>CM070029.1:15873999-16473999 GCA_036247105.1 Cirrhinus mrigala | reverse complement strand
GTAGCTTTTTCGGCAGTTGTCAGGTTTAGCTGCACCAGAGGCTGTAATCTTTACTTTCCCGTTTATCTGAAGAGGGGGGAAGCGGCGCGAACCCTTTCAAGTGCACTTCATCGTTACGCAGCCATTTCACGCTCTCATATCGGAGGTCTCGTTTTGTTTTTTTCGCTTCGCGCTTTTCGGCCAACGAAAGATTGATCTTTATTTTTATGAATGTTGACTTAAAAGAGGCAAGTAGCAGCAAGCGTTGTAAAAACAGGATTTGATCCAAAGCTGTTTTCTGCCAGGTTTTCTTCTCCATGCCTGTCTGTTCTGATTTCCACGGGTGATCGCTGTGCGAGCTGAGGTAGGGCCGCCTCTGGCCAGGCTGTAGTTAGTCTGACCAGCATGCACAACCAACAAACACTGTGGCCTGGAGGGAGCGCCGGGTCTTATTCCAGTCGAACATATTGCTTGTAAGGAATTCTCCGTAGCCTGAACTGGCTAGTTGTGCGAAGGTCTATATAAGCCTAATACCCTGTAAAACGTGCAGCTGAGCCTATTTGATAATGCAGTGGGGAATCCTGTTTAGGTCACTGTGCGGGGAAACATAGCGCTGCTTTTCATCGCCAGGCAAAAATGAGCTGGGGAATAGAGCAGGCAGCTTGAAGTTTGCGCTCTTTTGATATAGCTGTGCTCAGAGCTCTCCTGAGGACGTGCGCCGCTGCTGTGGAGAAGACCGCCGATTGATGTTGCTTTTGGCGCACGACGTCACAGCGCTGCTCGCCGCCTGTGATTGATTAAACCTATTGCATGAGTATCAACAGACCCTTGGTTTTACAAATATCTCTCACTGCGTGTTATGGAATGTAAAAGGCTTGTTTAGAGCCAAATAAAGAGTAATGTTTTTCTTTCACTTTGAGTTAGGGCTGTAACAATTCCTTGACTATATTAGAGTATTCAATTTAAAAAATAATCCTCGATTGCATTTTGCCCGTGTGTGGTAATTGGCAAAATACCGGAAGTGGCGCGTTCCACATATTAAACCTGTTTAAAAATCATAAAGCATGATGCTATTAAGAATTTACAAATGCTACGATTCAATATGCGCTCTTGAATTATTTACATGTGTGTAGATTATGGACGTGCGTGTCAGCGGCTTTCTTCACAGTAAATTCTTCTACACAAACTGTTATCATTTACATGTGTGGAGTATCTCAAACTCCATCTCTGCATGATGTTGTGAGATTGGGTTTATTATAATGTTCATATGGGAACACCTGCATATTTTAGGAGAATATTAATGTTAAATTAAGAGATTATCGTTCTCCATATGCTAACTGTTTATCGCAGTTTCAAAATAAAAGCTCAAACCCTTACTCCGAGTTTACACATTTTGATGTCCACGTATTCAAGCTATTCTTCACTTTATTGCTACAAAAACATTATAATTATCCGATTACTCGATTAATCGTCAGAATAATCGACTGATTACTCAATTACCAAAATAATCATTAGCCTTACTTTAAATGCTTGTGTACACATCTTAATTTTAATTGTTTTAACTTAATTTTTATAATTTGTAAATATTTTATTTGAGATTTTATTAATTACTTTTTTTTTTTTTTTTTATCTTTCTTATGTTTTTATTTATTTACTCATAGTTTTGGGTGAGTTGTACCACATGACATTTTACAGCTAGCCTTGTCTTGTTAAAAATGTAAATTATGTGATATTTTAAAAGACTTGCTGACTTTGACAGAGTCATGAGAGTCTACACTGGTCCTCATTATTATAAAATTTCCTGTTTTTTTTTAATTATTATTATTTTTTTAAACTGCATGTTGTTTTTCTTCACTGTAATATTATAATAGTTGCATCACCCTGATACTGGTTTTCTGCCCCATTCAAAAAAAAAATTATAATTTTTAATTGTGTGATGAAATGTCATTATATGAAGAATAATGTAAGATTGGGTGCAGCCATTTGTAAATTGTATGGGTTTGGCTTCCGGTCTCATCTATGTCCAGCTTTTTGTAGCTGTACAAAACGGCTCGTTTTGCTGCTTGATATTGCAAATTAGTGTGTCTTACCATATTATTTTAATGTATTATCTTAATTTTGAGCACACTGTTTGTAGTGCAAACAGTTTTACAGTTTACTGCTCATTGTTATCGTTCATTATTTCCATGTAGCGGATAATGAACTGGAAGTCTCGCCCATAAGATTACTTCCGCATTGGATAGGATGGATAGGAAAAAAAAAGAAAAAAAAAAAAAGCTGCTTTGTTTACCCCTTTAACACTGTCTTTATTTTCTCTGTTCAGCTCTTCTGAAACACTGGGGTTGTTGGTGTGGCCAAATTTTCCCTGGATTTGATTGGTAAATTCAGAAGACTGAAGCCCAGGCTCACAGTCTACCTTTCACGGAGGCCCAGCCGTGAGAGGACAGAAGAAGGCACGTGGCGAATCATGACTGCCGACAAAGAGAAAGACAAGGAGAGGGAGCGCGACCGGGACCGGGACAGAGACCGCGAAAAGCGGGACAAAACACGCGAAAGCGAGAGTTCGCGGCCGCGGCGCAGTTGCACGCTGGAGGGCGGAGCTAAGAACTATGCAGAGAGCGAACACAGTGAGGACGACGACAATGAGACGCCCGGGGCCGCCACCGCCGAGGAGGCCACCAAAAAGAGCAAGAAAAAGCTGCCCAAGAAGAAGTCGCGCTATGAGCGAACGGAAAACGGCGAGATCACTTCCTTCATTACGGAGGACGATATTGTTTACAGACCTGGCGGTGAGTTTTCGGGTTGTATAATACTTAAAACATTTTGTCTGTCTGAGTCATAGTTTTTGTTTCAGCTGGAGGAGTTGACTCAGTTGTCATAAAATAAGCATGCTATTTGGACAGCAAGTATGTATTTGGCAATATTTTGTGAAAGTGGTGCTTTAGCGTAGCATAAACATGTCACCGCATCCGCAACTTGGATGTGAAGACATACATTTTCATTGGCTGCTGCGCTTGACTAAATAAATTCCCTGCTTTTTGATGAAAATGCAGAAGAAATCAGTGTAATGATGCTCATATTTTTCACACTTAGCTTTCCAAAGCACACACTAGATTCTTGTTTTTCTTTGTTTTTTCAGTGAGAGGCAGAAAAAGCGAAACGCTCCACATTAGGTCTTTATTAGGCGCTGAGATTGAGCCTAGACCAGAGCAATAACCTTTTCCTGCGCTGTAAACATGGCCTCTCTTTCACCTGCTGTTTAGAAATTGGTTGTACATGAGGCTGGGGGGAAATGTCAACACTCCGGCGGAGGGCAAGGCACGGCTGCGTAGCGCAGCTGCCGTAGTCCTAAATCATCCTCGCCGTGTCTTTCATTTATTTAGCAGCAACAGAAAGGTCAAGCAGTATGCTTAGTTATTTAATGCGAAGACGTCAAATTATAGCCGATGCGTAATTTCCAATCTCGTCTCTTCGCCCCGTCTCTTCTGCTTAGAGATGTGTTTGCTCAGAGGGGGGAAGGTTCTTCCTCCAGCCGCTGCCCCTGTGGAATCGGGTTGGAGGCATTATCTGCCGAAGGTCCTTGAAAACACAGTTGCTGAAGCTCTCTTTCGGTAATAACCCGACAGACCCCTTCCTCGCTCTGTTTTGGAGAGTACTGCTGCTCTGCCTTAGATAAGAATGAATTGAATCACATGTCTGAGGCATGTTAGTTGATTTTGTCAGTGCTGCAGTGGAGAACAGAAAGGGATGTCACCATGTTTTTGAAGGTGGCTGCCTTAAAGCGGCTTTATGATGTGAAAAAAAAGGAAGGAGAAGTTCTTAATTCCACCACCATAGATGATGTTTTTAGTGATCTAAGGATTTGGAATTTGCAAGTTATATTACATTTATATAATTACATAAATTAAAATATGCATTTGTCAGTTAAGTGCATATATGCGCTTATTTGTTTCCCCACTTTACTTATTTATTTTTGTTTATTTTTCATAAAACTATATTAAAACAATGTTATTATATATATATATATATATATATGCACTTAATTTCTATAATTATGTGTTTTTCCTCACTTTTTATTTTTGCTCATTTTTCGCCCCCCCCCCCCCCCCCCCATATTTTATTTTATTTTATTTTATTTTATTTTATTTTATTTATTTATTTTTATTTATTTATTTATTTATTTATTTATTTTTATTTTTTTTTTTGGGAAATGTAAAACTATAAATTTAAAACAATAATTAAATTATATACTTGTATTATTATTATTATTATTATTATTATTATTATTATTATTATTATTATTATAGTATATTAAATTAAATTATTAAATTATAAATGTATAAATGTTTATTTATTAATTTGGTTATTTTGTTTATTTTTGGAAAATATAAAAATAAAGCTAAATTAAAACAAAAATATTATATATGCACTTAATGTATATAATTGTTTTTATAAAAATACTATAAATTAAAAGTAAATTTATACATATACATATAGTTTTAAAGTAAATTTAAAACTATAATTAAATTATATAATTAATAATTACATAAATTAAATATAATTAAATCAATCATTACTAAAAAAATATTTTAAAATATTACTAAAAATAAATATTTAAAAATGTTAACTATTAAAAAATAATCTGTGAGCAGAGCTACTCTGAAACACTGAAAACACCATATCATGAGCTGCTTGTGTGTATAAGATGTGCTTCACTCAGAAACACACAGAACCACTACTAAAAAAAAAAAAAATGTACAAAACGTTTTTGCTGTTTAAAAAAAAAAAAAAAAAAGGGAACCGAGCCACTTTGAAACGCTGAAAATACTGTATCAAGTAAAATATGTGCATATTTAAGCCATATCGCGACTTCATCTTTATATTGTGTAATCGTGCTGGTCTAGGCGTATTCATGCATTTAGTTTGCGGTCAGTCGCTGCAGCCTTATTGCAATCAGATTTGATTCGGGAGGCTTAAGTAGACACAAAGCCTGTGCTGGATTAAACCCTACTAAATGTTAAATCCTTTTATATTTGTCTAGTGACACACAATATGTAAAACCGGCCACCCTTGGAGTGGGTATTAAAAACGGCGAGAAGCCAACGGAAAAAGAGAGAGTGTAATCAAGGGAGAGAACTGAAACAAGACAATAATTGCTTTTGTGGCTCGAGAGAGTCGGCCGCGCGCACGTATGACACTAGATAAGAGGAAGTAATATTGAAAGCCAACACGGAGATCACCCTCAGACTTTTTTGCCCGCTAACGTTTTTATAGCAAGCTTAGCATGCATTTATTAGGTTGTGTGGGGAAAAAAGCAAATAAGGCACGTAGTCTCGTCGTTGGAGAGACGGAGTGTGCTTGAGTGAGGAAGGAAGGAAGGAATGGAAAAGAGGAGTGAGTGGAGTGTGATATGGATGGGGAGCGAGAGATGGAGAGGCATTTGTATTGCAGACAGGGCCGCTCGGATGGAAGGAAGAGTAAAGCAGCTGAATCGATCAGGCCTTTGAGTGGCGTTCTCGTGTCCAGGCTCCCTGTAGCTTTGCGGATATTCGCTACACAGAGGCAGCTTATGGATCCAGCCGGGAGATTATACACACATGAGATCAATACTCGGGCCTCTGCGAGCTGGCCGTGGCTGTCTGCAGACCGTCTTTACAACCCGGAGTCGCACCGATGTCCTTGTACTGTGACGGCAATTTGTCTCCCTGGCTGCCGTTTGGCTTTTAAAATGGAGAGCTCATCAAGCGGGATTGGCTGGATGAGTACCACTCCCACCCGTGTGATGAGAACGCTGACAATAAAGAGCGGTGAATGTCCACAGTGGGCTCAGCTGAGGGTTGGGGTGGGCTTTATGGTGCTCATTATAGCGCTCTTCCAAAACCTAGCAGGCTGCCTACCTAGAGAGCGTTTTAAGGCAGCGTAGATGCACGCTAGACGCAAACGCCGTTCCAAAAGGATACTGGAATATGATTATATGCTCCAAATTATTAGCATATATCGGTTATCAGTTGATTTTAAGATGATTTATTAATTTTTATTATTATTTTTTTTTTCAACAGATGTTTGATGTTGTTGTGCAGGCTGATTTCCATCTATGTTTACAATTAGCTTACCTTTACTGTCATCTAATGTCATCTAACACTTACAGATTAATCTTTTGTTAGAAGTTAGATTTACTTTTTTTTTAATTTTAATAATTGTTGTTGTTATAGTTGTGTTAAAAAGTGACTCTTTTTACTTAGAAAAGGTAAAACTATTTTCCAGCATTTTTCTTCAATAATAAAAATAATAATAATAAAAATAATAGATAATAAAAATAAACTGGAAATAATATAATAATAATAATAATAATAATAAATAACTATAAATGTTAATTTTGTTTTAATATTAAAAAATAACACTAGAAATAAATACATAATAAAATGGTAATAATACTAATAAATGTAAGTTTAAATGGTTCTCATTTTATTTGAATAATAATAATAATAATAATAATAAAGTAAAATTTTCACTTTTTAAAAAACTTTTAAAACTGTATTTTTTTTATTTTAATAGTAATCATAATAACACCTAGAAATTAATAATACACCAGAAAATATTAATAATACTAATAAATGTAAGTTTCTTTCACTGTGTAATTTTTTTTTTAAAAATTTAAACTTAAGCTTTTTATTTCTAGTTTTATTTTAATAGCAATAATAAAAATAACACTAGAAATTAATAATAATAATAATGCACCAAAAAATACTAATAAATGTTAATTTTTCACTTTGTAAAATTAAAACTGTTTTATTTTAATTAATAATAATAATAATAATAATAATAATAATAATAATAATAATAATAATAATAATAAATGTAAGAGATTTAAAAACAAAGCCTTTTATTTCTAGTTTTATTTTATTACACTAGTTTATTTTATTTTAATACACTAGAAAATACTAATAATACTAAAAAAATTGTTAAATTTTCACTTTGTAAAGAAATTAAAACTTATTTCTGATAATAATAATAATAATAATAATAATAATAAATTGAAACATTAAAAAACACTTATTTCTATTATTATTATTAATAATAAGAACAATAATAATAATAATAATAATAAATCTAATTTAAATCTTTCACCTTTTAAAAACATTTTAAAAACAGGATTTAATTTTTTATTTTTAATTAAAATCCTTTCTCTTAAAAAAACATTTAAAACTTTGTTTTATAAAAAAAATTATATATATATATATATTCATTCATTCATTCATTCATTCATTCATTTATTCATTCAGTAAATTATAATAAAGTATTATAATGGTGCTTCCCTACCCAGAGTTTAAGAAAGTATTGCTTGTATCCTACTCAAAATAGGCAATCCCAGAATTCATTCTGGTTACTGGGGGGAAAAAATGGAGTTGCTGTCTATCTAGACTGTTCCAGTTCAGTCACTTGTGAGGTTCCTTAGGCTGCCGACTGTGTAGGGAGTAGACAACAAGGCAGCTCACTGGATTTTGGAGCAGAGCTCATGGTTGGGGTTATGATTGAGGCGAAGGTCTAGATGTTGAATTACGAAAGTTCTTAGATGAGTACATCCCTGAAGATGGCCTCTATTTCCCTCTGTCTCTCCTTTCTGCCTGTGGGTGTCTGGACAGCTGTCACCTAATTACGGAGCCACCCAAAGCTTGCAGTCTTTTCCGTAAGGCTGAGATCTCCACCGGGAGCTTGAACACGTTGTCCTCACCTCCACACAGAACCGTGTGGATTCCTTGTCAGCTCACTAATGCCATTTCAAGACTGCTCACAATTTTGCCTGATTATCAGCTCAGTGTACATTTCATGTTTGTCAGCGGATACAGTAGAGAGAGGTTACAGAAACGCTAACAGGCGAGCAAAGCTTCAGATCTTTCTCTGGAACACAGTCAAGAATGAACACAATAGACTTGGCCGGGTGAAAGTGGACATGCACCACCTTCGCAAAGAGCACTCGGGCCATCGCCGAAATAAACTTCTCCTCCTCCATTTGTTGTCAGAGAGAAAGGAGAAACCAGGCTCTCTCTTGGCTTAGAGTCATGTATTATTCAGCGAGGTGAGGCTAACAGCATTTGACCACCTGAGTGAGTCATCAAGCAGCAGTCTTCATCTCCCTGTTGCTCTTCTGAAGAGACAGCAACAGTATCACCCCATGTTGAGAGACAACTTTTCCATGCATGTCTTCCACTCTGCTTCCAGCTGTCTTAAGATTTAGACAGACAGAAAGAGAGATGGGGGATGAAAAGCAGGCGGAGGCAGAGCAGGCGACAAGGAGACCCTCAGATCCATGTCTCGAAGGGGAGAACAGAAGCTTTGCTGTCGAAATCAAATCGTTAAATGCCTTCAATTAAAAGGGACACATTTTACACTCGTGTAGCATTTACTTTTCCCTGAGGGTCACTCGTGCTAAGGATTCTTGTGCCAAAAAGATGTTTATTTAGTTTATGTGACCCTTTATCTGATGCGTGATGCGTTGGTACCACATTCGTTACCAGTTGATTTGATTTATTTTTTGAATATATTGAACGGTGTTGTATATTTATCGCATATTTGTACTAGGGCTGTCACAATATCAGATTTTTCTCTACATGATTGTTGTGGCCTCAGAAATTCATGATAACGATAAATAGTGATATCTTTAAAATCTATAGAATTTTTTTCAATTACACTAAACAGAAGAGACTAAAATGCTAACCGTTTTTAGTTTAGTGCAGTGTATTTAGTTTAGTGCAGACAATTTATGAGAATAACTGCATACTTTTACTACAAACTTGCATTATAGCGTTGATTGAGTGTTTAAAATAACTTCCTTCTGTGAACTGATTCTTATTTTATAGTATTCTATACGGTGATAAAGGCTAAATGTCACCCATATTTTCTGGTATATCGCGTCACCCCTAATTAAAACGATAAAGATATTTCATTTTTTAAATCTGATTAACACAATGACGATATTTCATTATTTAAATATCACACATGTCGTCAATTCTGGTATATCGTGACACCCCAAATAACACAGTAACGATATTTCATTATTTAAATATCACTATTATTGTCAATACCGGTATATTGCGAGACCCCTAAATTAACACTATAACAACATTTCATTAATTAAATATCACGATTATTGTCAATAACAGAACATCACAACACCCCTAAATTAACACGATAATGGTATTTCATTATTTAAATATTACTGTTATCGTCAATACTGGTATATTGCAACGCCCCAATTAAAACAATAAAGATATTTCATTATTTAAATATCACACATGTCGTCAATTCTGGTATATCGCGACACCCCTAATTAACATAGTAACGATATTTCATTATTTAAATATCACTATTATTGTCAATACCGGTATATTGCGAGACCCCTAAATTAACACTATAACAACATTTCATTAATTAAATATCACGATTATTGTCAATAACAGAACATCACAACACCCCTAAATTAACACGATAATGGTATTTCATTATTTAAATATTACTGTTATCGTCAATACTGGTATATTGCAACGCTCCAATTAAAACGATAAAGATATTTCATTATTTAAATCTAATTAACATGATAACGATATTTCATTATTTAAATATTGTGACTATCATCAATATCGGTATCACGACACTCCTAGTTAACACAATCATGATATTTAAATGGTAAATTTCATTATTATCCTCAATACCGGTATATCGCAACACCCCTAATAAACACGATGATATTTCGTTATTTAAAAATAATTAACACGATAACGATATTTCACTATTTAAATATTAAAATTTTCGTCAATACTGGTATATCGCAAGACCCCTAATTAACATGATAACGATATTTTGTTATATAAATATAATTAACACGATAATGATATTTCATTATTTAAATATCGCGATTTTCGTCAATACCGGTATATCGCGACACCCATAATTAACACGATAACAATATTTTGTTATAGAAATGTAATTAACATGATAAAGATATTTCAGAATTTAAATATTGTGATTATTAGCAATACCGGCATATCGCAACACCCCAAGTTCACACAATCATGATAATTAAATAGTAAAATATCGTTATTTTCATCAAAACTGGTATGTTGCAACACAGCTAAATTGTACACTTTAGGTTATTTTTGTCATAATCTAACACAACTGAAGCTTTTAAAAAAATGTTTTATGTTTAATATATTTAGACAAAACTATTATTTTTTTAATATATAATATCAAATATTTATATTTTAATATATAATAGGTTATATCTTTTTAATACTGTCATAACATGGAAAAATTGACTTACTGCATCAGAGACAATTTAAATATCTGTGTCCCTATGTCTGATCTTTCCAATTAGTATTTTGTGTCTGTGCCTTTTAATAGTTTTATATATAAATGAACTCTGTTATGATTAGCTAACTCAGCATAATGACACAGTGTGAAAGAAAATGCATTTAGGTTAAGATATACAAGCAGTCATGTCGGTGGGCACTTTTGTTTGTTTGTCTTCGTTTTAAACCCCCATATGTCAAGTTTTATTCTATCCAAAATAAAAGGCTTAAGTGTCATCGAAATTCTTCCTTTACAACGTTTCAAACAGTGTGCAGAGAAATCCCTACCAAGCCGATAGCTGGAAATAAAAGAGCCAGATCTATTCTGAAATTTCCCTTCGTGCAGCATTGTATGACAGGGAGACTGTAGAGGCTTTTGTGAAATCGAACCACCTGCCAATTACAAATTAGAAAGCTGCTACAGACTAAGTGTACCACACTCGTCAAACGGCTTCTGTTCCCGGCCCAGAGGGAGTCAGCTTTTTTCTGCCTGCTACTCTGAGGGCACAGCCGCACACGGTTTGATCTAATTCGGACCGGAGGTATTAATCTCTGGCTATGAGATGAGGCAAAAATTTGCAAGCTTGACATATGAGAGAGGTGCAGAATAAGTGCGTGTGTATATTTGAAGCTGCAGGTGTCAAGGCGAAGGAAATGAGCAGCAGTGTAAATTGGATGAGCAGGGTTAAGACCGGCCTGTTCCTCCTGACACGGGGCATTGGTGCCAGCTGAAGCACCTGCGCTGAAGTACTTCCCAGTACGACGTGACACGAGCGGCGCAGGTCGGTGATTCGCCACTTGTCGGTCATGTAGGAAGAGAGGGGTGTGAATGCGACACGTGGAGTGTGAAGTCAGCACCTGGTCTGAACCCCCCTACCGTTTCGTTATTGCATTCCTACGGCTACTTTAATTTCGAGATAAGCACGCTGAAGAATGACCACGGTGGCCGACTGCATTTAACGATGCAGACGACGGGTTTTCTCAACGGCAACACCGCCCCTTGTGTGTAATATTAACATTTTGCTTTAGCCTTTTTGTGTCTCAGCATTCCTTGGAGGCGGAGTGGATTAAAACAGCAACTGGATTGACACGGAAAGCAGGGCAGGTCTCTTTCATCGGTAAAGGTGTGTTTTAAATTAGCCACGCTTCACCGGTTTAGAAGAATGGCTGAGTGAACAATAAGCCTCGGCGGAGGAGGAGGAGGATTGGATGAGTGCTACCCCTCTTCCCTTTCCACATGAATATTCATGTTGCTAAGTGACGAGTGACAATACATTAAGAAATAATAGCTGCAAACAGATCAACTTCTAATATCCGTTTTGTCGTTTTACTTTAAGCACGGGTGCGTGCGCGTGCGAGCGCGTCTCGGCGTGTGATGGACTATTTCTTCAGCTCAATAAATCTCAATCTAAGGATGAGGCCAGGCTGCTCCAGCAGAGTGGTCGATAATGGATCTGTGCTGTTTGCAAAGCCCCCACCCTTCTGTTCTCCTCAGGCCACTAAAGAGAGAGCGAGCGAGTCAGGTAAAGAGACTGAGAGAGAGAGAGAAAGAGCTGGGACCTGTGGCCTGTGGGAGGCATTTGGGAGTCCACAAAGCCCCTAGAACAGCACACATCCCCTCAAATCCTATACACCCCTCCCCCAGACGCCCCTTTTTCTCTCAGTCTCTTTCTCTTTTTTTTCTCTGCCTGCTTACTCTCTGATGGAGAGGGGCTTCTCTAAAAGCACAAAATGGCTGGAACGCAGCTGAACAGATTGGAGTCTTAAAGGTCCGCTCTCTAAGAGTACAGCGCAAATTACAGCCTCGCAACTCTCTCCACGGCCAGCGAGGACCGTCATTATTGTAAAATATTAAACACAATTTATTTCCTGAGGACCTTTTGTTTGGAAACGACTTTCACAGATGGGTGGGAAAAGTACCTTTTGAATTGTTTTTAAAACACAATTTCTTGCCTAGTTTTTGCAGACGTTATTCTCGATTGTTAAGTGGTTTTTCTGCAGCATATTGCAATTGCTTTTTTATGTTACATAACAATAAACAGTGCAAATACTAACATCTTAAAAGGGATAATTTGACAAAAAAGCTCATTCATTCTGTCATTAATACTCTAAGGATATTTTTGATGAAATCGGAGAGCTTTCTGACCCTGCGTAGACGGTAACTCAACTGACACGTTCAATGCCCAGAAAGGTAGTAAGGACATCATTAAAATAGTCCATGTGACATCAGTAGTTCAACCATAATATTATGAAGTTAAGAGAGTACTTTGTGCGCAAAAGGAAACAAAAATTTAACGATTTCTTCTCTTGCGTGTCAGTCTTTGACACGTGTTCACAAGAGTACCAAGATGTGTAAACAAGGCACAGTACGTGTGTGTTGTGGTACTTTCATGAACGTGCGTCGAAGACAGACACGGAAGACAAGAAATTTTTGAATAAAGTCTGTATTTTTGTTTTCTTCGCACAAGAAGTATTCTAGGCCTTTTTATCGATTAATTCAAATTTAATGTTTTACCTCGATTTTATTTTTTAAATATTACCAAATGTTAGAATTAGACATTTTGACAGTATGCCAATGATAACACAGAATGCACTTCTGTGTTGACAAAGGTGCGACATGGGCAGTGGAAAAGGAAAAAATGCAAGAAGATGGGAGTTGAACTTCTTTTAACTCCTTCAATGCCGTTTTATCCATTAGATGCTGCAAGAGATGTGAGTGCAACAGTCAAACGCGTTCATGTTTACACAGAAAAAAAACAATGGAAAAGCAGCGCAATCTAATCAAAAACCTGTAAAGAACTACTACTGGATGTCTGATATTTCATGTTTGCATCATGGTGACAGACTGAAAGCTGCTGTTCATTGTTTTTACACAACATTTATAGTTAATAATAGTCTACTGGTGTTATACCTTAAGTCATTTTGAATTACCTTGACATTATAGATTTATTTTTTAAAGCATTTTCCTTGTATTATTTCTGAACATATGTGTGCGTAGTTTGTACAAGTAGTTGTAGTTCATGCATCTTTCTACAAAAATACAAGTGATTTGTTTAACATTTATGTAATGTTGACAACTTCATGGGTGGTGCACTTTTTGGAACTGGCTTTTCTTTAACTAGCGGGTTAATAAAGAAAAAGTAACTTGAATCATGTTGTAGTTACATTTTCAAGTTGACTAGTTAAAAATGTTATAAAATCAAGAATTGGTCAAACCATATTGCCCAGTCTTACTCGTAGTTTCATAAAATTACGTTTGAACCACTAATGTCACATGGACTATTTTAACGATGACCTTACTTAGTTTCTGGGCCTTCAACGTAGTAGTTGCGTTGCTGTCTATGCAGTGTCAAAAAGCTTTCAGTTTTCATTAAAAATATCTTAATTTGTGTTCTGAAGATGAGCAAAGCTCTTATAAGTTTGGAACGACAATAGTTTCGGGTGAACTATCCCTTTAATATTGGCCCTTTAATATAAATACTGCAAAAACATAGATTTTCCTTTAGCTTTATTGGCCAGAAATAGGCTGAAGTCACATTTACAGCTTCATTTACTCGAGGAAGCATTTCAAACCAGACCTTTATACCTCAGTATTTTCCTTACGGCTCACAGCACAGATATCTATTGCCTTGTCAGTACGTAGGGAATCCATTTCCTCTAAATGAATCTACCAGCCGGGTTAAGAGACTATAAGCCGCAATTCTCAAAGGTAAATCCCTCTCAACACCGCCTGGGACGTTCTGAAACATGTCATCTCATTTCATTGAGATTTGTCTCTCTTTTGTTCTCCAGCCTCCCCTCCCCCTCCGGTGAAGGCGGTCAGTCACGGCGCTGATGGATATATTCACTTACATTATCTTGTAAATGAGAGGATGAGCTCAGGTAGAAACAGACGGGCCGAGCTCAGCCCACCCCACTAACGCTCTATAAAGCCTTCGAAAACCTTGTGCGGACCAGCTCCGATAACAAGCCTTTCCTGTCACACATGCAACCCACTCAAAATGGCCCCCTCTGCATTCTTAACACCCCCCCTTCTCCTTCCCCTCCCAGCGAACGGTTTACAATGTGCTCAGCCTATTAAATATCTTTATTCTGCCTGCTGCATTGAACAGATAAACGCAACGAGATCAATAACGGCAGCAGGCAAAACAAATAAATAAAAGATGATGTGCACTAAGAGGGCTGGAACGGAATCGCTCTCCTTTTGTTAGTAGTAGCTTTTAGCCTCCTCAGCCCACGCTACGTGAATTCATCCCTGGAATACTGAAGCGTTCAGATAAACATTTATCTCCATGCAGTTTTAGCACTACAGAGACACAAAGACTTCTAACATCTCCAAATCTGTGCTTAAAGCAATGACACACACACACACACACACACACACACACACGGGCTGCAATCCTCGGCGTGGTGTGAGAGTGTGTTTGCGCCACGCTTCAGGAGCTGTGTGTTTAGATATGGCTGCTGGGTAACTGCGAGGCTCGACCCCATCATCAACGCACACGAGTGTTGCTTACGGATTTAGCGAGCCGGAGACAAGATGGTGGAGTCGCCCTTGCTTGTTAATGCACAGCTCGTCGGTATGGCCTTTGTTTGTGTGCCAAGAAATGTGAATGAATCATGGGTTCAGGAATCTGTTGTGACTTTTGAAATCTGCTTTCTGATAAGCCACTTTGAACTTCCTGTTTGGTGGTTTAGGTGTTTATTTATATACAGTACCAGTCAAAAGATTTTTAATGTTGTTGTTTTTTTTTTCTTCTGCTCACCAAGCCTGCATTTTTTTTTAATCCAAAATGCAGCAAAAGCAGTAATCTTGTGAAATATGTTTTACTATTTAAAGTAACTGCTGAATATATTTTAAAATGTAATTTATTCCTGTGATCAAAGCTAAATTTTCAGGATCATTACTACAGTCTTCAATGCCACATGATCCTTCAGAAATCATTCTAATATGCTTATTTGCTGTTCAAGGAACATGGTTTTTATTAGTATTATCACTAATTGTAGAAATTAATACTTTTATTTAGCAAGGAAGCTTTAAATTTATCAAAAGTGATGATAAAAACATTTATAATGTTAAAAAAAAAAATTCTATTTCATTTCTTCTGAATTTTCTGTTCATCAAAGAAACCTGAAAAATTCTACTCGGCTGTTTTCATCATATTAATAATAATAAATGTTTTTTGAGCAGCAAATCAGCATATTAGAATGATTTCTTGATCATGTGACTGGAGTAATGATGCTAAAAATTCAGCTTTGAAATCACAGGAATAAATTATATTTTAAAATGTATTCAAATAGAAAACAGTTCTTTTAAATATAAATATTTGAAATATTAATATTTGGAAATGAAAATTACAATTTACAATATAATTATAACAATTTATAACCTCAGCTGCCTTGTCTAGCTCTGTGTGAACTCTGTCCATTCCAGTTCAAGACAGTTAGGGTATGTCGAAAAACTCCCATCTCACTATCTACTCTAACTTCGAAATAGTCCTACATCGCTGCAGAAGTACCGACCCAGTGTTTACAAAGTGAACATGCAAAGAAGATCAAAAAGATCTTCACAAAAAAAGGTAAAACAACGATGTACAAATGAGATGGGAGTTTTTCGACATACCCCAACTGTCATGAACCAGAATACAAAGAGTTCATGCAGAGCTAGACAAGATGAGCGTTTGAGGTTAGAAAGTATATAAATTGTAATTTTATTTTAGAAAATAACAGATTGTTTCGCTAGATAAGACCCTTCTTCCTCAGCTGGGATCATTTAGAGTTCTTTAAAGTGGTACTTAAACTGCATTTTGGAAGTTCAAACTTGCCGGCACCATAGAAGTTCATTATATGGAGAGAATTCCTGAAATGTTTTCCTCAAAAATCAATTTCTTTACAACTGAGGAAAGACATGAACATCTTGGATGACAAGGGGGTGAGTACTTTATCTGTACATTTTTGTTCTGGATTGAACTACTCCTTTAACTAGTCAGCTGGTTAACATTATCTAATAGACCGACCAGACAGTCTAAAAGATGTCATCTGAGCAGGAAAGTTATTTCAGATGTGATGTGAATGGATGAGTTTGGCACTAGGGATGTCTTTTGAAATAAATATGGTCAGTTTTGATTTCTTGTTGACTTGAAACCCCAGCAACCCCAGTCACCTCATCTCAAACTGAACGGTGCAGGTCTAGGTAACACAAATGCTGACTTGGTTGCCGGTGCAAAATGGATTTGTAGTGTGAAATAGCAGTGTAATGTAATGAGTGTTTTGAATGGAGCGGTGGCTGGCACCTCGGAGTCTGACAGAGGGTGATCCAAGCAGCCGAGCACAGCCCTCTTTGTGTTCTCAACACATTTGAACTATCAAAGAATGCTTGTCTTCAAACTGGAGGCTCATTCTTCTGTGTAAATAAGATTCTTATCTAGCAAACAGCTCCGAACACTCCCTTTCTTTCAAAAAGACATCGTTTTTTTTTCTCCCCCCCCCACATAACGTGCAATAATTTTGATGTTGGTACAGCACGGCACTGAAGTATTTTCCATTTCAAGAGCGCCTCAGATTGTCTCTCTGCGGAGAAGCGGGTGGAACAAGAGGGTGATCTTTTCATCCCCCGCACTCTACAAATGTTTGGCAGATTGACCGCAGAGGAAGGAAGTATGTGTGCGTGTGTATGTGCGTCTACTTAGCTGAAGCTGCTTTGCTCTTGTCAGGGCTGTGCAGTGCGAATGTTTTTGTTAAGAAGACGATGGTTCGTGACCTGGCCATACCACCAGTCACTTTTCATTTTAAACAGAGAGCCTCTGCTCAGCTTTTTAGTATACGTTTTGCATCATATCAGCTTCACGTTGTCTCCCGTGTTCGTTTATTGCGTTTTCTCCCCTGCCATCACATAATTGTGTTGGAACAATACTGACCTTCTTTCTCGGACTCCCCTTGATGTTTGTTCTGGAAAGAGCGGGCTGTCCTGCATCCAAAAGCCCTTTAATCCTATTACTCACATTCCAGTTGTGTTTTACAAAGCGAGACCGATTTTGTGCGGGTTTGAGAAATTAAGATAATTGAGATCGTCTTATGTGACGGTCACGATGATGTTAGTAACACTCTTGTTTGTCATCTCCTTTACAGATTGTGTGTACATAGAGAGCCGACGGCCGAACACGCCCTACTTCATCTGTAGCATTCAGGACTTCAAGCTGGTGAGTTGACTTGGCTTTTCCTTCCAGATCAAGGCTTTTTCTCTGCCAGCCTTTATGTAACAGTGTTGCTATTGTGTTATCTTTTTCTATACGTTCAAAGCAGGATCAAACACGAGGGATTGATGTGGGTAATTGCCTTGATTCACTTCAGTGCAGTGAAATGTCCACTTGCAATCGATGTCCAGAAACAGTGTTGGAAATTAAGTTTCATACCTTTGGATTTTCCTGTATGCTTGTTTAAAGAAGTCCACTTCCAGAACAAAAATTGACAGATAATGTACTCACCCCTTGTCATCCAAGATGTTCATGTCTTTCTTTCTTCAGTCATAAAGAATAGTTTTTTGAAGAAAACATTTCCAGATTTTTTTCCATATAGTGGATTTCTAAACTTCAAACGATCCCAAATGCAGTTGTAAACGATCCCAGTCAAGAAAGAAGGGTCTTATCTAGTGAAACGCTTGGTTATTTTCATAAAAATAATACTTTTTCATTTATATCCTTTTTAATGTCTTGTCTTGCTCTGCCTGAACTGTTTTTTCCGGTTCATGACAGTTAGGGTATGTCGAAAAATTCCCATCTTATGTTCTCCCTCAACCTAAAAATGGTCCTATATCACTGTTTTACCTTTTTTTGTTAAGGGTGTTTGATCTTCTTTGCATGTTCACTTTGTAAAGACTGGGTCGGTACTTCTGCAGCGATGTAGGATGATTCTGAAATGATTTTTGAAGTTGAGGGAGAAAATGCGATTGGAGTTTTTCGACATACCCTAACTGTCTTGAGCCAGAATACACAGAGTTCAGGGAGAGCAAGACAAGATGAGCATTTGAGATTAAAAAGTATTTAAATTGTATTATTTATTTATTTTTTATGAAAATAACCAATCGTTTCGCTAGATAAGACCCTTCTTAATCGGTTGGGATCGTTTGAAGCCGTATTTAAACTGCATTTTGGAGTTCAAAAAGCAGGGCACTATATCAGTCCATTATATGGAGAAAATCCTGAAATGTTTTCTTCAAAAAAACATAATTTCTTTACGGCTGAAGAAAGACAGACATAAACATCTTGGATGACAAGGGGGTGAGTACCTTATATGTACATTTTTGTTCTGGAAGTGGACTTCTCCTTTTAATAGGCTTATGGGTGTTTTTTGGAAATGAAATGTGCTGACAGTTCTACTTTTAATGCCCGTGTTTTTAACTCTATAGGAAAATCAGCCTGCAACACACTGAGATTTACAAGTTTAATTAGCTCGTGTGAAGCGGAGCACCAGATATTCTCTACAAAGCCTCGTCTAGCTCACACATGTTTACGTTGTAGCGCCAGCTTGGTTTTACATGCCGTTAATTGATCAATTAAAAAAAAGCGAGAGAAAGGGAAAGAAAAACTCCTGTTGCGGATCGTAGTTCTCGCCACTTGATCCGCTCCTCGCCGACGCTTTTTTTTATATAGATTATTAATCAGCTACTTAAAAAGCTTGAATCTTCAAAGGACACGTTGATCAGAGAGCAAAACCACCTCAGATTCAATCTACTTTATTAGGCCAATATATTCCCTGATTTATTTCCTCCAGCAGCCGCAGACAGCCGTTTTTTTTTTTTTTTTTTTTTTTTTTTTTTCCCCTTCCATGGCTGCCACATTCGATGGTTGCTATGTTGAGATAACGTTATGTCACAAGCAAATAAGCACATTATGGCTTTTCTGATGGCTACTTCCCCACAGCAGGAGACAATTAGCCGAGAGGTCCTTCAACCCCCCCCCCCCGTAGAGTGTGTGAAGGGAGACCCATGAGGCTTTGTTAATGGTACTGAACAGCTAAGGTGCTGATGGGAGGGGGGTGGACACAGGGCAGCCACAGGAGCTGAAGTGGAGGGGGGTAGTTTAGGGCTGGCTGGATGAGTGAGAAGGATGTTCGGAGGAAGGGAGGGTAGGTAGGGGAGTGCGTGCCAGAGCCCGGGCATCCAAGCAGCCTGTAATCGGATTGCTCTGAAGAGTGCTGAGGGCAGCAGAATCCTGCTCTTGCCAAGAATAACATATAGTATGTTTCGTGATTATCTTCATCTTGATTAAGTGCAGATCTAGGGGTCTTTGTCTGAAGGCTGTAAATGTCACCGGAGAGGACAAGGCTTCAATGGCTCTGTTTTCTATCTTGTACCACCATAATCCATCTAATTAGTCAATGCTCATCCATGTTGTTGGCTGTGAAGTGGATTGGATAGCGGTTTGCCATGTGATTATGGTGTGTTCGCAACAAATATTTGAATCGCGTTACTCGCGGGATGTTTTTTCGCATTAATTGCGCAAATAAAAACATACATTTTTCTCATACAACCGCATATGTTAGAACGGACTTGTCAGTAGGCTCTTTACTGATTTGGCTTTTCCGCTCAAGTTAACAGTGCGTCAACTTGCGTGGAAGATGCGATTGAGGCGATTATCATGCGTTGGTGGTAAACGTGTCGTCCAAGTTGAATCATTCGTGTCACCTGGTGCAATTTCGCGTCTATTCGTGTCTTAGCGTTGATTTTATGTAATCTACTCGCACAAATAATTACATTCGCTTTTGGTGTGCACACCATTAGGCATGGGTCACAATGGACAACTAGTCAGTTATCATATTGTTGCTAATCAATTAGTGAGGTCAACTAGTATTTTGAAATGTTTTAATTAATAGTAAATGTATAATATATAAGTGTGTGATTATATGATGATAGATAGATGGATGGATAGATAGATAGATAGATAGATAGATGATAGAAAAAAGTTAATATTTTTAATATATAATATATTTTTATATTATATAAAACAGTTTGTTAAAATATATAAAAACTAACGTGTATATATTAATATTTAATTTATATAATATTAAATGTTTTAGTTTTAATATTTTGTTTTATATATTTAAATGTGTATATAATATGATATGATATAATATAATATAATATAATATAATATAATATAGTTAGGGCCCTATGAAATCCAATTTATTTTTTCCTAAATTCTGTTGTTTTCCCCCCATTTTAATTTTTCTGGACGGAATGGTTAAATCAAATTTTATTAATAAAAGCAAGTTGAACAAAAAGTATGTTTAGGGCCGAATAAAATGTTTTATTTTTTCCCACCTTACATTTTATTACCAAATTCAGTGTTTTAGCAGGTCTAATTATTTAAATGCATAAAACAAGTTTAATTTTATCTTACAATAGCATATATATTTTTTATTTATTTATTTAAGCTATCTTTTCATTAATGAAAATGAAACTTTTTTTTTTTTTTGGCAAATAAAAGGGGGTTACTATTAAAATTAAAACGCTGAAGAAATATTGTATGATTAGATTCTGCTGAACAACAGTAATGCATTTCTAGAGATCATGTTCATGTGTTCATGTACTCCTATTGAGGCAGACACTTAAATCACCGCGCACGCTTCAGTATGTGTAGTAAACTAAACCACAAATCTGCACCATTCAACACAGAGACACACAGAACATGCAGGATTCATTTTTAAATTTTTGCAGCGTAATATTTACCAATACTAGTCCCTATCATGATTTGATTTTAAGTGTACTGACCTTCTTTTGATTAATTCATCCACACTTTGTCGAATTCAGTGACATTTTGTGGTATATGGTAAATTCAGTTTTTATAAACTGACTCTTTTTTTTTTTTTTGATTAATTTAGTCAATTTGTTGTTTAGGCAATGCAATCAACTACTTTTTTTCCCCAATACGTGGAATATGTTTCCTAGCTGTGGCATTGTTCAGCTCATCTGAAACAAGTGTAATGGACGTGCTGCTACAGCTCAGATGCTCACCTCTGAACGCCGGCTGTCACCCCTCTCCCCTTAATTGGGAAGCGAGCATCTGTCCATTGAAATGGTGGAAAAACCTTGAGGTCAATTGCCCTGACCCCACTCACCCCCCTCATTGACATCCCTTCTCATGCATTCTCTCCCTTTCTTAGCTTTTAACGGCAGCTTGATTCATTCACTCGTATTGAGCAGGGCAGAACGGAATAGCGCTAGCCGTAACGGTAAATGAGGATATCGGAAAGGTTCCAGCATTAGCGGATTTACAGAGTGGTTCTACATAATAAAGTGAATTCATTACATGCGTAACGATCATGGCTCTCTAGAGGACAGGTTTGAGCCGTATTTTTGCTAGCGTGCTTTTTGAGAGCTTCTGTTTCATGCGGCGTCACGTGAGCCTCTCTCTCAGCGACCCTCTTCTGCCGCGAGGTGAGGAAATTGCTTCGCTTCTGGCAAAATAACCTCATTAATATGGTTCTCCTCTAGTCTTAAGGGTTGAACAACGTCACCCTGTGTACTTTATCTAATGACCTGGGAATCCAGTTAGCACCGCAGAGAAAACCTGCATGCTGCAATCAATCCCTCCACCCACTTTGAGCGATGTGATCTTTGTGTGTGTGTGTGTGTGTGTGTGTGTGTCTGGCCGGTGTGTGTTGACGCACACACATTCGCAGATCTTCACACTGTCACAGAGATGTTTCCGCCCTTCACTCTGTCCAAATTAGACTGTTAATTGACACGCTTTTCACTCAACCTTTTCCTTTTCCTCCTCAATCATATTCATATTCTGAATGAGCCTCCTGCTTAAACGAGCTTAAAGATGTACAAAGACAGGTGCCTCCACCCTTGTTTGTGATTAAGGCACAGCTGACTGAGCTCCCCTCAGCTTGTGTAAACATTGCTGTGGTAAAGACAGAATAAAAGAGATTAACAGTGGGAATATATGAGTTGCTACCATATGTATCTCTGCTGTCCGTCTCACCATCTCATACACAAGCCCTGCCTTTCACATTAGCATATTAGAATGATTTCTGAAAGATCATGTGACACTTAAGACCAGAGTAAAGTAGTAGTGGAGTACAGTAAATTTAGCTTTGCCATCACAGAAATACATTTTGAAGTATTTTTACAAGATATTAAAGTTTTATGCTAATAGGACTTTTCATGTCATTACATCATTCACAGTGCTTCAGTCTTGACTTTTTCCCAGATATTCCTATATCTTTTTGCTTCAAATCAAAGTTTACAATGTTATGATTTATTTTAGAGCTGGTTGGTTTGTTTTATGCTTTACGGTTTGCTTTATTGAATTGAGTCTTTGGAGATCCATATGTGGCTCTGGACCACAAAACCAGTCTTAAGTAGCACATTTGTAGCATTAGCCAAAAATACATTGTATGGGTCAAAATTATCGATTTTTCTTTTGTCATTAGGACATTAAGTGAAGATCATGTTCCATGAAGATATTTTGTACATTTCCTACCTTAAATATATAAAAATTAATTTTGGTTAGTAACGTGCATTGCTAAGAACTTAATTTGGACAAATTCGAAGGCAATTTTCTCAATATTTTTGATTTTTTTTTTTTTTTCTACAGATTTTAAAATAGTTGTATCTGCCAAAAAGTTGCATCTGTTCTATCCTGACAAACCAGACATCAATGGAAAGCTTATTTGTGACTCACAAAACCAGTCATAAGGGTCAGTTTATTTTATTATAGATTTATAAATCATCTTAAAGCTGAATAAAAAGCATTTCCATTGATGTATGGTTTGTTAGGACAGGACAACATTTGGCTGAGATATAACTATTTGAAAATCTGGAATCTGAGGGTGCCAAAAAATCAAAATATTGAGAAAATCACCATTAAAGTTGTCCAAATGAAGTTCTTAGCAATGCATATTACTAATCAAAAATTAATTTTTGATATATTTCCGATAGAAAATTTACAAAATAGCTTCATGGAACATGATCTTTACTTAATATCCTAATGATTTTTATCATTAAAAAGAAAAATAATAATAATAATTTTGACCCATGCGATGTATTGTTGGCTATTGCTACAAATACACCCATGTTTACGACTGGTTTTGTGGTCCAGGGTCACATTTATTCAGCTTTCAGATAATGTATAAATCTCAATTTCAAAAAAATTGCCCCTTATGACTGGTTTTGTGGTCCATGTAGAGAAAATGAAATACGAGACGTGGAGAAAATGAAACACTTCCAGGTCTTGTGCTGAAAAAGTGTGTGGTCTCTGTTATAGCTGGACTGTTTTTAGTGTTTTTTGAGCTAAAACTGCAAAATTTATGGTACCTGTGTCAGATTTTATTGCTGTTTTAAAATATATTCAAATGCAGTCCTAAGTCATTTTGAAGATTTATGTCTTTCTCTCAAGTAGAGAGGAGCTATGCTTGTATCTCCTACAATACAGGTGTGATAATGGGCCGCTGTTAGCCGAGCACCATTTTGTGTGTCTAAAAGCCAGCAGTGCATACTGATTTCAAGGACACGGACAGCTTCTGTGTATTTATTTTACGGCCTCAGCCCATTAGTGGCGCGCATAAGACGTACGCCGTATTAATGTGACACATTCAGTTAAGTATCTGTTGCTAATAGGAAAAGCAGCTATGCGGCGAGTCCTGTTGACACTCTATTGGCTGGAAACGGAGCCTTGAGACGTTGTTGGCTTTGAGGAGAAGAGGTGAGACAGAAAGAGAAAGATCTCTCAGGGGTTGCTGAGACACAAAGACAATTCAGCAGCGAATCGATCATAAACAGCAGAAGCCTTTATCCTCGAGTCAATCACAGTCTCCAGCTCTCCCCTCTTTGTCTCTGCCTGCCTCCCTCACTTGTTCCTCCTGTTAATTTGGGCCGGCTGCATATGCCCGATGACTGACACTGTTGTTGTCGGTGTGTGTTGCCGTGGCACCCTTCCCCCATCCCCGTGGCTAAACTAATTTGCTGATATTGGCCAGCTCAGCTGCAGCACAGCGCTGCCTCTAATGGAGTGATTGCTGCTTGCCTCTGGGGGCTCGGCCGCAGGCAGAAATGCCCTGCTCTTCTCGCTGTATTGGTGCTTATGGACATTTAATTAGGTGTGATGTACAATACAATTATCAAAAAGAACTCATGATTTTCAATGATGCACAACAGCGGGACGGGGCAGGAAGAAAGGTTGTTCTTTGCTGGGTTTCCATCTGAATATTTTAAATGCTTATTTTTGCTTGAATTTTTGGTCGTCATTTACTCACCTGCATGTCGTTCAGAAACCAGCATGACTGACTTTCTTTTGTGGAACATAAAAGATATTTTGAAAAAAATGCATGTTTTAGACCTAGACCTTAGACCTAGATGAAATGTTTGTTTTTTTTTTTGTTTTTTTTTTCCCAAATTCCACCCCCAAATTTTGTTTTGTTTCCATTTCTATTTTTCTAGACTCTGTTTTAATAATTAGATTAAAAATATTAATAAAAAAGCATGTCTAATTAATTGAAATTACAAAAATTACACAATTTAACCGCAATTTAAGGCTTGTGCAATGTTTTTCTCAAATTAAGTTGTCTTTTGTAGTTGCTGTTTGTTTGTTTTTTTTAACCAAATTTTGTTTTCCTTTCATTTTAATTTTTCTAGACTCTGTTTTGGTTAAATTAAAAATATTAATCAAAAAGCTTGTCTAATTAATTGAAATCGTGAGACTTACACAATTTAACTGCGGTTTAAGGCCTGTGAAATGCGTTTTTTTCCCTTCTCAAATTATTATTATTATATTTAACCAAATTCTGTTTTCCTTCCATTTTACTTTTTGTGGACTCTGTTTTAATGATTAAATTAAAAAATATGAATCAAAAAGCATGTCTAATTAATCAAAATCATGAAACAATTGAAACAAAAACGCAATTTAACGGCAGTTTAATGTTTTAATTAAATGTTAAATGATCAAACACATTCTCTAATTAATTGATTTTTATAAAAAAAATAATAAAGATTTTTCTGGTAAATAAATTCTGGTAAATTTTTTTCTGATAAATAATCCTTAAAGAATAATATTTGAATAATATTTTATTATTGGTAATAGTAGTATACTATATTTCTGTCACAGATTCTTAAAGTGAAACTGAACTTTTATTTTGACGGGTTGCTGTAAAGACCTTTAAGTTTCTGTTTGTACATGATATGATGATTTTTTTTTTTTTTTTTTTTTTTTTTTTTTTTTTTTTCTTCTTTCAAAAATCTGTCAAATTCTGTGACATTTTGTAGTACATACAGTAAATTCCTTTTTTGCGTCTGGGCTCCGCAGTCCCATCCGTGTTTTCCACATTGCAGAAATCATTGGGATTTTAGATTTCACACAGATTCCATTGACTTCCATTGTATAAAGAAACTCAATACAGTCTTAAAAATATTTTGTGTGATGCAGGTGAAAAAGTCACACAGGTTTGGAACAACATGAGGGTGTCAAGGATGATTGTTTTGATCCGTTTTCTCAACTGTCTATTGAAAAAACTTTAAATGAAAGCACTTCACACGTGCATAAAACAACAAGTATGCGTAAAGTACATACTTCAGGGTTCAGGCTGAGATAGATGTTCCTGCCTAAATAAAAATGTTTTCTTTTTACATAGTTTTCACATATTTTGACCATTTGGATGTCTGTTTCTGATATTTCTGCATAATGCTACAATGTGTTTTGTTGCATTTTTTTGAAGTGAAACATTCACTGAAACCCAACGATTAACACTCAACGGCTTATTATTCAAACATGTTGAGGGTGTTTTTGTGTGTACCATGTAAGTATGAGATTGTGAAAATTCGGGGAAGTCTTGACGTGACAGATTTCTGCGGCATTAGAACCCCCGTCTTTCACAGTCCCATACATCACCCGCCTCTACGTGTTTATTTTTAGCCGCTCATTTGATTTATGCTCAGTTATCGTAGCACTATCAGCTCTGTTTAACACATTGTACCATTTTAAAATCCATTTTACAGATTTCCCCCGTCAAGTCTGAAAATGTGAAAACTCCACTTTCGTCTGTCAGCCAGCTACAGCACCATTATTCCCCACACTGTTTGCTCGTCGAGCCGAGCTATACATAGACCCCTAATGATTCACTTGAAACAATAGCTCAGCGGATGGCAAGGACGCCACAATCTGAACTGGCCCTGCATTGACCCGCGCTCCTGCGCTCTAGCTGTGAAATGGCAATTAACACAGACTATTGATTATTGGCAGTGCGGATATTGTTGATTAGGGCGTGCGGTTGGAGTGTTTGATAAGCCCAGTGCCAACCCTCCCTAATGCACTGGATCCTGCGTTCATGGGATGCAAATAAACTCCCAGTGTAATTCACTCCTGATGGTTTTTGGGCTTATCTATGCGCCCTCAAAAGCTAATGATTCAAAGCCTTAATTAAAATGCTTTCATGAAGATGCAAATATATGTGCATACACGCATGAATGGTCATAAAAGTGGGTTTATGAAGAGATGCGTGTGCGCAATGCCCTTGTGCGTATTTCTCCAACCAGTAAGGATGCCCACTCGCCACGAAAAATGAGTGTTAACGATTAGCCTAGGAATATGCATATAGGAAATAGATTGAACAAGCCTTATAACATTAAAGAGAGAGTTCACTCATATTGTTTCAATTCTTGGAACATGTGGGTGAGTACATGATAACAGTATTTTAATTTTTGCATGAACTATCCCTTTAAAAGTAATGATGGCCTGTGTCTTTATTAAATGCCCTCTGCAGCACTGATTAAATCCTCATCCGGCCCGGAGGTGGGAGGCGTGTAGGTTGCCTCATCAGTCCGAGAACCGCTTCCGTGCACACGTACTCCCCCATCAGGATCCCCCCCCCCCCCCCCACAAGCTCCAGCATTTTGAAATGCAATTATGGATCAGTGAGCAGCGCCATCAGTCGCAGTTCTTGTTAATATTTATTGAGCGGAGCGGCAGCCGTTGCCATCTTTACATCAGGGAGCCTGCAGTCATTAAGAGACGCTGTGTGGACAGGGGTGGCTTTGCGTTTTCTATCTCTCCCAGCGTTACACTCGACGCGTTCAACCCTCCCCCTGCCCGTCACTCCTCTGCCTGCTCAGCCGCTGAAAATGAGCCGGCGCATTTGCATGTATAAATATGTAAAGGTGCGTTTCTCACAAGTGGCCCCCAGGTTTTTGTTGTGCCGTTATTGTGTGCGGCTCTCAAAAAGCGCCTCTGGCAGCAGCGGGCTCTGCCAGCAGCTAGAGAGCCGGCGCGCCGACGCTGCGCCTCTGCTCGGGAGCGTGTGATTGAAATATCCCTGCTTGCACTTTGTCTGCAGGGTAGCGTGTTTAGAGTAGGGCAGGAATACAGAGCGGCTACAGGTTTAGCTGTGAGGGAGCCGTGTAGGAGGGGGAGCGCTTTTTGTCAAGCAAGCAGGATGACATCACGCAATGCTAAATTCAGCAGCAGCAGTAGCAACATGCTAAAACATGCATTTTCCCCAATGGCTGTTTGGAATTAATTGGGGGCCTGTTATGGTAGTCAAATAGTCTTTTTTTTTTTTTTATTTCCTAGCATTTTTTTTTTTTTTTTTTTTTTTTTTTGAGCAAATTGTTTTTTGTGAATTGGCTTTTCATTGTTCTGATGTTGCACCCACCCTGAATTATTCAGCAGTGTGGTTTATTTTGGGCAAACCTGAGTGTAAAGCCCTTTAAGCGTCGGCCCCGTGTAAGTAAATCTGCTGTGAAATGCTGCAACTTAATGGCCGTTTTGATTAATGTTCTTGAATGAAGTGTGGGGCTCTTTTTTTTTTTTTTTTTTCCACCCTCCCTCCTGTACACTTGAAATTCCACTAAAGGAAGCATTAATGCTGTTGGTGGTAATGACATTAGGTACTTAGCACTGTGCAAAATACACATAGCCCATGCTGCACTGCTTCCAAGTGGGCATCTCTCCAAAACCAATTGAAGCTCTGTTTGTGTCTGTTTGTTTTCTGGTGCTTTTTTTTAAAAAAAAAAAAAAAACATTTTCTGTTTCATTTCCAAAATGAAGCCATTTAGGCAAACCAACAAACTCAAATCGATATGTAATTGATAGAGTTGTCACAATAATAATTTGACTAGTCAATACCAGCAAAAATTAGCAGTTTTAGATACCCATTTCACTACCACTGAGAACAAAACTGTTATTGAATGGACTTCTTTAAAGTTTTTTTTTTAATTTTTTTTCTTTCCCTCTTGTTAATAATATTTAATGTAGTCTGTTGGGCTGCATATTAATTGGACATTTATTTATATATATGTATATATATATATATATATATATATATATATATATATATATATATATATATATATATATATATATATATATATATATATATAAATATTTATTTATATATAAATTGCCCAGCCCTGATATAAATGAGGGGAAAAATGTATGTGTGTAATATGTGTTGTGTTGTGTATGTATGTATGTATGTATGTATAATCTTATTTTATGGCTGTGTGGTTTTTATATTTATTTATTTTATTTTATTTTTGGTTTTTATTTGGATTTTATTTATGGTTTGCCACAATTTTATTTTATTTTTTTAAGAAATTGTGGAATTGCTATTTTGATTAGAAATATTACCAAACGTTAGAATCGGACACTTTGACAGTATGCCAATGATAAGTTAAGAGAGAAGAGCGCATCCAACCGCATGTCGGTGCACGTGATTAACCGCTAACGTGTAACGTGCTCATATTGCTAGTGAAATAGGAAAAACGTGCAAGAAGATGGGAGTGAACTTCTTTTAACTTGAGCGCTGCGTTTTTATAATGACATTTTTTATGCATGAGAGCAAGACACGAGTGCAAATCCATGTTTACATAGAACAAACTATGGAAAAGCAGTGCAATCGAATAAAAAAAAAAACCTATGAAAAACTACTGTATGTCTGATATTTCATGTTTGCATCATGGTGACAGGCTGAAAGCTGCTGTTCGTTGTTTTTACAGAATATTTATAGTTAATAAGTCTACCAGTGGTTGTACCTTCAGTCATTTTAAATTTGAATAACGTTGACTTTTTTTTTTTTTTTTTTTTTTTAAGGATTTTCCTGGTTTTTGAACATATATGTAAAAGACAAGTTTGCACAAGATGCAATTGCATCTTTTCTGCTAAGATACTTAACAAGGATTTGTTTAACATTTACATCATGTTGGCAACTTCATGTGTTTTGCACTTGGGATAGAATTTTCTGTAACTAGAGGGTTAATAAAGAAAAATGTTGCTTGAATTATGATGCAGTTACATTCTGAAGTCAACTAGTTATAAATCGTAAAAAAGTGAGAATCTGTCAAATGTTCTTAAAAAAAAAAAAAAAAAAAAATCATATCGCCCATATCGCCCAGCCCTAATTGGTATATGCACTTTATGTAAAAAAAAACAAAAAAAAACGGTGGTATTTTGGTGAATTTGATGCCAAAAATGTAGTACTTTTTACTGAAATACCAGTGGCGCCTTTACCAGTGCATTCCTAATAGTAGCCAAATAAGATAAAGGGAGAGAGAATGGTCAACTTGTATTATTGTCCAATCCGAAAAAAAAAAAAGATCAAGAATCTTCCCGTTTTATTCTTTTTCTAGATCACACCTCCCTCTCTCTCTCTTTCTCTCCCCCTTATACCTTTAACAGCTCTGTGCTTTCAGTAAATGCTACTATGGAAACCAGCTGTGTGGCCGGGGGGAAAGAAAGAGGCATAGAGGGAGGAGGAAGAGCAAGAACAAGGGGTAAAATCAAAATGGAGGTGTGTGGGGTCAACAATGGGGTATGGGGTGGTGATTACATTGCCAGATGGAGCCGGGAGAACCGCGAGGCTGGAGATAACATTTTCATAAGACACCTGAAAGCGCAATCAATAGCAGATCCTTGACGGGCGAGACTAAATTATTAAACAGAGCCTTTCTCGCCACGTTTCATTATCGCGGCTTTCCCTTCCCGGACTGCCGCGGCTGCTTTGCTGGTGGCGGGGTGGGTATTTGTCAAGTATTTTTATGCATTAGAAATCATTTGAGTCTCGGAGGAACGGCTATGTTAATTCCGCTCTCCTCATCTCGGATTGCCGGAATCTGCCGCAGAGACACAATGCCGTTTTTTGGCACATCACAGGCAAATTCCCTCTTCTGATGTCTTCACTAGCATCTGAAGCTGGGAACGCTGAGCCCTGGCATTCAACCCAACTGTTTCATCTTAAAAAAGGAAAGGCAGGCTTCTCTATCTCGTCCGCTTTGATGTCAAAGAGGGGAAAAAAATGACAAAGATACCAACACGAAGGGAATGTTTACACTTTCCCAAACACACTGTGATAAAACAACTATTGCGCTGATGTAATCCTCAGCATTTTAATTACAATTGTAAATTGGGCTTGATGTTTTCCCATTTGTTTTCTCCCTCTCAAAACCATTATAGATGAAATTGGAATTATTTTTCCCCCTAAAACCAAACAACACTATCATTTTTATTCCCCAGTTGGATTTCCTGTTCTCGTTAACTAAAACACTGTAATTGATATTTGCCTCAAAGTAATTTGCTTCACGTTTTGTATTAGCCAAGTGCGTTACGCAGTCTTTGCACGGCCAATATTTATTGCAACAATCCTGTTCTCCAAACACATGTGCTTGGCCTGGCTGCCGTGTAATTGGATCCTCCCTTCCCGACACGACTAGCGGTCTTCTCTCTCTCTCTCTGACTCGCAGCACCTTACGCCGCTTCCTTCTCATCTGTCTCTTTTCCTCTCCTTTTCTTCCCCGCCTTTCTAGAGTGTCTCGGCACTGCTTCTCAGTTCACCGAGTGTAATTTCCAGCTTGTCCAAAGTGTGACATGCCAATAAAAAAAGCTGTGGAAGTGAAGATTTACAGTGGTATCGAGTTCACATGCTTCCATCGGGTGGCTCTCTCCATTAAAGAACACATGTTGCAAATTAGCTCTCGCTGAAGAAGAAGAAAAAACTCTGGAGGGAGAGAGTGGGAGGGCGCTCTGGCCTGGGGAGGATGGGAAATAAAAGGCGCTAGAAAATTCCACTGCCCTCCATCTTCACGCCCCTTCCCGTTTTCTTTCTGTATGCATTCTCCCTCTCGCTTTATCACAGTGGTTTCAAATATGTGTGTTTTCTGCTTGTAGTGTTTACTTGAATGCTTGAAAGGTGATTTTTAGCGTCGTTTTATGTTGCCGTTTTACCTGTAGGCTAATTGTCGTACGTCTCAGGCATGTTTCAGAGCTTGTTTTGGTGCAGTGTGCTTGCTGTGAAATATTGAGGCTGATGAAGAGCCCCGTCGGCATGAATGGATGACATTATTTAGGCATGGTAGTTTATATTAAGCACATTAACATACAAAGATGCAACTGAGCTACAGCCAGGAGCATTTCCTCCGAGGAGGCAAGTGAGGCAGTGTCTTTTCCAAAAATTGGTTGAGAAAATTCATAGTACAAAAAAAAGGTGTAAATCACTTGTTTTTCTAAAGTAAAACACCAGCAGGTGAAGTTACAGCAGGAGTCCGCGTCTCTCTCGTCTCCCCTGAGCCCGTTGAGTTTTAACAGACTCCCTAAAGTGTGTGGTGGGATTTGAGAGTGAATGGGGAAAAGTCACGTGAGATGTCATATTGTCATGATATGATTGGGTATGACTGGTTATGATCGGCTATAATTGGTTCATGTGATAAATCCCGTCTCTTGTGTTTCTAAAAAAAAAAATGCTGGATTAAAAACATCCCAACTTGGGTTATGTTGACCCAGCTGGTTGGGTTAAATGTTTTTACCCAACATGCTGGGTTGTTTTAAATCAACTATTGTTTAAAAATGATTATATTGCTGGCTTAAAATTGGCTGGAAATTAAACATCTCACACATAATTATAGAGGCAACTGCAATAATTAAAAGTTGAATGTTTTTTAAGAAAACCCATGGATAAAAATATAAGACAACTGGATTTATTTGGGTGAATACAACATAGTTTACAATATTACATACCATTGAACTTGTTTAACAAGCATTTTTGAAATAAAAAATGTAACATTTAAGCAGCATTTTAATTTGTGCATTCAACCATTGTCTGTAATCACTTTTCACCAAAATAGTGCTAATTCTTGTGTAGCTCTGTCAGCAAAATCTAAGACGGTGATGGGCTGCTGTTCGCCGGGGGAACTATCAACCTCAGACTGCCGCCTCACATTTCATTCGTAGCTGAAAGATGCTGTGACTTGACCCCGTAACCTGCCCATAAACAAACAGTACTGAGATGAGAGAACATATTTTAACAAATTAAAATAAATTCAGTATTATAACAAATAAAATTTCTGTTATGAAAGGCAAAAGGTGTTTCCATAATGTGAAAGGACCACTGCTGACGCAGCTGACTGACATCTTGTACTTGTATGTTGCGTTGCGAAAAATAATATAATTTACAGCACAGTAAAGTCTTTATAAATGAAATGTATACAAACCATTATTTTGCTAAGGAAGTGCACCAAATCGGCATTGCCAGCAACCGCTCTTTCCTGTAGAGCCCGCGCTCTGTCTGTAACTCAGCAGCTGGGTTGCTCAACCCAGTGGTTGGGTAGAAAAAAAATAACGCAATCTTTAATAACTCATTAAAAATGACCCAGCAGCTTAGTTACAGAAAAACTACCCAGCAACTGGGTAAAAAAATATTGAAAATAACCTAGTAAAATGACCCAACAAACTGAACCCATCATTTGGGTAAAAAAAAAAAAAATAACCCAGCATTTTTAGAGTGCAAAAAAACTACCCAGCGCCTGGGTAAAAATATTAAAAACAACCCAATAAATTGACCCAGCAGGTTGAACCCAGCATTTGGGTTAAAAAAGTAACCCAGCACTTTTTAGAGTGCAGAAAAACTACCCAGCGCCTGGGTAAAAATATAAAAAAATAACCCAATAAAATGACCCAACAAGCTGAACCCAGCATTCGGGTTAAAAAAGTAACCCAGCATTTTTTAGAGTGCAGAGAAACTACCCAGCGCCTGGGTAAAAATGTTAAAAAACAACTTAATAAATTGACCCAGCAGCTTGAACCCAACATTTGGGTTAAAAAAAAAAATAACAATAACCCAGCATTTTTAAAAGTGTAAGTTTATTATGAAAAAGAACAGTGTTGCCAGCCTGTAGACAAACTAGTTACTCCATGAAAAAATTCCCTACAATACGAGTGAGTACACTATACTATACTACACTTATATGATGAAATGTTACTGTACACATACAGTACTTTGTACTGTAGTTGTTCTAACTGCACATTTCCCAGAGGTCATGCTCCTTTGCTGGCTCTTTGTCCCGCAGCTGAACCCACAAGGGCCACATTCTCCAAATCTGGTTGTTTGTCAAAATTAATTCACAAATCAATTGTGGCGCATTCCAGCAGGAGCGAGATACCAGAGCAGCCAGATCTGAATTCCTATCATGAACGGAATATTTTATTCGCTTTCTTCTGTTTTTCTCTTCACCGTCTCCCTCATGCCAGCACGAAGTTCATAAATAGCGCTTGATACTGCAGCCGTGTGCTGAGACCAGTCTCATCTGCGCTCTGGAAAGAACAATGCAGAGTGCAATGAAGCGCTCTGGCTCTCTCAGCCTCTAACCTTGGGCTATTGAACTTAACATCCCATTTATAGATTGCCGTTATGCCTCAGCCATTTGTAGCAGAATAGCTCTTTATAGCTTTAAGAAAAAGTAATGAGATAGAGAGAGAAAGAGCACCAGATCATTTTCTGCACACTTACATGTTGAGAATGTTTGTTTTCTTTTTTCTTTCTCTGTTTCTTTCTGTGAAAAGACTCTGCCGCTGCCTGGTGGTGCCGATAAATGTGCGCCTGTAGGCATACTCCAAGACGAGGCCATGCTCTCCATTTATAATGTCCTCCGTGCACTGGACACACACATGTCCGATGCTGATCCATGCTGTCTGGGAGATGCACAAAACTCTTCCCTACCGCTAAAGATGAAATGGGCTGATTTAATGTGTAGACCTGCCTGGAAGGTGATACGGAGTGTGTGTGTGTGAGAGAGTAGAAGAGACAGATTAAGACCCCAGTCTGTCTGTGTGTGTGTTTTCCTGGTGTGACACATATGCTCTCCGACATTCCCAGTGCCACTCAGAAATACGTTAGCTGCACAGCCGCATGATGCTCCGACAGAATATCCGTCCTCAGTTTGGCTCTCACAGGTGAAGTGTTTCTACCTGGCACTTTGGTCTTGAACTGTCAGTTCCTTTGGCCTGAGGATGGTCACGTGTTAGGAAATGCCAAGCATAATCTAAGATCTGGATTAGTTGCTGATATACAGTAGTATTAATTTTGTCAGGCATAGTGTTAGTCCTGTGTCAAATGTACTTTTTTTTTTTTTTTTTTTTAATAGTAATAGTTATCATATGTGACCCTGGACCACAAAACCAGTCATAAGTAGCACAGGTGTACAGCAATATTATCGATTTTTCTTTTATGTCAAAAACTATTAGGATGTTAAGTAAAGATCATGTTCCATGAAGATATTTTATAAATTTGCTACCATAAAATATATCAAAACTTCATTTTTGATTAGTAATAAACTTCATTTGGACAACTTTAAAGGTGATTTTCTCAGTATTTAGATTTTTTTTTGTTGCAACCTCAGATTCCAGATTTTCAAACGGTTGTATCTCGGCCAAATATTGTCCTATCCTAACAAACCATACATCAAAGGAAAGCTTATTTATTCATTTATATATATAAATTATAAATCTCAATTTAAAAAAAATGACCCTTATGACTGGTTTTGTGGTCCAGGCATTTTCCGAGCATTTTAGTCTAGTTTTAGTCAATAAAAAGCTGTATAATTGTTAAACTGATTAAAAAAAAAAAAAAAAAAAAATGGTTTTGGCTCAAAATTATAATCGCAATGGTGGTTGTCATTTGAGAAATTAATTTTTTTTACACTTTAAGTATTGCACTTTAACCAGTAAACAACTGAATGTGAACTCATACAAATGGTTTATTTTACCTCATCTAGTGTACTGATTTATTCTAGGCTATTTAATATATAAATTAATATCAAAGACTTAGATATGCACTTTCTCTGTCTACATTATGAAAACTGGTAAAAACAAATTATAACAGTGAAATTTGTTCGTTTTATTAAGTTTCTATTAATTTAGTAAATTGTAATAATGTTTCTCTATTAAAACATACACGCTTGAGTAAGCTTGTTTATTCAGCAACCATAATCGCGAACAAAGTAGTCGAGATCTCGAGGCTAAATGACACTTTTATTTAAACTGAACATCTCAAATGGAGTTCGCTAAACTCCAGCTTACATTTTTGTCGGTGTGTTCAGATCATTGTAGGCGCTTGTGTAATAAAGAACAAGTGCATGGTTGCCAGATTGCAAAAAAATAAGAAAATGTATCCTTTTAACAGAGAAGCTCTGATTTGGGGGTTTGAACTCTTAATACCTGGCAACCGCATATAGCAGTCCACAATAATATTTTGTTGTCTTCTATTTTTTTTTTCCCCAAAAAAATTTTGATTTTTATGTAGTTTTTATTTTTTAATATACATTTTAGTCTCGTCTTTTATCATCAATATTATTGCATGTGGATATAGTCACAGTTATCGTTTATTGACATTGACATATTGTCATCTCCTTTAAGTCACTGGAAAAACTCGTCAACAAACATTTTTCACCGTAATTTTTGTTAATGAAATTAACACTAATATAGAGAAAAGCCGGGTCAGTGACATTGGTAGTTGCCCAAATTTAAAATCTTTATTTTGCAAAATGGACTTTTGGATTTTGGACATTTCACAGTCTAGTCAAAACTATTTCTGTATGGTGCTGTATGAAATACTGAGTTAAATCACAGGCTAGTTTTGATGTTGTCTTACAGTGTATTGCGTTATTGAATGTGTTTTGCCATGGCATGTGTTGCATTATGAAATATTTGGCGACAATCCTGTTAATTTGAATCAGTTTCTGTATATGATAATGTGTAGTAAAAGATGCATATTTAGACCAGAGTTCAGTCAATGAATTTAAATTGAAGTGTTTTTTCCTTATAATAATCATAGACAAAAAAACTGTGTAAATACTGAGATGAATCGCTTATTGGAGGCAGTTGATATGGGCGTCTGAGAGAGATATTAATTCATTCAGTCGCCTACAGTGGTAAACTGCTGTCGTTTTGATGCAACAGCTTTTAAATATTTTTGAAATCTTGCTATTTTTTTTTTCCTTTCCCGTTTCCCTTTCCAAGGTCGGTTCAGAGTGATAGTGGCATAGACACCTTTGTGACATCTCTGTGTAACACATCATCCAAGTAGGTTCAGAGCGCAGAGGAGGCCTCTATCTCTGTGTGTGTGTGTGTGTGTGTGTGTGTGTGTGTGTGTGTGTCACACTAAAGCAAAGGCAGAGCTCATGGTGCTGTATAAAGGCCAATTGATTATAGGCACCGCTGGGGCAGCAGGACAGGCTGATGGTGGAGTGTTTGAAGAACCGAGGCACTGGCCAACATCTCAGAAGCCGGGAAACCCTCGCTGAGATGTTCTGAGCAGTGGGCCAATTTAGTATTTAAAAGGTGAGCTCTCTTTTAGCGGCATGGGAAGTTGAAAGGGCTGGTGCTGGCGGCCCAGCTTGCATCGGCGTGGAAAGGCTGGCCGCTACAGCTGCCTGCCCGCTGTAATTAAGTGTGAACTGTTTGCCGCCACAAATGGCATTTAAATGCCAAGTGGTAGCCAGAGCATGCGTAATATCAGGGGTTTATGGCTTCAACCTTGCCTTTTCTCTTTTTTTTACAGTCTCTCTTTCCCACCACGCCTGGATGGATGGGAAGGGATTTAGTGTATATAAAGGTTTACAAAGGAGAATATGGAGAGCAGTGAGTGGAAGTGGTTTGCGTTCTGCAGTCTCTCATGATCGGGGGCATCGACACACTGTAACGATCTTAAGCCGCCGCTGTCAAACCGCTCTCACAGACAGCCATTAGAGAGCTGTGTGTGGGAGGTTGACATTTAAGCATGAAAATTTAAAGAATTACAGGCAAGACGTGAGAATTATATCATGCGGTCGCACAAATTCTCGGTGAATATAGTCTTTATATTCTACGACGTGACCGAGTTATACACTGTGGCATACAAATCATGCCAGTCACCATATTTAATATCACGTCATGCATTTCATGCGGTAAAAGCAGGCTCTGACAGCTTTTGACATACTTAATTTTTAAAAGATGTTGCTGTTATTCCAGGTTGAGCAAGATATTTTACATCAGAAGACATTCAAATACATTTGGTCAAAAGTTTACGTACACCTTGCAGAATGTGCAAAATGTTAATTATTTTACCAAAATAAGAGGGATTGTACAAAATGCATGTTGTTGTTTTAAGAGATTTCATGTAAAAGATGTTTACATATAGTAAAAAATGACCTACGCTTAATTCTTTACACTGTGTTGTTACCTGAATGATCCAAAGCTGTTTTTTTTTTTGTTTACTGATAGTTGTTCATGAGTCCCTTGTTTGTCCTGAACAGTTAAACTGCCTGCTGTTCTTGAGGAAAAAAATCTTTCAGGTCCCACAAATTCTTTTTTTTTTTTTTTTTTCAGCTTTTTTGTATATTTGAACCCTTTCCAAAAAATGACTATGATTTTGAGATCCATCTTTTCACACTAAGGACAACTGAGGGACTCATATGTAACTATTACAGAAGGTTCAAACGTTCACTTTTGCCTCAGAAGTAAACACAATGCATTAAGATCCAGGGGTGAAAACTTTGAATTTGAAGATAGGAATAAATGTAACTTATTTTGTCTTTAGGGAAACATAAGTATCTTCTGTAGCTTCTGAAGGGCAGTATTAAATGGAAAAACATGTGACATTTAGGCAAAATAAGAAAAATGTAGACATTTTAATTTGGTTCAAAAGTTTTCACCCCCGGCTCTTAATGCATCATTTTTCCTTTTAAAGCATCAGTGAGTGTTTGAACCTTCTGTAATAGTTGCATATGAGTCCCTCAGTTGTCCTCAGTGTGAAAAGGTGGATCTCAAAATCATGCAGTCATTGTTGGAAAGGGTTCAAACACACAAAAATGCTGAAAAGCCAAAGAATTTGTGGGACCTGAAGGATTCTTCTGAAGAACAGTGGACTGTTGAACTGTTCAGGACAAACAAGGGACTTGTGAACAACTATCACTAAACAAAAAAACACGGCTGTGGATCATTCAGGTAACAAAATAGTATTAAGAGAACTTTTGAATAGGATCAGTTTTATAAATTCAACTAATATTTTCTCTTGTGGACTATATGTAAATGTTTCATGTGCAATATCTTATTCAGGGCAGTACTACATAAAAAAAATAACATGCATTTTGTATGATCCCTCTCATTTTGGCAAACAAAATTTTGCAGATATTATTTTGGTATAAAAAAAAACATTTTGCAGATTCTCAACTATATTTTTGCATTTTATGTCACAAACCATTTTGGCTCCATAATTTGGCAGACTGTAGAGTGAAACCATTTCCTGAGGAAAAACGAAGGGTAGAATTTGAATTTGTTTATTGGAAATTGGTTAAATTGTAAAAAGTGGTTGTACTACAGGGAGAACTAATGCACTTTTGGTAAAACAATGTACAAGCCAGCAAGCCTTTTTCTCGATTCTCTGAATAGAAATTTAAAAAAAGACCTTTATTCAAAATAGAAACCTTTCGTAACATTACAAATGTCATTATTGTCACTGTGCATGCTTACCTGTGCATGCTTATAAATATGGTAAAAGTGTTTGCATATTTTATGCTTTTTTTTCTTACTGTATGCGTCAACCACCTGTGTGCAGGAAGACCGGGTGTGAGTGCATTTTTTGTGGAAATCACACAGAAATGCTGGTGTAATTAGAGAGCAGCAGAGCTGTATTGTGGAATTATGGGTAATGGCAGTGCTGGTGCATTAGGGTAGAGTGTGAGCTGTTAGATCAGGCTCATTGTGGAGAGCCTGTGAGCTGGATTAGATGAGTGATCAGAATGAGAATTTGACTCAGTACTGCTTTCCTGATGGCTCCCCCAGAATGCAGGCTAAAATAGTTGCAAAAGTAAGATGGGTAATAAGAAAAACAACAGAAACCCATGCCCACTGGCTGTCACTGAACCCAATGAGCACAAGAGAGCAGGAGCTCTCTCCTTGTGGAACATTTCAACGTGGGGCTTGACAGCGTGTAATCACTCACACACACACTTCGTGTTTGTTGCATGCGTGTTTGTTTGCTTCTAGGAGAGCCGGCTGGTCAATACTTCAGGGCTGCAATCAGGGGAGGCTCTGCAATCAATATCATCACAGTGGGCTGGAAAATGTCCTCCGTGCACACAGCACTCTACGCAGCCAGAGAAAGGGAGGACGGGGGGAAAAAAAATACGGCAAGAAAGAAAACAAATGCAGGGAGGGGCAGTGCAAATGGTTGTAAATCTCAGCAGGCTTGCATACAAACAGTGCTTTTCAGTCATCATACACAAAACGGCTCTGATAGCGCTTTATCACCTCGCCGACGCTCCCTCTCTCTCCGCCACTGGCTGTTCACGGCTGTCAATCATCCTGCCAGAAGCTGGTTGGCTGGTTTGTGAGTGGGCGGGCCTCGTGCAAAAGGCTGGAGGGATAATTTACCGACCGCTGCACTAATGATGCTGAGCTGGGTGCCATCAATAACCACACGCACACACACACTTTCATAGACTGAAGACCACATTGAGCTGTCAGCCTCACTTTGCGTCGTCCTTCATCTCGGCAGACGTTAACGCACGCAGACGTTTCTTTTCTTCTTTTCGTTCTAATCTAGTCTGGTGGTGCGTCTTCTGCGCCGGTTCGACTTGACATTAGTTCGGCGGTGGAGGCCGATGCCTCGCTCTGCCAATTGAGATATCAGTTTACTCCGAGTGTACTACGGTACTTGATGAAAATGTCAAATGGCTGATGTCTCTGCAGCCCTCCCCGACCATATGCTCACATTTTGGCGCATGGGAAATGGTCTGCGTAGTTACACGCCTGCTTCAGTGTGTGTGTGCGCCCGCTGCCGCCCATTACATCTAATTAGATTGACCTCAGCTCTTATCTGGCAGGACTGTGTAGGCACTCTATAACAAAGAACTGACTTGGTGGCTGCTGGTAGAGGTGCGTGCGTGTGTGTGTAGTAAGGGTTGAAATACAGCTGAAAGATGGCATGCTGGGAGTGCAACCGTGGGCTGAGCATCAGCCGTGACCCTTGAACTCCAGCTGCCTGTGTTCTCCTCATCCCTGTGCGAGGTATTCATCTCCTCTTCTCCTTGACGCAGAGTCAAAGCCTGCGTGCCAGACTCGACAAGGAGATCCGCATTGTTTCCTGGAAGTGGTGCGCATGTGTGTTTGTACGTGGAGCGCGTGTGTAATTAAAGAGGACGGAGGGATTGGAGGAGGCAGATGATCTCTCCTCATGCCTGTAGTGCAGGGCTCCTGTGGCAGATTGACAGTCTGGAGCACAGATAAGCAGCTTCCTGTGGCGCTCCTCTTTATTTCTCCCCCTCCGCCCCGTAGGGAGCTGTTTCAGCCGTGCGCACATGCTCATTAAAATCTGAACGTATAGGGAATGAGGCTACGCGTGCGGCTGTCTGTCTACATGAGGAAGCGAGTTGTCATTCAGATGTATATCCGGGATCTGTGTCGTGTTTGTGGGAGCGGTGATTTCTCTCGGCCACCGGGTACCGTGCTGCCCGTCGAGCCAGAGGGCGGGGCTCCAGCTGGCACGTCGCAGGCCAGTTAGTTTACCGTCTGTCCAGCTCCCCGACTCATCCTAAGGACCTCATGCCACGGTCCTCCTAGATCGTTGAACGCCTGCCCACCTCTTAGGACGCGTGAGCTGGATCAGTATGCGGATACGTCCCTTTGCCAGCCCGTGTAATGCTTTGGCTGCTTTATGCGACAGATATTAGAAGCTAAATATTTGCAGAGGTTGATGTTTGAAAGGAAACCCAGTGCGGGGGGACGCTGGGTGAAAGGAGTGTGTGATGAATCACAAGTGAGGGTGGGAATTGTGCTCTTGTCCTGCCTTGATTTTTCTTCCTCCACTAGAGTGTTCTTGGTAAAGACTACTTCCTGCTGAGTATCATTGTCAAGCAGTCAGGACTTGTAAGGATCAGCATTTTTCCTCGTCTTTCTCTCTCCCTTTCTTTATGTCTTCAGTTTTAAAAATGATTGCTTTGTTTTAAATCTAGTGAGGTATTTTGCTATCTACTGTCTACTTAGGCAGTAGCCATTTAAAGAGTAGCAAACTATTGTAACTAATGTAACAAACTATTTTTATGATCATTTTTGGATTTTGAACACTGAGTTTGTTTCAGTGCATGCTGGTATCAGCATTTTTGCAAAGTAAACATGCTGCCTAAGAAGTTTGAACAAAACAAAGCCATCTTAGAAGGCAGCATTAGGCTGCTGTTTGTTTTCAGGGTTCGTACAAGGTGCTTAAAGTGCTTGAAGTACTTGAATTTAACGTTGAAATTTAAGGCCTGGAAAATCCTTGAACTTGAAAAGTGCTTGAATTATCAAAAGACAATGTATCTGTGAACAAGTGTTTCATTTTTTCTTTTTTAAAAATTTTCAATAAGCACATATCTTTTCACGCAGTTAAATAATTCATACTTTTTTACTTTTTTAGTTAATGTGTCGCAAAATGATTCACTGTTTCGAAGTGCTCCATTTGGATTGCGTATCGTGAATCATTTGATTCAGATTGGGACTTCAAATCGCGCACCGTGAATCATTTGATTTAGATTTAGACTTCGGAGCCGGTTCGCGAATCATTTGACTTAGATCTGAAATTCGTGTGTTGTAAATAATTTGATTCAGATCGGGGCTTCGGAGCAGGTTTTTGAATCTTTCCGCAAACTGTATGATTCGCGATCTGCGCTCTGAGTTCTGATCTGACAGGATGATTCACAAATCAGGAGCAGGTTCGCAAATCCCTCCTAGGATCGGAACCTAGGAGCGCGGATCGCGATTCACTGATTCGGATCGAGAGTTCGGCATGGGTTTGCGAATCACTTGATTCAGTTTGGGACTTCGGAGCGCATATCATGAATCATTCATTTTCAGTTCAGGATTTCGGAACGTTTTTTTTTTTTTTTTTCCTTAAACAGTGGAAAACATCAAACCATAAGTGAGATCTCTAATTGAAGTCCTTGAAAATTAAAAAAAAAAAAAAAAAAAAAAAGCAGTGCTTGAAAATCCTTAAGTCTTTGAATTTCATTTTACATTATCTGAACGAACCATGTTTTAGAATAAAGCAATAAGCCCCAAGAAGCCATGGTTTATAGTGAATTTATAATAGCTAAAGGGGCATTGTTAGGCTAGATGTGAAGTGGAGTGCCTAAAACTCCCTTAGCTGTTGTAAATTCACTGTAAACCACGGCTTCACGGAGCTTATTGCTTTTATAAAACGGTTATTCCATTTACATAGTAAGGTCTCTCAAAATAAAACAGAGCATTAAAGTGAAATGATATTAATTAAAAAACATTATTCGTCTGCCAAACAATGTAGTTCCTCAGAAATGGTTGTGGTTGCAACAAAGTGGTTGCCGAGCAACGCACAGACGTAAACAAAGGTGTGTTTGTGGAGTAATTTACAGCAGCTTTGAAATATGGCTTAACCAATCAGAACCAAGGACCGAAACGATCCGTTTAATGACAGCTGTTATAGCAAGATGTGCTTATGAGATGCCTTAAAGGGACATTTCACCCAAAAATGATCTTTTTTATCATTTACTCACTCAAACATGTTTGATGTTCTTCTGTACACTACAAGCAAAGGTATTAAAAAAAAAATTTTTACATTTTTTTTTCTCCATACAATGAAAGTAAATGTATTTTAAAGTTGTTTTGGGCCCCACTGACTTTTATTCTGTAGACAAAAACAGTTCTTTAATTCTTAAACATGTCACGTTTTGTGACTAAATAATGAGAGAATTTTAAGTTTCAGGTAAACTATTCTTTTAAAATGCAATCTAGGTAGACAGCACACTAGGTTTTGGAAGCTAGCTAGAGTTTTTATAAATATTTCCATCAGCTGCAGTTAGCCGAGTCAGCAGGGGAGTTAAATCAGTCTCTCTCTTTCGCACATAAACCCAAACAGCTTCACTTGTATACAAAACCTGCTCTTGTACTCGCTCCACGAGCGCCGAGCCACATGCGCAACGGCCAGTGAAAGGTGAATGCTGTAATCAGCCCAATCAAATAATCAGAACCCAAGTGAGTCAGCGACGCAATTAGAGCCAGAGCAGAACAAAGAGCATTGTGTCAGAGTACAGCAGCGAGGAAGGGTTTGCGCAGCGTCTGTTACCACAAGCCGCTTTCCCTGCATCAGCTTGGCTCGCTCCAGCCCGAACACACTGATCGATTAGCCGTGGCTTAACCAAGACTTCTCATTTCCTGCCTTCCATTACCGCGCTCCATCACACCCGGCACTGCTCAGCGGCCCATGCTGCAGCCTCAATGCTGGGATTAACCAGGCAGCCAGGCACGGTTCGCATTTAAACACACACGGCGTGTTTTTCTCTCTCTCTGTTTTCTGTAGCCTAACATAAAGGCCCCACAGCTTGCGTTTCATTCATACGTCAGTCTCGTAAACACGCTATTTCTTCATTTACCTCGTGCTGCAGCCATTGCCTGTGGTTCAGCCCTTTTCACCCCACCGTGATCCTGTCTGTGTTTATCTATGAATGCATGGCTGCTCCCCTCCCCGGCGAGTGAAACGACCCAGTCATTAGGCCACACTAACAAGGCAGCGCATTGTCTCTCTCTCTCTCTACTTCCATTCAGGAAGTGCAGAGACATGAGCGGGGACTCAAGGCTAAACCGAGCCCGCTGCTTGTGCGACTGATCCGCCGTCGCTCTCTCTTACAGATTTCGGGACTGGATAAGCTCACGGGCTCATGTGTTTTGCCTTTGTGCTCAAATGTTTTGAGATGTTTCACATTTCTGGGAGGCTGTACGCCAGGCTTGTGCTCTTGTAGTACATTATCTCACCGGCCGTGTGACAAGGTTGTGTCAGAGAGCTGTAGAATTATGGAGTAACTCTATACTACGACGGTGACCATTGAGGTCAGGAACACGGATCCGGCGTCCCCTGAGCTCGCAGGCATTCTCCTCTAAGTCGCACTGCTCCAGTCCATAAATCTACACTGTCAGCAGCCATTTAGGGCTGGCACAGGCAGGTTTTAGATAAGATGTTACCCAAGACGAAGGAAGAGGTCAAATCAAAAACTCTGCAAGAGCGAATAGATTAGCAGTCTTTCAATTGGTTGCTGAAACTTGGTCCTAATTGCTTATAGACTGCTTATATAATACTTTATTATTATTTGTTGTTGTGGTAGCAATTTACAATAAGGTTCATTAGTTGACTACATTAAGTAACATGAACTAAGTATGAACAATACTTCTACAGCATTTATTAATCTTAATGTTAATTTCAGCACTTGCTAAAGCATTATTAAAATCACAAGTTGTTTGCTAACATTAATGCACTGTGAACTAACATGAACAATGAACGTCTTTTTATTAACATTAGCAAAGATTAATCAATTGTTTAATGTATTGTTTATAATTCATGTTAGTTAATACATTAACTAATGTTAACAACACCTTACTGTAAACCATTATCATCACCTTAATTTATTTTAATATTTATTAATGTTAATATTATTTTAACCTAATTTACCATGTTATTAATTTTATATATATATATATATATATATATATATATATATATATATATATATATATATATATATATATATATATAAATACATAATTTTAGTATTTTTAACATTTTAATAATTAAAAAAAAATTAGGTTACTATGTATTTTTAATGTAATTTTAAATTATATTTTAATATTACATGTACCATAAAATATATTGTTGATATATTTTTACCATTTTATTATTCTTTGTTCTATTTTATTGTAGTAAAACTAAAATGATAGGTTATTTAATCAATCAATTATCTGCTTATATAATACATAAATTTATTAAGTATTATGTATTACTGATTTAATATATTTTATATTATATTTTTTATATATATATATGTATATATGTGTGTATGTATATATGTATATATATATGTATATATATATAAATATATATATATATATATATATATATATATGTATATATATATATATATATATATATATATATATATATATATATATATATATATATATATATATATATATTAAATATAAATTTAATTCACTAAGCCAATTCATTGATTTAAAAGTGAGTTTGTGAGCCTTTTTGACCACTTAATTAAAAGAACCTGATCATTCAATCAGACCGTTTGCACTGTATGTTGTTTTTTTGTGAGTGCTGTCAATGGCAACTACACAATAGAAAGGCGTGATGTCTATTTATTGTGTTTGTGACTGGATACCGCGGAATAATACAATCACATTCAATTCAGCCTGCAAATTCACATCGCGGGTAGAATATGATTTATTTTGTCTGGGCGCTGTCAATTGAGCAGCGGCATTGAAAGCTTCTGTGTGTGTACTGCAAAGCTTTCTGATTCGGCCTGTTATCGATAGCTGTATTCAGAGCTCTTCATTTCCTGCTATTGTCTGGATTGCTCAAAAACAACCACAACTGAGGGAAAAGAAAGAGTAGTCTGTATTTAGCTATTTTAGAAACTATGTGGGTATCTTATCAGTCTGCTCACATGCTTCACAGATTGTTTCTTAAAGATAACAGCATTCATTTTTATGATGCATTGTTTTGTTTAAACATTTTGAAAGAATGTCTCTGGTTTGGTTTGCGTCTTTTAATGTCTCCCACAACAAAACATTGTAAGAACAATAGACCTGTACCATCAGTGCTGTGTCGTGAAGGAAAAAGTGTTTCTCCTTCAGAGCAATAGAATAACAACCTTTTAAATATTAACGTCGTCTTTCCACCCATTGTTTGCCTGGAGACTGCTGTCAATCACGTCTCAGGAAACACCCCCTCCTTTCATGTCCAGCCCCCAGCATTCAGGCAGTAACTGAAGTGTTTGAGTACCAGGTGGGGGGTTGAGTGAGGGGAAAAAACTGTTTTGAAAGAGGAAAAGGGGGGAAGGGATATGAGCCGGTCACACCTGCTGTGTGTAGCAACCCAACACACGCTGTGATACACATCACAGCCACTGCCTCTTCATATCAAACACACCTGACGTGATATCGCCCAACGGCCGGCTACAGGAAATAGCCTTCGAGATCAAGAATCAGGGCGAGGAAATAGAGAGAAGGAGATTATGTGAAGTGCAGAGAGTCGAGTGTTTTAAGCGCTGCTGTGTTTTGGAGGCTGCTGTAATGGATGCTGCAGTAGCAGGGAGATCTTAATTAGCATTATTTGTACACCCAGCATGCCGCGAGTCGCCGCTAAATGGACAGGAACGTACGATAATGTCTGCAGATCTCTGGCTTCCAGCTTGTGTACGTGCACAAGATGGATAAAGTGCTTTCGTTCCAAAACTACTGAGCTGCTTTGCTTTGTACAATATACATAGGGAGCTGCTTTCTAAGGTGAAAACCACTATTGATTGAGTTTAGCGTAGCATTTTAACAACATACTAGACACATATGTAATAAATAAGCTTAACATTGACGTTTGGTTTGTTAGAATAGGACAATATTTGGCCGAGATTCAACTATTTGAAAATCTGTAATCAAAATAATGATGAAATCGCCTTTAAAATTGTCCAAATGTAGTTCTTAGCAGTGCATATTACTAGTCAAAACTTAAGTTTTGATACATTTACGGTAGGAAATTTGCAAAATATCTTCATGGAACATGATTGACATAGAAAAATGGATCATTTTGACCCATACAATGAATTTTTGGCTATTGCTACAAATATACCCATGCTACTTAAGACTGGTTTTGTGGTCCAGGGTCACATATGTTGGTTAAATACGACATTTAAGTGTTTTTACCACTTTTTCAGTACTGAATGAAAATAAATTGAGTTCACATTTTGCTTAACATAGCCACCATTTTGGGTACATTGCAATGCATTCTGGGATTGTCTTATTTACAAAGAATACATGCAAGGCAATCCTTAGGTGATTAAATGTAATTAATTAAATGCAAATATGTGAGCGAAAATAGTTTAAAAGTAGTGTTATAAAACGGGTAACAGGTTGAGCTGCATTCGAAGCTGTTGTAAATTACACTACAAACATACACCTTTGTTTACTTTTGTGTGTTGCCTGACAACCACTTTGTTGCAACCACATCTGTTTCTGAGGAACTACATTGTTTGGTGGAAGAATACTGTTTTTGTTTATATCATTACACTTTATTTGCTCTGTTTTATTTAGTAAAGCTTTACTACATATGTGGAATAGCGTTTTATAAAAGCAGTAAGCCCTGTGAAGCCGTGGTCTACAGTGAATTTATAACAGCCTTGCGTCATGCCTAAAAACGCCTCTTAGCTGTTATAAATTCACTGTAAACCACTGCTTCTTGGGCCTTATTGCTTTATTTTACTCCAAGTTTGAATGTGTTTATGCTTATTACACTACTGTTTAAAAGTTTTGGATCTAGTTTTGGATTTATTTTCAAATAGTTGAAATTTGTAGCAAGGAAAAAAATAACTGTAAAAACTTAAATTGTTACAAACAAAAGTCCTTTTCAAATAAATGCTGTCTTTTTAAAGTTTCTATTCATCAGAAAAAATGCACTATGGGTTCCACAAAAATATTAAAGAGAATGAAATAATGAAAATTACCCCATTATTTACTCACCCTCAAGCCATCCAAGCCTTTCTTCTTTCTTCAGATGAATACAATTGGAGTTGTATTAAGAAATGTCCTGGCTCTTCCAAGCTTTATAATGGTAGCGAATGGCTGTTGAGATTTTGAAGTCCAATAAAGTGCATCCATCCTTCATAAAAGTACTCCACATGACTCCTCACGGTTAATACAGGCCTTCTGAAGCAGATTGACATGTTTGTGTAAGAAAAATATCCATATTTAAAACTTTATAAACCGTAAACTCTAGCTTCCGCTAATTGTTGTATACACATTGAGGAGTGAGTGGCGTTCCAGCGGATGACGTAGGCGAATGCGGAAGTGCAGACAAAACCCCAGTCACTACTTAGAAGTACAAAACGAGGATTTGTCAAGAAACATATTGAAAAATTTCAATTTAAGCCAAGAGGAGACTGGTTTTCCTTTGCTGTAAACAAAACTTTATCCACTGGAACGCCACTCTCTTGTGATTGCTTGTAGTTCAGTTAGTGATAGCTAGAGATTGCAGTTTATAAAGTTTTAAATATAGATATTTTTCTTACACAAACACTTTGATTCACTTCAGAAGGCTTTTTTCAACCTCTCAGAGCCATGTGGAGCACTTTTATGATTGATGGACACACTATATTGGAGTTCAAAATCTCAACAGCCATTCACTGGCATTATAAAACTTGAAAGAACCAGGACATTTTTTAATATAACTCCGATTGTATTTGTCTGAAAGAAGAAAGTCATGTAAACCTAGAATGACTTGAGGGTGAATAAATCATGAGGTGATTTTCATTTTTGGGTGAACTATCCCTTTAAACAGCACATGTATACATGTATGTAGATCATTCCAACACAGCCACTATTGAGTTTTCTTTAAAAGGCAGATGTTTATGTAGGCTTCTGGGACAGAACTGTAACATTTTGCTGAAATTGTGTGTTAGTAGTGTTGCATAATGTGACTGCTTTGTTTGGAGTCGAGAACATGCCTTAAAATGTTACCTAGGCAGACAACTTCACTAGGTTTTGGACCCGAGCTCACTTGAGTGGATTTGTGTCACAAGGTTGGGGGTGTAGTTTTATCCTGGTTTTGTTACACTAAAAACCTCCCCCTTTGAACTTCCTAATGCTCATCAAATCCAATATAGAGAGTGGCTGACAGATGGGCAGACTTTGTTCAAAGCGAGTCGAGATTTAATATCTAAACAGCAGAGGGAGAGAGAGAGGCGCCCGGTGTTTAGCAGCATAAAGGTCCTGACTGTGCCGGCATCACAGCTGTGTCTCTCTCTCGCCTCCCTCCCTCCATTTGTTCTTGTAGACAGGCGGAGGAGTAATCTGTACACAGGCTTTTGCAGGGGAGAAACATGTCATCAGCACTTGTTTACCATTATTAGTTTCAGTCTGACAGTGGCAGGGCAGCACAATTGCTCTCCTATGTTCGACTCGCTGCTTTTTCCTTTATGTATTACAGAAGGAAAAGCATGCTACATGTCTATTCGCATGGGACGTTTTTGTTCGAACTCTGTGTTTTTCCTCTCTTTGTCACTTAGGCACATACAGCTGTGAGCTGAGGTCCAGATGGAAGTGCTTGTGTGTGTGTGTGTGTGTGTGTGTGTGTGTGTATATGGAGAGAGCTGCGTCTGGTCTGTGTCTGAGAGGCAGTTAAAGAGCGAGCGAGCAAGCGCATGGGCATGGGCGGAAACTGTCTCGGTGTGCACATCCATCACGCGTGAGAGAGTGAGCCCTTCCTGTCTGCCTGCTCCTCGCTAATCATATTATGTTTTGTAGATCATAGATCTGTCCCCTTCGATGCCACCAACATGTACGTGCGCTGGGCGGAACAAGCGCCGAAGCCATTTGGATTCCTCGCGTGCTTGCCAAAGCTCATTTTCCACCCACCCTTGCTTTTCTTCGGGTTCTAGTCTGAGCCCGGTTTGGTTAGAGAAACTGGAGAGAGTTCTGGTGCCGGATGACAGAAAAGCACAACACTGAAATTGAAAATAAACACACATTTCCTGTTAATGTGCTCTAGGTGGAGAACCTCAGGGTCTGGCTTTGCTTAGCTGTGGGTTGGTTATGCGAAAAGAGAGCATGAGGGCCCAGGCTGCGGTTGTTTTACCATCTCCTGTTAATGTGGCCGAGCTGCCTATGTTAACAGATAAGACCTGCCAGCGCTGCTGCAGCTCCCGCCGCCGCCATGATTACGCTAAACAAACAAAATGTCAGCCGGCGACACGCGGCGTCAGGTCACAGGGGTGGGAGGTTTTGCCACGGCGGCCGTATCGGTGTTGTAATAAACCGTGACTAATTCAAACGGCGTTCGCTTCGTGTAATTTTCCTCTCATTACCACCTCGGTTCTGCGTCCGAGTGCGGCTCAAGAGCCCGCTTCTGTGTGCAGCTCTTTAATTCTCACATTGCTAATGAATAGTCCTCACACATCTTTTCTCTGTGATGTGTGCCACACATCAGGTTATTATTAGCCCAGTAGCTCCCTGTGGAAAGCCCAGCTGTTGGCGTGCCGGTGGAGTCTGCTTAACACCCCTGGTATACTCCACCCTGCTCTGTTTTCCCCTCCGGCCAGACCTCGTAAAGTCCAGCTTCAGCCTCTTATAGCACTCTCGCTGGACTCTTACGCTGGCTGTGCTGTAATTAGTGCGGGGTGCTTCGTCTCGCCCTACCTCCCCCATGCTTCCGACACTTCCCATTTCTCTCTTCTGCCCTCTTTAGGTCAGGCTTATATCATCAGGCATTATAAGGGCCATTCTACAGAACTGGTGCAGACTGCTGTCCCACAACCAAAAAGCACATTTAAAAAGCATTTAAGTATTCAAATCTTAATGTTTATTAGTTCCTTCTATTATCTATTAAAACCAACAATAATGATATATAAAATCATCATTTATTGGGTACTTTCAATTGGGAGGTGGCTGTCCTGAACCCTAACACCTAAATTTCAACTTATGAACATACTGAAATAATTTTTGTATTTTTCCATTGTTGTATTAATAGTATCTTTTTGATTCTTTTAAAAAGTGAAGCTCAAAAAAATGTCAAAATATTAATCATGTCACTACCAAAACAGTGTATGTTTTAGTCTTTTGGCCAAGACTGATTTTTAACTAAACCTATAAATTTATGTTTGGGAAATATTGGAGAATATATATTCTTGTGTCACTCTCTCTCATAGCTACAAGGTGCGAGTAGATAGGTCTCATCATTTTGAGGTAAATGTGTTCAAAAATCGGAAAAATCTGTGTGTAACTTTAAGGAACGTCGCTGCAACCACCCTTTTTTGTAAGTTATTCCATAATGTTTAGTTTTTGCATGTGTACCACTGTTTAGAACTGTGCTAGCTAACCTTGTGCTGATTAGCATCTTTAAGCTAGGTTTAAAAGTATCTAAAATTGTCACATTTGGTAGAGTTTCAGTAGTGACATATTTTTTTTGGGTGTTATCCCATAAAATTGTCACGACCAAAACATGTCATCATTGTGTTGGTAGTGACAAAAGAGAACACACAATCCTCATATTTGGGGAAATAAACACAATTTTAGTACAGTTATGCAAATATTTAGTATTTTAGTATGTTTTAGTAGTGTTTTAGTATGCAAGTTAAAATTCTGTAATGTAATGTGGGTGCTTCCAACGCATTACTATCGCTACCGAAACATGGGATGTTTTGTCAAAAATAAAGTATACTGAATTATCAAGTTATATGTTATGATAGTTTTTGTTTCGGTGTATATTCAAACTAATGAATTCTTAACTTTGAAATCAGTATGATCAACTTTTTGCCTTTTACATAGAAAAATGTGATTTAAAATAACAAATCTCTTACATTACGCTTATAAATATTATAATATAAATACACAAATATTGTTAAAAATTGTCATGGATACTTACATATTTTACTTTACATAATATTTACAATCTAGATGTAAGCAAAACCTTAATATGTTAATTAAACCCTTCTAATTAGATTATTATTACTGTGTTTCGGTAGTGACACATATGGGGAAAGGGCAGTGTTGCCACATCTGCGGTTTTTCCGCAGAATTGGGCTAGTTTAACACTGTTGCCGTGGGTTGTTTTTCATTTCCGTGGGTTGAAGCGACCACAATAATGTGATATTTAACCCCTGGAATCCAAATTTTAATAGGGGAACCCTGCCAAAACAAAGTGTATTTTACCCCTCAGAACGCGATTTTTACTGGGGGACCCCCTTCGAAATACAGTTGGGCTAATTTTGAGCTAGTATAGAGTAGCAGTTGGGCGGGTTTTGTCGTGAAAACCTGGCAAGCCTGGGAGTAAACACATATTCCAAAACTTTCTGAAAATACAATATGAGAATTAACTGCACAGTTACTAGAAATGTGTACCTTGGATATTATACAATTTGCATACATACAAGACGTTTCCAACTCTGACTTTGGACTAATTCTGTAGAATGGCCCATAAAGAGACTCTTTACTGTCTGACTGAGACCCAGTTTATAAGTGAGCCGGCAGGCCCCTTGAGCAGTCGTGTTTGTAGAGCTGTGCTGAGATCAGCCGGATGAGGAGCGACTCTGGGAGGGGAGAGGGAATGCTGTGTGGAATGTCACTAATCAATTCAGCATTGTAATTGTAATGGGCTCCTCGCCGCTGCCTCCATTCGACTGCCTCTCTCTCTGCCTCAGAGTGCTTATCTTGATAATTTGATTCTGCGCAGTGATCTGTTCAGTGTAACATGCAAACATAATTAGCGTCTGATAATGAAACAGTCATTTCCAGCTCTAGAGCAGCGACAGGAAAGGTCGCCCAATTCGGCCACATAAGGAGCCGCTTTTGTTCTTAAATTTTGGAGGTGTTTACGCATGTTTAAACTCAATGGTTAATGCAGGAATGCTCACACTGCTCTTAGTCTCCATCCTCAACTGAACCAAGACTTCGAAAGCTCTGAAATACCCCGCAGGAGCGCAGGTTGTCTTCCCATCTGCGGTGTAATAAGCACTGACAACACCTCTGATGACACATACAAGTGGCCCAGTTACAGAGCGCGCCTTTAATCGCATTTAAATCGGTTTTAACCATGCCTGAAACAGCAGCACACGTTTTATTTAGCCTGGATTCCTTTTATTCGTGAACCTTAATCTTATGATAGCATTCTCTTTGAACACTTTTGCGGATATTCTACTTCATTTGCTCCCTCCTAGTAGTTTCCAGTGACCTCAGTAAAGGTAGCAGGAGTCTTGAAATATCTCAACAATGAGCTCAGCCCCCAATCCGCCCCCCTTTGAGAAGCCAGAGCTGCATGAAGTGAATCAGGCTTTCAATAAAAAAAAAAAAAAAAAAAAAGACCCTTGGCTCTGTGATCCACCCTGGGTTTTTTTTTTTTTTTTTTTTTTCCACTAGGCTGGCGCAGTGGCACACACTCGGCCTTTTGTGGGGAATGTGGTAATCTGTAGTCATGTTAAAGATGACTGTGATTTCTGGCCGCTGCTCCGGGGGTCTTGTCGCCAGCGTCTGCTGAGCTGTGGTTTCTTTAATGTCCTTTTAAACCATTTGAATGGTCAGTTGGCTTCGTGTGAGAGGATAATAAATATTTCATGTCAGGGAATAAAAACACTGCTTTGCCCTTTTCCTCCCTCTCTCTGGCCCCTCTTGGAAGCGCCTCTGGGAGGTCTGGACGTGACTCAGTGCTGCCACTTGCTGGTCGCTCTGCGCAACCGCAGCGAGGGGGGCTGCGTGCAGTCCCGTGGACGGACAGCGGGTGGCAGAGTTCAAAGAGGGGTGTGTTTGACTAGACAAAGCCAGCCTTATTTTTTGTCCAATTTTAGTTAAACGTGCGCCATGCATGTTTCTTCACACATGGCCATGAAGCTGTTTACTTTTTATTAAAGAATTAAATGCCTTCAATCCCTTTTTAATTGACTTTTCCACCCAGGGCTTTTTGGCACGGGATGACTGGAACTATAAACCCAGTTGTGGCAAGAGCTCAATTTGCGACGCTGTTAATAAACAAACGATGTCTTTTGATTTTAACAAATGTTTATTTTTCTCTTTCAGAGTAAACGGGACCATCTGTTAATGAATGTGAAATGGTACTACCGTCAGTCTGAGGTACCTGACTCCGTCTACCAGCACCTGGTGCAGGACCGCAACAATGAAAACGGTACGTGATGGTTGAAAAACACACACGTTCAAACTCTGTTTGAAGGGTCCTTCTCGCCGCCATCATTTATGTAACCACCCCGGTTATTGGTTTGTGAAGTTTCATGGAAAACGGCATCTCAAATAAATGTGGATTCGGGGAAAAAAAAAATCCCACCCTCCTGCCCTTGTTTCCCTGGTAACGCTCCCTCAAGAGCGACAGCGGGGCCGTGAAGTGCAAATAACTTTCAGTGTAATGTGCCCTCGGAGCTCTCATTCTCCTGACTATCAGCAGCAAATCTGAGCTTGATACACACATCAGGCAGTAATAACAGGCTGGGGGGCTCTGCCCGGCCGGGGCTTTGGCACTTTGATTCACACCGCACTCTAATAAAGCATTAAGAAGGCTTGCGTTTCTGCCAGCCTGCTGGAGAGCAGCAGCAGCCGCCGCCACCTGCTGCACCACTGACTAGTCTGACATGGCGGCCATTGTTATTTGTGCCGATGCCATCTGAAGACGAATGTTCATCCAGTGAAATATTTGCCTGAATGTTTTATTTTTTGAATTGAAATTCGTTGCTTAGTTCTTTTCCATTCTATTTTCCGTTTTCAAGAGTGTCATACTGATACTTTCGACGTGGTGTACGTCTATAACAGTCATATTTCATGAGCTGTGAGAGTGTCTGTGCATCTGTCTGGTTTCTTTTGTGTCTCGCCTGCGTTTATTATGTGTGCACGTTTTTATTAGCGACGGTCTGGATGCCTCTCACGCTCTGCGTCTGCTTTCTGTCTGTTTCTCCAGACTCGGGTCGCGAGCTGGTTATTACTGATCCCGTGGTTAAGAGCAGAGAGCTCTTCATCTCAGACTATGTGGACACCTATCATGCTGCTGCCCTCAGGTAATACACACAATTGCATTTGCCTGTGCTTAGGAATTCATTCATTTACCCACAGCAGTGAAGTGTCAAATAAGATTCACCTAATAGAGAAAAACCTCTCTATATTCCACTCAGTGTACCTCTCAATCTTAATATTTTATGAGAATAAATGTATATCCAGTTTGATTCAAGTTGAAGAATGAGGTTGAAATGAAAACGACAAAGAATATTTATTTATTTTAATTTATTATTTATATATTTATATATGTATTGTTTTATATTTATATATTGTTCATTTAGTATTTTATTGTTATTTTTTATTCTGTATTATTTAATATTATATATGTATTATATATTAAAAAGATAGATAGATAAATAGATGGCTATATAAAAATGTATATTTCCAATTTGATTCAAGTTAAAGAATGAGGGTGAAATGAAGAAAACTAAAAATATTTATTTTTATATTTATATATTATTTATATATTATTTTTGTATTAATTATACATAGATAAATAGATGTAGACATATAGATATATTTCTAATTTGATTCAAATTAGAGGACGAAATAAAGACAACAAATATTTATTTTTATGCTATTTTTAATATTACCAATTTTTTTTAAACTTTTATTAATTTGTATTTACGTAATATTATTTTTTTCATTTTTTTTTTTTTTTTTTTTTTTTTTAATTTGATCCGGTATAACTTTGCATAATTATATGCTGCATTATGTAATATTAATATTAATTTTTATTATATTATATTATATTATATTGTATTATTATATTATATTATATTATATTATATTATATTATATTATATTATATTATATTATATTGTTAATTTATATTTATATTATATTCAGTGCTGTCAAATGATTAATTGCATTCAAAACAAGTTTTTGTTTACATAATGTGTGTTTACTGTGTATAATTATGAATATGTAAATACACACATGCATGTATATATTTAAGAAAACTTTTATGCTTATATATTAAAAATATTTATATATAATTAATATTATATGAATATAAATGTATACATAGAAATAAATGTAAATATTTTCAAAATATATACTATATGTGTGTATTATATATACATAATAAATTTTACACATTATATACACACACATTATGTAAAAAAAAATCTTTTATTTTGCACGTGACAACACTAATTACTTTTATTTTATGTTATGTTATATGTTATGTTATGTTATGTTATGTTATATTATATATTATATTATATTATATTATATTATATATTATAAAAAATCCTGCATAGAGTCTTTTTGGATGATGATGATAGTTATAGTAAATGTAATTCTTTTTATTGTTTAAAGACAATAAACTTCCTGCTTTTTGGATGACAAACACAAATAACTGCTTGAAGTTTTGAAGTTTGAACAGATTCATGGAAATGAGTCAGACTTGCAGTACTATTAAAACACAATTTTGCCACAAGTTTACATCAGACATTATTAAACATGTCTTGGGCTGGCACTATTACACTATTGGTGGTTCTCTGGCGACTCGTGAAGCTACTCTAATGAATACGCAAATGCGTTGTGAATAAAAGCCAGCACTGGCTCTCATGATTTATAGTTATTAAAGAAACCTCTGGCAGGTACAGATGCTGTGGGATGTAAGACTAGAGTCTTTAAAAGCTGTAAACAGACATTTTGATCCTCTCCTTGTTCGCTACAGCAGCGGCCGTCTCAGTACAGACTTCCATTTCACAGCGATTCTGCATGCAAAGCATTACTAAAAGCAATTACGTTCTTTCGCGATGAGGCTCAGGAAAAAGAGTACAGGCATGCTTATTGTCAAGAAACCAGACCTTCTCTGTCTGTCTTTACCCATGTGATGTATTTTCCCCCTCTCTCTCTTTCTCTTCCTCCCTCCTTTCCTTCCCTCTGTCTTAACTGAAACCATCTGGAGGCAGCACACTAAGCCACAACTCTGAACCACTGATTTCAGGGCAAATTAGCTGCAACTTCTGCTGCACAGAGAGCCCTTTGATTTGACTTATTACAGGGCTTTAGATAAACTCAATGAATTCCGCCAGCATGTCGTAATGCCTGCTCTAAACCTCACGTCCCTTTCATCTCATGAGCAAGGTATTGAACCAGTGCAAAAACATTGACGCCTATTATTTTGATAGCGCCTGACGTTGGAAATGTAAAGTGCAGAAAGGGGAGATTGTAAAAATGTCAATTCGTAGAGGGTTCTCGCTCTGCATTGTTTGAAAAGCCTGTGGTGTCTGTCACCTTCTGTTGGATGAAGGGAAAGGGCATAAATAATACAACTACACAGGAATACTGTGATCCTTGAGATTACCGCATTAGAAATCTATATCAGTCCCAAAATTAAAATGACTATTTACGCACAAACAAACGGCAAAATAACAGCATATGGGAACGCTGAGTGAACTATTCCTTTAAGAGTAAATCTGGGAATGTATTTGCACTGTGACACTGATTTGTTTGTTCTTTTTCTTTGCAGGGGGAAATGTAACATTTCACACTTTTCTGACATATTTGCTGCCAGGGAGTTCAAAGCACGAATCGACTCTTTCTTCTACATCTTAGGATATAACCCAGAAACCAGGTAAGCCTTTACTGACTTCAATAATCAGCCCTCCTCAGGCATGTTCTGTCTTCAGATCCTCTGTTGCAATATTTTACAAATAGAGATTTTATGATTCGTATCAGGTGTGCAGTTGCTGGGTTTGCTTTATTCACTCTAAATTGGCCAGGAGTGCATGAAGGCAGTTTGAAGAATAGATTGAATCATGAAGAATAAGATTTTCTGTTTTATAGCCTGTATATGACAATGGGGGTCTGCTTTTTTTTTTTCATCTCCAGCATTTTGGGGAATTTTATCACACCTTGATTTTTGCATTGTAAATTGCACAAACAAATAAATACATTACTGTTTAAAAGTTTGGGGTTAATATTTTTAAAGTCTCTTATGCTCACCATTTTCACAGTTTAAATAAAATGTGAAAAATTCTGTATAAAAATTACCATTTAAAATAATCCTTTAGAAATCTATGCTGATTTGGTGTTCAAGAAACACTTCTTATCAATAATGTTGAAAACGGTTACGCTGCTTAATATTTTTATGGAAACATTTTAAAGATTTTTTTTTTAAGGAATATAAAGTTACTGCATTTGTTTGATATTAAATAATTTTGTTACATTATCAATGCCTTTATTATCACTTGTAGTAAACATATTAATTTCTTTTAAAAAAAGAAAAAACATTCTGACCCCAAATGTTTGAACGGTATAATGTATAACTTTAATATTTGACCATAATATTATATATTATACACTACCAGTCAGGTAGATTTTTAATGTTTTTTTTTAAAGACATCTCTTCTGCTCACCAAGCCTGCATTTATTTGATCCAAAGTACAGCAAAAACAGTAAAATTCTGACATTTTTACTATTCAAAATAACTGTTTTCTATTTGAATATATTTTAAAATGCAATTTATTCCTGTGATTTCAAAGCTGTATTTTTAGCATCATTGCTTCAGTCACATTCAGAAATCATTCTAATATTCTGACTTGCTGGTCAAGAAACATTCTTTATTATCAATATTTAAAACAGTTGAGTACATTTTTTTTTTTTTTTTTTTCATGATTCTTTGATGAATAGAAAGCTCCAAAGATCAGCATTTATCTGAAATAAAAAGCTTTTGTAACATTATACACTATAGCATTCAAAAGCTTGGAGTCAGGGTATTTTTTGTGACAGAAATTATAGAAATTAATGCTTTTATGTAGCAAGGATGCTTTAAATTGATCAAACGTGATGATAAAGACAAATATTTCTATTTCAGATAAATGCTGTTCTTCTGAACTCTCTATTCATCAAAGAAACCGGAAAAAAATCTACTCTGCTCAACATAATAATAAATGTTTTTTGAGCAGCAAATCTGAATATTCGAATGATTTCTGAAGGATCATGTGACTGGAGTAATGATGCTAAAAATTCAGCTTTGAAATCACAGGAATAAATTACATTTTAAAACATATTCAAACAGAAAACAGCTATTTTAAACAGTAAAAATGTTTCAGAATTTTATGGTTTCTGCTGTACTTTGGATAAAATAAATGCAGGCTTGGTGACCAGAAGAGACTTCTTTTAAAAAAACCTAAACAATCTTACTGTTCAAAAACTTTTGACTGAAAGTGTATAATTTAATATTTGACTATAACATATAATGATTCTTGGAATCTGATTTTAAGCTTGCTTGCTATAGGATGAAATGAGCTGTAACAGTTTGTTTTATGTTGTGAAGACTCACAAGCCCTTTTCTCACAGATACATGTTATAATAAATTAAAATACCAATACATGACAGGAAATGGATGTTGTAGGATGTTTTACTGCATGACCAGATCTGACATGCTAGTCACACTGTTGTAGTATTAATAATGTAACGTAAGACACCTTTCAAAGGATATTACCTACTGTAGCAATCATCCAGGTTTTACTCGAATTCCATCCATTAAATATTTTACGGCCTTGTGTCTGTTGTCTATCTGCATTACAGTACAGAAAACAATGATAGGTTTTAAAATGGCTGTGTTTGTAGTTAAAAGGCTACTTTTTAAATAAAAAAACTATTTAGACATTCAAATTTAAAACGTAACTTAAACATACTATTTTTTTAACATTCTAGATTTACACACAAAATGAAAAATTAATATTTACATCACACTGTCTCACTATTATGCATGTCCCACTGTCTTTTTATAGTGATTACATTTAGTTTATTTGCAAATCTCAAATATAAATAATCGGTTCTATGCTCATAATGTGACATCTCTATTAAATGTCCAAGCATATTGAGAATGAATAGAGTTAAACCCCCATTCCTTTGTGTATTACAATCATAGCCTTGATGCTTGTGTCAGGGGAAAAAAAAGCAGGATTACAGTAGGACCCATTACCATAGTCATGTGATGCTCCAATAATGGGGTGCATTAGGAGCCTGGGGAGAGGCGAGGGGAAGTTTGAGGGGTAATAAGATGCTGCGGCTGATAAACAGAGGAGGAACGGTGTTGAGTTGCTGGTTGGGAGCCCCCTTCACGGGTCCCCCACTCAATCACAGTCTATCGCCCTCTCGACTCCCTCCTCCCGCTTGTTTGGTATGCAGCAGCAGCATGGTGTGTGTGAGCAGGAGAGATGGGCTGTGATTGCTCTGCGTGTGTGTGTGTGTGTGAGGTCGCGGCACATGCTCAGTGCTGTCTGTCGGTCACGGCACAAGCTCAGTGTAAAAAGCTGCCTGAATGCGTGAGCCTCCATTTTGAGTACCTACACAAATAGGTGCGAGGGGACACTTTATTCCTCACTCTGTCAAATAAAACAGCAGCTCTGGCTCCGACATGGACGACCTGTTCAGTCCGCGCAGGTACGTTAGCATGCCCGTCTTCACCTGTTAAGCGATCGGCGCTCGTCACACTGTACGTACCTCCTCGCTCGCGTCTTGTAACGTTATATACGTGTTTGTCTTTAGAAACAGCTGTCCGTGTTTTAAATCGCGTTGACAGCGCTGTCCGGTTGTTTATATGTTGCTGTCAGTAGCATTAGCCGTCTCTGCTAACGTCAGGCTTGCAGTCTTCTTTCATATTAGTGTTTCTGTATGCGGTTTGCAACGCGAATTGTCTGACATAAGCGTCATAACTTTGTTTTTGACAATGAATGTAATAGAGACGGTCGTATTATGACTTCGCAGCAACGTTACGCTGTATTGTGTTTACAGTCGGGATGACATGGCGTAGAATAGAGTTGGGTGCTTTGTGCCCACTTGAAGACGTATAATAAAAGCATCCGCTGTTTGGAAGGGTTTAGGAGTTGTGTAAATAAAGTTGAGGTGCTCGCTGTGTTTATTCAGTGTGTTATAAGCGTTTCGGAGTCGTGCGGTGATTGGAGGATATTGATGGAGGGGGCGTGGCCAGGCTTGATTGCCGTACGCGTGGTCGAGTCAAAATATGCAGGATGTTGTGCTTGTGTTGACAGCGCTTCATGTGCTAGAGGTACTGTTGCAATTAAAGGACATGACAGTGTATTGTATTTGTTTTTTGTTTGATAAACTTAAAATATGTATAAGCTGTTTTCTATAATGAGTAACACAAAGTACACATTTAAGATGTTTATATTGGTGTGAGTTTTATAAGCATGGAGGCATACCAAGATAGCATTATATGTGATCCTAGACTTTTTGAAGCATGTGTCTCAGAAATATCATGCTGGTATTTTTCATTTGCCCGTCCAGTGCAATTTTCTGACCTTTTGATTCAGGGATGTCAAGCCAGGAAACGTCCTGTGTAAGTGTTCACACATGTCGAGTCAGACTCGTGTTAAGAAAAATGTTTGATTTTTAGTTTGTCGCTTTAGATGAGCTCTTTACTTCATGTGGTTGTAGGTTTTTTTTTTTTTTTTTTGCTCAAAAATAGTTTGTTACATAGTGTGCAAGTTCATAGTCGAAATGTCGGGATTGTCTTAGTGTACAAGAAACATGGGTGAAAGCTAGGGCTGGGTGATAAAATGATAACGATCACGATTTCATTTTTCTCAAGAAAAAAAGAACACAAATGGCTCTATGATTTTAAACTAGCTTAAAGCTAGATGAAACATTGCTGACAAACGAAAAACACTGTGCACTACAATACAGTCAGAAGGTTTACAATCTACAAATCGCCATAATTTACAGTGGATTTACTGAGGTAACACTAAATGCACTATGGTACTGTGGCAAAAATATGGGATATTTATACTGAATTTATTATATGTGACCCTGGACCACAAAAATATTCTTAAGTAGCACAGGTATATTTGTAGCAAAAAATGCATTGTATGGGTCTAAATTATCAAAAAAAAATTTTAATGCTAAAAATCATTAGGATATTAAGTAAAGATCATGTTCCATGGAGATATTTTGTAAATTTCCTACCATAAATATATCAAAACTTAATTTTTGATTAGTGATATGCATTGCTAAGAACTTAATTTGGACAATTTTAAAGGTGATTTTCTCAGTGTTTTGAATTTTTTGCACCTTTTGCAGATTTTAGATTTTCAAATAGTTGTATCTCGGGCAAATATTGTCCTATCCTCACAAACCATACATCAATGGAAAACTTTCCAATGATGTATAAAATGTCAATTTAAAAAAATTGACCCTTATGACTGGTTTTGTGGTCCAGGGTCACAAATTATTAATGTAGATGTATTAAATGTATTAGAGGAGTAATGGAATATAGTTACAGTATTTTTTGTGATTTAAGCTATAGTGTTTGTGCATTTAAACTAAATGTATTTCAGACAAATACCTAGAAACCATATAGTTATTTTTAACATGATATTGAGGTGCTATATTTGTGGTTTTAACTGTGGTTATCAACAGCAGTTGTTTGTTACTTAGTGTGTAAGTTCACAGTCGAAATGTCAGGATTGTCTGAGAGTTTTAGTTACACCTGTGAAATGGACAAGGTTAATTAAAATGCATTATTTATTAATAGGTTTATTAATGATTCATTTAAGTTAATATTTTTTCTGTGCTAACAGTAACCTAATAAGACATTTTATGGATTGTGTGTGTGTGTGTGTGTGTAGAAATAAAAAATTAATATAATCAGTTTTATGAATGTTATTCAATAAAAAAATTTGAATTATTCAAATTAAAGTATTCCCTTATTTTAAACAATAAAGCATGATGCTAGCATCACCAAAGTCATGGGTTTGAGTCCCATGAAATGCATAAATGGTAATATAAATTCAAAACGATATGATTCTGTAATAGACCTTTTTCACATTTTCGTGGCGTGGGAAGCCGTCATAGTTGGGTGAACTTCGAGAGCAGTGAATGGGAGAGTACCGCAAATGTTTTTGTATTCTCATTTGCTCAAATAGCAAAAGAAAAACTCCACGATAGTGTTTTCACGACTTTCAAAAAAAGGAAAAAAACTGATAATGGCAGTCAGAAGAGAGAACAATGTCAAATTTATCATCCCTCTCATAGACGCTGGATTAGAAACACCCTCGCATTAGTGTTAACTACATTTTTTTTTTGTAAATTGATGTAAAGGTGATAAAATACAAAGTGTTAGTGTTAGTATAGTGTTATAAATGTGCATATGTTTTTTTAGAAATCAAAATATAAAAAACATTTGAGGATTCATGATGCTGATGACCATTGAAACACATCGTCACAGTCTTGTGAAAAGGATCCATTCAGAAATGTAATGTAACATTATTAATAACTGACATATTTACATATAGTACGTTATTTACATGTTGAAGTATATTAGGTTTTTTTAGTAGGTTTCATCTAAATATGTCTGTTTTGCAACTTCTATTCTTGTAACACAGTTTAATCATTCTATAGAAAACACTAGATGGCTAAATTTTGTCTTGACACATGTCGGAGGGATTGTTCTGTATGCGATCTTACTGTGGCAGGCTTCAAATCGTTCTCGACGGCTCTTGTGTGCTTTGCTGCCTAATTCAGAGCCTCTGAAAATGCAGAGCCTGCAGAATGTTTAGGAACCCGGCCGAGCGATTTCTCCCCTCCGCTATCGCCGTCATCTCGCAGCAGATTCGGTTTCAGACAAGAGCGCCATAATGCTTGCCTCGCGATTTATTTCATGTGGATTTGTCTTTCATTATAGGAGTCACGAGCATTAGAATCAGACTCTTAAAACTTTAAACAGCTCAATGCTGAAAAGCTTTTAATGCAGGCCTGTCTGCCGCTTCTTCATCTGTCTGCCATATTTGTTTCAGTCTGGAATTTCCTCCATTGACAGAGCTCGTGTTTTTAGTGGATCGAGCCGGAGGGAGAGAGAGAGGGGTTGTTTATGAAATGTACCCAGATGAAGGGGGATATGATTTGAGGCCCTAACCTCTCCTCACTTTGCAGCCAGGTTCGGGCAGCCAGCCCGGCGGTGGAGCGAGAGCTACTCTGGACGCAAATCATAGTGACAGTTTCTGGGCCCCGCTCTGTGCCTGGCTATATGAAAATCAGCGCTGTTGCCGTGGCAACCGAGCGGGGAAGGCTTTTCAAAAGGAACATCTTGTCATTTTCTTTAATCCACTGCAGCTGGAGATCGGAACACTATTATTAAATTGTAGTTGCCATGGTTACTGCCACGGGTTTGTAACAGCAGCCATTTCAGGGCTCTTCTCCCCCTGCTTATCATCTGGCCTTTCGGGGGCTTTTGTAGTGTACCTCCGCAAAAACAATGAGCTGCGTCGACTGCGCTGTTCGCCGCCTTTTGTGCCTTTGTTCGGTCTATAGATGTAAATCCACACCATTTCCTCTCGGGCTCTATTGTGCATTAATGTGAATCATGCGTTAATGTGATTATTGCATTGTGTTGCTAAAGCCGTTTAATACCCTAAAAGCACCGTCAGGGTGTTGAAAATGTTTTAGAGAGGTACAAACCTGTAAATAAAGCTGCTGAAAGGTTGTTATAGTCTAAAGGTTAACAATTTGGGCTTTTAATGCTAATACAATTTAAGTCCCATTTAACTAGAGATGACTAGCACTATACTTAACTTCGGGAGCTTGTGTATACTTGGTATGACACTTATATGGGCCATTCTACAGAACTGGTGCAAACTGTTATCCCACAACCAAAAAACACATTTAAAAAGCATTTAAGTATTCAAATCTTAGATGTTTACTGAGATCCTTCTATTATTCCGAGTATGGGTCACCGTACTTGGCCACATGTCACGTCCTTTCCTTTCCTGTCCTTTCCTTTCCTTATTTATTGAAACCCACAATAAATGTTAAAATGTCTGTAAGCTTAATATATATAAAATTTATTGGGTACTTTCAGTTGGGATGTGGCTGTCCTGAAACCTAACCTCTAAATTTCAACTTATGAAAATATTAAAGTAATTTTTGCATTTTATTTCATTGTTGCTTTTAAAAATATATCTTTTGGTTGAAAAAAAGTGAATTACAAAAAATTTTTTGTAACTTATGAAATTTATGGAATCATTTTCACATTTTTATGTCACTACCAAAACAGTGTATGTTTTTGTCGAGTGGTTGCGATTGATTTTAACTACACCCCACATTTATGATTGGGAAACATTCCTGTGTACCCCTCTCTCATAGCTCCATGGTGAATAGATAGCCCCAATCATTTTGAGATAAATGTTCAAAAATCTGAAAATCTGTGTCTCGCTTCCAAGCTAACTGCAGAAAAAAGGTGTTTGGTAGTGACACAGATTTTCACATTTTTGGGTGTTATTCTGTAACTTTTAATTTTTATGTGTGTACAGCTGTTCAGAACTATGCTAGCTAACCATGTGCTGATTAGCATCTTTGAGCTAGTTTCAAAAGTATCTAAAATTGTCATTACCAAAACAGTCACGAATGAAACATTTAGTGAAGTTTTAATAGTGACATCATTGTTTTTTGGGTGTTATTCCATAAAATGTAGTTTTTATGCATTTACAACTGTTCAGAACTATGCTAGCTAACCATGTGCAGGTTAGCATCTTTGAGCTAAGCTCAAAAGTGTCTAAAATTGTCACTACCAAAACAGTCACGACCGAAACATGTCATCATTGTTTCGGTAGTGACAAAAGGAAACACGCAATTGTTTATTTAGTGGAAATAAACAAAATTTTAGTGCAGTTATATAAATGTTTAGTATTTTTGTGTTTTAGTACGAGTTAAAATTCTGTCATGTGATGCGGTTGCTACCGAAACATCGTCACTACCGAAAATGTGCAGTCATGGGATGTTTTGTCAAACAATGTATATTCAAACTAATGAATCCTTAACTTTGACATCGGTATGATCAACGTTTTGCATTTCACAAGAAAAGTTGGATTCAAAATACAACAAATCTCATAAATCACAACTGAAATATTGTTAAAATTGTAATTGATTTACCTCTAAAAACTTTTTAATAAAATAGAAAAAATATATATATTTACAAGGAAGATGTAAGCAAAATCTTAATAGGTCGGTATAACCTTTCTTATTAAATTATACATTACGGTGTTTCATTAGTAACACATTTGGGGAGAGCACAAATATTACTTTCTAAAAATACAAAATGAGAATTAACTGCAGAATTACTAGAAATGTGTACCTTTGATATTATACAATTTGCATACATACACATTTGTAGAAGATGATCTATATAGGTAAATGCCGCATGTGACGTTTCATAACCAACTTATTTGTTGTTCTTTCTCTCTCTCTTTTTTTCCCTCAGGCGATTAAACAGTACACAAGGGGAGATTCGAGTCGGTCCCAGTCACCAGGTATGTCTCTTTACAAATGCTTAGCATGCTATCCGAAACCTTGTCTTCCCTGACATTGCTTATTAAAAGCTTGTGGTGTGGATTGAACGGCGATATCCGAAGCTCATGTTAAGCAGCGGCTTGATTGACAAGCGCAAGGACTGCTTGGATATTAACGCTGGTCCTCTGTCACCTGCATGCTTAACTCGAACGTGTCCTCATTGAACATTCAAGAATATGGCTGATGGATTTTTCATGCAGTGCAGCGTCCATATGGAATAGTGTGTTTGGAAATTGGCTGCTTGGAGGGTGTGGGATTTATTAGACACATTCAGCAGTGTTTTATGGGAATTAGGAACGGTCACAGCGGTCTGAAATTGAAAAGCCAAAAGGAAGATCGCTAAAGAAGATGGCACGCGATGAAAAAGACCGAGCGCCACTAAGCAATTAATGTCAGATGTTTTATAGTGTATATCCTCCCCGAGATCCGTTCGAGTTATCATGTGGAGTGAAACCAGCGGCAGGACCTCTGCCCAGGGTTACTTCAAATGACTTTAGATGAAGTTTGCGGTAATAAAGCTCTGCAGAACCGGCCATTACAGGCTAGCGCACCATGGATATTGATCCAACGTGGAACAGATCTGTAAGACTTTAGAACCAAATGTTAGTTATGTGTTAGGAAATGACTTTTGAGGTTAGATCTTTGGATTTATTTGAGCGCATGATTTTCGTATTTTACCCTGGCAACGTTTTACTGAAAGAGTTTAGTCTAGGGTTTTGGTACACAATGTTCAAGAAACATGGGTGAAAGCATGCTAATTCTATTCTAAGCCATTCAATGTGTCTGCTATATCTCAAACATGTATCTAGTTTCGGGTCAGTAAGATAAATATTAAATAAATACATACTTCTATTCAGCAAGGACACACTAAATTGATGAAAAGTGACAGTAAAAACATTTATGAAGTTATGAAACATTTTGATTTTATCAAAGAATCCTAAAAAAAAATGAACACGGTTTCCAAAAAAAATATTAGGCATGTTTTTAAAATTGATGTTTATTGAGCACCAAATCATCATATTAGAATGATTTCTGAAGGATCATGTGATTACTATAAAATATACAGCTTTGCAAGCACAGAAATAAATTACTGTTTAGAATATTTTGAAATGGAAAACAGTTGTCTTAAAGGAATAGTTCACCTAAAAATGAAAATTCTGTAAAACCTGTAAGAGCTTCATTCATATTCGGAACACAAATTGAGATTTTTTTTTTTTGATAAAATCCACGAGCTTTCTGATATTTTCTGCGTAGACAGCAATGTAATTACCACGATCAAGAGCCAGAACGGTAGTAAGGACATCATTAAAATAGTCCAAGTGACATCAGTGGTTCAACCATAATTTTATGAAGTTACAAGAATATTTTGTGCACAAACAAAACAAAAATAACAACTTTATGCAACAATTCTTATTCTTGTAGCTTCATAAAATTATGGTTGAACCAATGATTTTATTTTAATAATGGCTTTACTACCTTTCTAGCTCTTGAACATGCTAATTACATTGCTGTCTATGTGGAAAATGTCAGAAAGCTCTCGGATTTCATCAAAAATATCTTTAATTTGTGTTCCGAAAATGAATTAAGACATGAGGGTGAGTAAATAATAACAGAATTTTAATTTTTGGGTGAACAATCTCTTTAAATTTTAATAATATTGCTGTTTTTACTGTATTTTTCATCCAATAAAGCCAGCCTTGGTGAGCATAACCTCTATCAAACACACAAAAATCTGACCCCAAACAAAATATATTGTTTGTAATAGAATTGTATGTCTATTAGTCATGCTTGCTCATATTTGGACGTTAGGCATCCCATGACCTCCTGGTAACACACTTAAAAACTGCCTATGTTGTGTCAGCGTCAACTACACTCTTAAAAAATAAAGGTGCTTTAAACGGTTCTTCACAGTGATGCCATAGAACATCATTCGGTCAAAGGTTCTTTAAAGAACCATGTCTTCACACCTTTTTTTTTTTATCTGAAGAACCTTCTTTAGCCACAAAGAAACTTTTGTGAAACAGAAAGTTTCTTCAGATGTTGAAGGTTCTTTATGGAACCATTTAGACAAAAAGGTTCTTCTATAGCATCGTGAAGCATCTTTATTTTTAAGGGTGTAGAGAAGTTTAACACATTTCTACAGCTGAATAATGCTTAGTTGCCTCGTTGATTCAAGCAAGGTCTTTAATCATCCGTGATTGTTCACACCCCTCCGTCGGCTCAATGCATGTGGAGATTAAATGAATTTGAAAATTGATATTTAGCACTCAACGCTAGTGCTATTTGTGTTGTGACCGCAGCTGTCCGTCCCCTTTGCTCTTTGCCAAATTAGGCCAAGCTGCCAGAGCTCCAGCCCTTTCCCTCTCCTGGAGGTCAGACCGTGACAGAGAATGAGGAGCTGGTCTGGATGCCGGGGGTCAACGACTGTGACCTGCTCATGTACCTGCGGGCAGCCAGGTAAGTCCCACCGTCAGCCGATGCTTTTCAGTCATGTTGTACAATGTGTCACTGTCAGCTTCGACTTCATCAATGTTCCCTCTCTCTCTGCCTGGCAGGAGCATGGCAGCGTTTGCAGGGATGTGTGATGGGGGGTCAACAGAGGACGGCTGCCTCGCCGCCTCACGAGACGACACTACACTTAACGCATTAAACACTGTAAGTTAACAACATAACTGACCTTCACTCCAGATTTAAAATTGCAGGTGCTGTTTTTTCCAACACTAAAATTAGATGTGAGAAACTGAGAATGGAATGGTATTTTATTCTGATAGTGATTAGGTCCTATGCCAAAGCATATCAATTTAAGAAATGATTTTGCTTGCTTTTATTGAAGTGTTTTAGAATAATAATGTTTATTATTTTCTGTATTCTATTTTCTGATAATTTACCCACCCCAATGTCATTCAAAATGTTCATGTCTGTCTGTCTTCAGTTGAAAAGAATTAAGGTTTTTGAGGAAAACATTCTGGGATTTTTCTCCATATAGTGGACTTCAGTGGGAATCAATGGGTTGAAATGAAATGAAATAAATATGTTTTTGGGGAAAAAGGCCAATCATTTCACTAGATAAGACCCTTATTCCTTGACTGGGATCATGTAGAGCCCTTTGAAGCTGCAATTTAGACCTTCAACCTGTTGATCCCCACTGAAGTCCATTATATAGAGAAAATGACCGAAGAAAGAAAGACATGAACAACTTGGATGACATGGGGGTGTGTAAGTTATCAGGATGTTTTTATTCTGGAAGTGAACTAATTCTTTAATTGTTGGGGCTATGATTTTGCTTGCTGTTGAAACCTTTTAATAATAATAATAATAGTAATAATAATAACATAGCATGGTAAAACCATGTTGATCTACATTACCAGTCAAAAGTTTTTGAACAGTAAGATTAAGTTTTTTTTTTTTTTTTTTTTTTTTTTTTTTTAAGAAATCTTTTCTGCTCACCAAGCCTGCATTTATTTGATTGAAACTACAGCAAAAACAGTAAAATTTTAATTTTAAAATAGCTCTTTTCTATTTGAATATATTTTTTAAAATGTAATTTATTCCCATGACTTCAAAGCTGAATTTTTAGCATCATTACTCCAGTCACGTGATCCTTCAGAAATCATTCTAATATTCTGATTTAAAAACAGCTGAGTAGATTTTTTCAGCTTTCAGTGATGAATAGAAAGTTCAGAAGAACATCATTTATCTGAAATATAAATCTTTTACAAAAGCATTTTATTTCAGATAAATGTTGATCTTTGGATCTCTCTATTCATCAAAGAATCCTAAAAATAATGTACTCAGCTCTTTTAAATATTGATATAATTTAGAATGATTTCTGAAGGATCATGTGACACTGAAGACTAGAGTAATGATCCTGAAAATTTAGCTTTGATCACAGGAATGAATTACATTTGAAAATAAATTCAAATAGAAAACAGCTATTATAAATAGTGAAAAGATTTCACAATATTACTGCTTTAGCTGTATTTTGGATCAAATAAATGCAGGCTTGGTGAGCAGAAGAGACTTATTCAAAAACATTAAAAATCTTACTGTTCAAAAACTTTTGGCTGGTAGTGTATTTAATCACTTTTTTTAATTATCTGGTCAATTTTGATTTATCAGACTCATTAGTATCAAGCGACTTCTCCCCCTCCCAGTAAAATGTTGCTGCTGAACAGTGTGCTTTTTCAGGCACTGATCTGCCATTTTATAAGTGGTGATTCAGTCCGAGTGCCTTTTTGTTATGCTGTTACAAGTATTTATAGTCATTTTGCTGTAGAGCTATTTAGTAAAAACACAAAGAGGAATTAGGCCAGTCACATTACTCACAGTTGAGAAAACCATAAAATGTCATAATGTCAAAACCATAAAGCGGTACGGGCAGCAGAGTGGTTTAACAGATAGACCACAGGTTTCAGGAAGAGCCATTTTCTATATAACTAATCATTCAGGCTCAGGAGGAAATACTTTTAACAGTGTCATGCATCTAAAAGAGATTACTACATAGGTTTTGTGGCCCTATTTACTTCCCAGTTTTAGTAATCGTGTGGTCTATGGTTGTGACACATTTTTTTATTTTTATTTTTTTAGCATCAAAGTCATTTAAGTCTCTGTATCCCGTTTCTGCACATCGAAGTTCCTTTTACTTGCTCGGTACAGCAGCTGAAACCCAATTTGTCTTGGCCAATTAAGCGCCCAGCACCAAAGAGACACAGTGAAGTAAGATGTCCCTAGCAGGCTTCGTGCCTAATTGTCAAAAGATGAAAAAAATCCTTCAGCGTTTTCGCTCACATTTGTTCACCTTCTCAGCGGTGCACCACAGGCTGCCGCCCTCTGAACACAGCCTCGCCTCTGGAAAGACACAGGCACCAGGGGCCATCAAAACACGCTAGTAAATTGGCGTTGAAGAGCCTCCTCAGTGATGTCTGCGATTGTAAGATGTCTGAACAAGAGGGGTGTAATTCATGGCTTCATTAATGTGCAGTGGCCCCAGACAGCTGAGCTTTTCGCAAAGCCGAATTTATCAGCCCCCACTGGTCAAGTACAGAACGTACAGCGTCATATGCTAATGCCGTCCGTGTCGGACAGCCTGTGAGCCATTATCAAACCAATTCCTCTTCTTGTCTTCGCCAGCCTTTAAGAAAAGCATTGGACAAATGAACCTGAAATGCAATAAACATGACATTTCCATTTTGACTGAGAAGTGGATAAGCTGAGAATTAATGTGAGCTGAGGTTCACCATTTCCTGACCTTTTTCCACTCATCTGCAATTCCAATGTGCTTCCAGCACGAGCCACCTCGTGCCTCAGTCTGGTACCTGACAAGCTGCTTTGTTGTAGCCGTATTAGTAGTGAACCACGATGCCGAATTGTGTGTTTTGAACCAACCAGCATCTCCAATGGAGGTGCAGAAAAAAGGATTTAGCATTTCTGTGTTCGACCGTTTTTGTAAACAAACCTAATGTGGGAACTTTAGGCCTTTAAATAGTGAGTGACATCAGTTTGCGACAATACGCTCCATTGTTAACGGCTTGTATAATAAGCAGCTTGTCTGGACGTTCTGAGTCATATTGCAGTGTTTTTCGGCGTCATCCTTGAGGCTTGCGTGGCTGCTTTTTTGGCAGTATATTTTAGGTTATTTGAGTTCACGCTCATCTGCCTGCTCAATACTTAATGGCTTTCAGATTTTCAGTCCAGCTGTCCAAACTCACCCTATCTGACACGTTTATAGGGGCCAATCACTGTTACAGTGTTCAGGCTGTCCTTACGCTGGAAAAATGAGTCGATGGCAATCCGATATGACTGTTTCCTCACATTGTAACAATCAGCTGTGGAGTTACTAGCTAAAAGTAGCCACACTACTAACTTAACTGTTTTGGGTTAGTTTCACACTTCCAGTATCAAGCATCCAGTATTTGTGTGTCTATAAGATGTAGCATTGCTGTTTTTCCATGGCCCAGTTTAAAAAGCCGGCTCTAGGATGTTTTGTTTTTATTAGATTTATCTAATTTGTTTCTTTGTTTGTTTACAGTTAAATTAGTGTATTTTCTAGTTTTACTAGATTTCAGTGTTTTTGACTCAAGTTGGGCAAAAAAAGTGTATTTTTTTTAGTTGTAGTTAATGTTTTAATGTTTAATTTAGTGTGCTTGACTCAAGTTAGGGTTAAATTGGGATGTTTTAGTTTGTTTGTTTGGTATTTTTTTTAAGTTGCAGTTTTTTCTAGTTTTATTAGACTTTAGTATTTTTTCTAGTTGTTTTTTTTTTTTTTTACTTTACACTTTAAATTACTAGATTTCAGTATTTTTGACTCAAGTTAGGCAAAAATATTTGTGTATTTTCTAGTTGTATTCAATGTTAAATTAGTGTTCTCTAGTTTTTAGTGTGTTTGACTCAAGTTAGGGTTAAATTGGGATGTTTTAGTTTAGTTTTTTTTTTTTTTTTTTTTTTTTTTTTAAGTTGCAGTTAAATTAAGGTATTTTCTAGTTTTATTAGATTTCAGCATTCTTAACTTGTTAGGCAAAAAAATTGTATGTTGTATTTAATGTTTTAATGTAAAATTAGTGTTCTTTAGTTTTATTTAGTGTGTTTGACTCAAGTTAGGGTTAAATTGGGATGTTTTATAGTTTTTTTTTTTTTACTTAAGTTACAGTTTATTTAGAGTATTTTTTCGTTTTATTAGATTTCAATATTTCTGACTCATGTTAGGCAAAAAAAGTGTATTTTCTAGTTGTATTTAATGTTTTAATGTTAAATTAGTGTTCTCTAGTTTAATTTAGTGTGTTTGACCCAAGTTAGGGTTAATTTGGGATGTTTTCTTTTTTTGTTGCTTAAGTTACAGTTAAATTAGGGTATTTTCTGGTTTTATTAGATTTTCTAGTTGTACTTAATGTTTTCATGTTAAATTAGTGTTCTTTAGTTTTATGCATTGTTTGACTCAAGTTAGGGTTAAAATGGGATGTTTTCTAGTTTATTTATTTATTTATTTATTTATTTTACAGTTAAATTAGGGTGTTTTCTAGTTTTTTTGTTTTTTTTTAGTGTATTTTCCAGTTGTATTTAATGTTAAATAAGTGTTCTCCTAGTTTTTAGCGTGTTAGACTCAAGTTAAGGTTAAATTGGGATGTTTTCTAGGTTTTTTTTTTTTTTTTTTTTTTTGACTTAAGTTACAGTTCAATTAGGGTATTTTCTAGTTGTATTTAATTTTTTAATGTTAAATTAGTGTTCTCTAGTTATTTAGTATGTTTGACTCAAGTTAGAGTTAAATTGGGATGGGTTTTTTTTTTTTTAATGTTTTCGTGTGAAGTTAGGGTTAAATTATTGCTCATTTGTTATATTTAGTGTTTTCAACACAGTTAAATTGTTATTAGATTTCATTATTTTTATTTTAATTATTTTAATTCATTTATTTTAATTATTCAATTATTTTTAAACATTAATTTACTTTTAATCTAAACAAATTAAAATAATCAAACCATAAAATCAAGTAATTACATTTTTAAATGATTTAAAAATGTATTTAAATAAAATAAAAACAGTTAAGAATTACAATTAGTTCAATTTGTTAATACATGGCATCAAAAAATATAGTTTTTTTCTGTTAGTTTTTAGTATTTTCAACTCAAGGTTAAATTTCAACTCAAGTTTTTTTTTGTTTGTTTGTTTTTTACATTTATTACTGTATTTGTATTTTTGATTTAGTAAGTTAGGGATAAATGAGAGTATTTACTAGTTGTATTTAGTTTTGTCAAATTAAATTTTGGTTAAATTTAGGCTGTGTTCTAGTTTTGTTTTGTGGTTTTAACTTAAGTTTTATTAGCATTTGTTAATAACACATTTTGTAAATATTAAGTTTTTAATACTCTTACCCTAACTTTTTTCACATGATTTATTCAGATGATTGTATTGTTAGGTAGTTAAACAGTAAGTTGTAGTATGGCTGACTTCATTTTCAAAAAAAAAAAAAAAACAGTAACTTACTCATATTTTAACAAACTGGTAAATTTCCAAAATAACTATCATTAATGTAAATTTGTGATCTGTCTTTTTTCAAACAGCTTCATGAGAGCAGCTACGATGCCGGCAAAGCCCTGCAGCGGCTGGTGAAGAAACCAGTACCCAAGCTGATTGAGAAGTGCTGGACAGAGGATGAAGTGGTGAGTGAACAAGTTAACTTTCTTCATTATGTGGCGAGAGAAGGCCGGATTTTCACTGGCTTTGTGTCGTCCACTGAAAAGCACTCAGGATTCCAACTCCTCCAGCAGAACAGGGCAGCTGCATCCTGTTTATGGCCTGTGGAATAAATCTTCCCAGCAAGGGAGAAGAAAAGGAGGGGGAAACAAAGTCTTGGTCAGCTTGTGTTAGAAACTTCAATTTGATCCAAGTACCTGAAAGCATTTTGCACTTAAGAAAACCAAGATCGGTAGTGCCCTCACTCTTTTCGTAGTCATCAAGTGAACTTGATTTCAGAACATAAATATTCAAAAAGTGTCCTAAATGTTTACTACCTCATTTCCATCTCAAGAGGCTTTAATATGCCACAGTTTCGTTTCCTAGTTAAATCAATACTCATGTTTGTGAGTATATATGTACATATGTGTACACTCACTAAAATTTTAAATTTTAAAATTAGCTTTCGTGTTAATGCTGCCAGCAAGCCTATTAAAAAAGATCAATTAGCCTGTGCGTATCGATTCACATCGGCATGTTTAACTGAGTGTGGGCCTGTTTTTTAATGAACGCGGGAGAAGCTTGTGTGAAGCGAACTGTATAACAGTCTGTCTGAGATGAATAATAGAGACACTGAATAAATACTGCATGAGCGCAGGCCTCGATTACACCACTGTTGGTATTTTTCTCGGCGGTGTGCGCACACCCCGCAGGAGGCTGTTTGGGGCAGGCGGGCCGCCCCCTCCTCCCCGTCTGTAACCCAGCCAGGCCACCGCTGCACTGTCAAGGACACCGCTTCCCCGATCTGATTTCAAGTTGTGCTTTTGCAGCCCTGCAGCCTTGAGGGACAGGTGTAAATGTACCCCTGACCTTGGACGCTCGCACCAGCCCTGCTGCTCCTCATTTATTTATCATCCCTCGCTTTCCCTCTCTCTTTCAGCCTGCAGGTCCACGGCCTCATTATTCCTGCTCTTTTTCCATCGCTCCTTTTTGAAATGTGAATAAAAGTGACAGTGACTGTCTCAGAAATGACAGAATCATCCCCTCTTCAGGGTCACTTGTCACCCGTCTCCCTCAGCTGCTCGACACGGCCCTTGGAGCCTCTCTTCCCTTCGACTAGCCCGCAGCACTTTCGGCTGCTGAAAGAAAGAGCGTGCCATTTTATTTCTTTTCCCGTGCCACAGTTTAACTGGAGAATTCTGTTAGATCCTGCAGTAATGCTCCGTTACTGGCATTTCATATGTAACACCCTTTAATCTTGTAAGCCATTTTAGTAATGCAGTGTCAGAAATGTGTATATAGTCAGATGTGACAGTTTATGTATATTTTTGAACAGTAAGATGTTTAATGTTTTTAAAGAAGTCTCTTCTGCTTAAGCCTGCATTTATTTTAATCAAGGTACAGCAAATACAGTAAAAGTTTGGAATCTTTTTACTATTTAAAAGAACTGATTTCTATATGAATAGATTTTAATTTAATCCTGTGATCAAATCCCTATTTTTAAGCGTTGTTACTCCAGTCTTCAGTGTCACATGATCCTTCAGAAATCATTCTAATATGCTAATTTGCTGTTAAAGAAACCTTTTTCTTTATTATTATTATTATTATTATTATTATTATTATTATTATTATTAATAATAATATTTAAAACAATACTTTTTTTTTGATTAATGGAAAGATCCGAAGATCAGTATTTTATCTGAAATAAAAAGCCTTTGTAACATTATATAGAATTATAGAAATTAATACTTTTGTTTAGCAAAGATGCTTTAAATTGATCAAAAGTGCAGTAAAGACATTTATAATGTTACAAAAGATTCCTATTTCAGATAAATGCTCTTCTTCTGAACTTTTTTTATTCATCAGAGAAACCTGAAAAAATTCCACTGAGCTGTTTTCAACATATTATTAATAATAATAATAATAATAATAATAATAATAATAATAATAAATATGTTTGAGCAGCAAATCAGAATATTAGAATGATTTCTGAAGGATCCTGTGACAGTAGTAATGCTTCCAATAAATTCCGTTTTAAGATGTATTCAAATAAAAAAAGTTATTTTAAATAATATAAATATTTCAAAATTGTACTGTTTTTGCTGTACTTTGTATCAAATAAATGCAGGCTTTTTTTAACAAAAATTTTAGTAGTTAAGCCCATAAATAAAGGGCCTAACTACTCAAATACACTGCGTAACAGCAGTGGTCAATCATGAAAACGTGCTACTTGCATGAAAACACAGATCTAAATACAATAATTTTTTTATTTGCGAAATTCCATTATTTAAAAAAAAAAAAAGTCTACAAATAGAAAAACAATATTGCTGTTTTTAATGTGTTTATTGATTAAAAAGGCAGCTTTGCTATGCTTTGAAATATTAAAACAAAAAAAAAAAACATTAAATGTAAATTTTGAAAAAATAATATTGACCCCAAACTTTTGGAAGGCAGTGTAGTTATTTACCTAAAAAACAGGGTAGATCGTTCTATAAATTAAAATCAAAGTCATACAGATTTGGAATGACCGATTTGATGAGTCAGTAACTGATTATCATTTTGGGGTGAACTGTCCCTTTAAGAGAGCCTGTGTTCAAATGCGTCTGTGATGCCCAAAAATTCAGCTCGCTGGGTTTTGAAACACAAGTAGAAAAAGAGCACGGAGTGTTGTGTTTCAGGGTGTCTGATATATGACCACAGCGAGGGCTGCTATCTGCTCCTCTGCCCTGCTGCGTATTATCTCGGACTTGTCACGGGTTGACGAATGACAGCGTGAAGCTCCGGATAGTTGAAGTGCTGTGAGCGGCAGCGGGCAACTTGGCAAGACTGCAGCCCCCCAGTGGCGAACGAAGAAGCCTGCACATTTTCTCCAATCAGACACCTCCCTTATTATTAATCTCAGTGCACACGAGTAAAGAGAGGTGGGTCTTTGAAGAAGGGAAGAATATTTTAAAACCTTCCCTGCTACAGCACATTATGACTTTTTTCTGTGGACCAAGGAACTAACCACCCACTTAGAAGGTTACATAGTTATTCAGCTCAGAATTTATCTAGAAAAATTCTGAGCTCAGAATTTACATGGGAAGTTAAGTGGTGATCCAAAACACAGTACAAGAAGTGTTATATAAAAATGTCCTTAAAATCTAGCTTTAAAATATGTGACCCAGGACCACAAAACCAGTCATAAGGGTCAGTTATTTGAAAGTGTGGTTTGCTAGAACAATATTTGGCTGAGATACAACTATTTCAAAATCTGGAGTCTGAGGATGCCAAAAAAATCAGAACATTAAGAAAATCATGAAGTTGTTCAAATGAAGTTTTACGCAATGCATATTACTGATCAAAAAGTATTTTTTGATATACTTATGGTAGGAAATTAACAAAATATAATAATGAAACATGATCTTTTAATATACTAATGATTTTGGCATAAAAGAAAAATCAATAATTTTGACCCATATTGCCACAAATATTACCCATGCTACTTATGACTGGTTTTGTGGTCCAGGGTCACATATAATGTGTGAATGACATGTTAACTAAAATATAAATATGTATAAAATAGTTTTTTGTAAAAAATTGTAATATGTATATCATAATGTATATATCCCATATATAAACAGACCTGCAGCCCACCACTTGACAACCACTGATTTGTTTGGTTATATTTTCTCTTTTTCAGAACTATTTTACTTGTGTGTGAAGTGGAATAAGTTGCACTCAGGTTTAAAGCCATGAGAGAGTTGCACAGGCAGGAAGGGTGTGTTGGAGTATTTCCTGTCACCTTTGGTTTTACACAGTACACAAGAAAAGCTGCGGTTTCGCTGAATCTATGCATATTTATAGACTCAAGTGCTAAGCAAACGCTTAAGCGACGGCCTGATTTAGAAGCCTTTCCAGGCATCTGCTCATATTAATAGGACTAGCACTACGTCTGAGCCTTTGATAGTCTTCCCTCACGGCTCTCTTCATTTCTGTTGTGGTTTTGATGTTATGTAAGGTTGAAATGGACAGGATGTGGGCTGGCTCTCATCTCTCTTTGTGGTCGCTTTGTGTGTGAAAAGTGGCAGCATCGTTGCCGTCATGTCGAATCATATTTGTGCGATACAGTAATTGTATACTCACTCGTTCGTCGTTTAAGTGAAAGGCCAAGCACAGTGATTTCATAAGACCCCCCCTGTGTTTGTGCCATCGAGCTAAATGTTAGGCATTCCTGGTATTTGAAGACTGCCAGACTCTGTGTGTGTGTGTGTGTTTGTGTTGGACACACTTAGTGTGTTTTGTGCGGAGTGGTCTGACACCATCTGTTTGTACATGCTCGAATGATCTTAACCAGTTTTACAGCTTTTAACAATTATGATTTAGGCAGGAAGTGCGCACGCATCACAATAGCCTTTTCAGCTGTATTCCCTTCTCCCCTCTCTCTTTTACAATAGAGCACTGTCGAGCAGAGAGAGTGAGAGGCAGAAAGCAAAGCCAGCGCACTGGAACAATTTTTGACAGAAAGAAGCCTGTTGTTTCGACAGAGCGGGCGGCTGGTGACTCGGTAGCGCTCGCCTCCCCCCTCGCACCCCTCCTCCACTCGCCCCTCGTTCTCCGGCCCCTCCCGTCATCTGCCCTGTTGCCTAGCAACGGCGGGCCCGAGCAATCGTAGCAGAGGCAGAGCAATTCAGGGAGCAGATTGGTGGATGATTTATTAGTTGCGCTCAGAGTGCAGCGAGCCCAGGCAGCTGAAATGGAGCCTTAAAGTGGAGCCGACACGCAGCGAACGAGACGTAGTCGCCTGCCCGCAGTGCACTGTAAATATTACAGTAGTGGAAACATAATTAAGGTGACATAATCAGGCCGCTAACACGCGCCGCTCTGGCAGGTGTAATTGATTTTTGTCCTGCCGGTCAGGATCCGGGACCTCGGATAATGAAGGCGCGCAAGGATCCCTTTGATGCCTAATGTGCCTGGGCACACCTTAGACCTGTGGTCAACAGGCTAGGGATTCGTTAACACACGAGGCTGTTAGCTAAACTTTATTTTGCCCATTAAGACGTTGAGTAAAATAATTTAGGTGCTTGGAGAGTCTGACGTGTTGCAACTCATAACTAGTACTTTAGTCATAGGAGCGTTTAAAGATCATCACATGCTCTTTTTGCACATTGCACCACCTACTGGTTAATCATCCGCCTCTTTACCACAGTTGATGAAATGCCGTCTGTAGTGGTTTTTACCGTATCTTGATTCGATTGTGATTTCTTTTAAAACCTTGTAAAGAGAAACAAGCAATCCTCGCTGAAGATTGTTCTTTCTAAACGCCATGTGTAAACAGTTCCCGGTTACATAACCGGTATGCGTTTGAGAAGAAGTTTGCCAAGAGCGGCAGAGGAGGAACTCCATGACTGGTTTTGCAGTTGGCTTTTAACCACGTCTAAAACCTCTACAAAGATCGCCCTGGCTTTTTCCTCTGCTCAGTGAAACTGTACGGTTCCCTTCTAAAAACCGCTGTGAGGGGGTTGGAGTTTGAGTAATGAGAAGAGCAGACGTAGACTTGATGTCTCAGAACATGCATGTGTGACACGGCCCCTGCGATCCGCCATGCATCGCGCGACTCCGCTCCGGGTTTTCCGGCCAGCCGCAGACCAGAGGCTCTCTAGCAGAAAGATCACATGTAAAGCCTTCCCCTTTGTAGTGGAGGAGCAGAGAGTGACAAGCTATCTCTTGCTCGTAAAAAAACGACGTACCTTCGGAGACTTTGTGGATTTGCACCTCAATTTTGTTGCTGCCCGCAAGTGGATGTAGAGATTTGGGTCGTGTGCCGAGTGGACTTTTCACAGGCTTTCCGAACTGTTTGTTGAGGACCGTTGACTGAGATTACTGTGGAGCGGGGCTCGCCGCTGGAACAAGAAAGTAAATCTGCTGGTTGTCTGCTTCGCTGGTTATGAATGTTTCTGCCTCCGCTTTTTATGGCTCACAGTCTGTGGCTCTTAAAGGAATAGAAAAGCATTGAAGCTACACAGTCTCCTTTTGTATTACAGCAGTCTGTGTAAACACATTTCATTTTGGGAGTTCGGTTGGTGTCGTAAAAGTTATTTTCTTCTGGTTTTATTAATTGCTTTAGTTGTTTTTAAACAGTGTTTGCTTAAGTTCAGTTTGTTTCCAGTAACTATAAGCAAATGGGTTTGTAATTCTAGTAGTTTGTGGAGGAATCAGGCAGCTGTTTGAAGTGCGAGCGTGCAAATTGTAAGATCAGGGAGAAGTGTGTTGTGATTCGTCGTAACTTATTGAAGTTCAGTTTCAGCTTTGAAGTTCAGTGTTGTGCGACACTCATATGCATATCGCCTTGTTGAACTTCCACTAAGATTTCAGACAAGCTGCCATCGTGTTTCTACTCCGCTGTGGTTTAATCTCGGCTTCTATTCCTGCTTTTGTTGTCATTTCCCCTCTTTTTGTTTTTTTTTTTTTTGTGTATTTTTTTGTTTTTTTTTTTTCACTGTAGCTGAGCTGTGCTAGCACAAGCAGAGATTTTAAGATTAAGATCACAACATTTTGTTTTCTTCCCGTTGCGTTTCACAATGTAATATATGTGTCTATTGTTAGGGGTGGTTAAAAATCAACTTTGTTTTATCCCTTTTCTTTTTTTCAACAGAAACGGTTCATAAAGGGTCTAAGGCAGTACGGGAAAAACTTTTTCCGGATTCGGAAAGAATTGCTCCCTAACAAGGAGACGGTAAGTCGTTTTGTTTCTCATTAAATGCATTTGTCATGTTCATGGGCACTAAAACAAACTCCTTTTTCACTGTGGTTTCTCTTTTGTTTTGAAATTGAAGCTACATCGTAGTAGTTTCGAAAACAGTGAGGTTAAGGAAATGATTGAAAGCCATAGCTTACGCATAGACCTGAGTGCTTGAATATTAGATTTAACAGTAAGCATGTTAGGTGCTTAAACAGGGGCCCTGAGACGTGTGTTTAGTCAAAACAGAATCATGACTGTTTATATAATATTTGGTTACAGCTCAGTACAGCTACACAGCTGATTACTGATGCCTCAGAGAACTAAACTTCCTTTAGGCTTAAAGTTTAGTACTTTAGTTTAAGTGCACAATGCAAGTAATATTAGAAATTGTAGCAAAGTATATGTAATTTTACATTACTTTTTTAAAAAATAGCACTGTACCTTATTGAATTTGTTGTTAAAATGTTAAAACATTACTTTGCATTTCACAGTATTCATAGCTGTTTTTTAATATTAGAATGATGTCAGAAACTCATCTTTAAACTTCTGTTAAACTGTTAAAGCATTCTGTAGTAAATGCATTAGGTATTTTTATACTATACATTATATGCAATGATATATTATAATAAAAATATTTTAAATATATTAAATGATTTCCAAATACCTTATATGTGACCCTGGACCACAAAACCAGTCATAAGTCGCACGGGTATATTTGTAGCAATAGCCAACAATATATTGCGTGGGTTATCAATCAATTATCAAAAATTATCGAATTTTCTTTTATGCCAAAAATCATTTTGATTTAAAAAAACTGACCGTTACAACAGGTTTTGTGGTCCAGGGTTACATTTGTATACATATACATACACGTATATATTTATATATATAATTTATTTATTTTTTTGATATTCTTTTAGCATGCTTAAATAGAGTATGCTTTGTTTTATCAGGTCAGTTTTATCAGGTCAGCTGTAAGCTCTACTGGCCTCAGTGTCATGTCGGATAGACTGAAACACAAGCTCTGGCTAATAGGTCGGTTATCAAGTGCGTGTTTTATAGGGTATTGACTTAGCTCAATGATTAGTCAATGAAGAAAATCCCTGTTAACAGAAGGAAGCTGTGTAAAGACCTGTCGCCCTACAGTCACTGATAGTTGTTTTTGACACTTCATGCTGAACAGCACGTATCCCGTTGGCCATAAATATATTAAGATATTTAAAATGACCCTTTTCAAATATGAGTGAACTGTGTGACCCCCTAGAGAAAACAACAAAGCGAAATGCAGAGCAAATAATTATTAACTAAGTGTGTGCACACACCCAGATACCTGTTTGGCGAGTGCAGCAATGCACTTTTGTGCAGAAATGTGTTTGCTGTTTTTGTTTACCTGTGACGAGAAAAAAAGATATGTTGATGTCATCATTTTAGTACTGACTGAGCACAAGATTTGCTTGTTTCTTCATTTTTTCCATATCACTTATTCAGAAGAAATGATTTTGCATAAGTACTGTAAAACGATTAATCGCATCCAAAATCAGTTTTTGTTTACATAATATGTGTGTATGTGTATATTTGTGTATATATAAATACACATACATACAGTATAGCTTTTAAAAATATTTTTGTGTATTTATATTTCTATATTCATATTCATATAATAGATTATATATAAATATTTTTAATATATAAACATATTTTTCTGAAATATATACATGCATGTGTTTTTATATATACATAAATATACACAGTACACACACGATGTAAACAAGAACTTTTATTTTGAATGTGATTAATCACAATTAATCGTTTGACAGCACTATTATGCTTTTTTTTGCGCAAATTTACCCGTCAGAGTGTTTGAAAATGTTATTTTATATTGATTTAATATCAAATCCCACTCACGTGGAGACATTTGTTCCATTTATGTCAGTTTGTGCATGCATACGTAAACAAGCCACCTTCTAAAAACCAGGATGAGAAGAAAGACGAGAGGAGAAATGGAGGCACAACAGTCTTGCTCAAGGGCAGGGTTGAGGGGTTAGTTCAATATACACTAAGAAAAGCGAGCGTTCTCTAAAAGCCCCACTTTGCTTAAGATTGAAGTCGCTTTTGTGCTGAAAGCCAGCTCTCTGTGCAAGTGCCAGTCAATACCCTGCGGAAAGCTTGATTTATTTTCTCTACAGTCCTTTTCCAATCTCTCCCATTTCGTTTGCCATATCTCTCTTTCTTCTGTATGACTTTGAGCATATTCTGAAACTCCTTCCTTCCATTCATCCAACATGAAACCTTTTCCTGCTCCTCAAATACCAGCATTTCTGGTGAAGACTTTTTTCTTTTGCATTTCTTCCAGTTAATCTGGTCCAGGGTTTGATATGACCGTAGCGTTTTTAAACGCCCAGGGCCGTGGAGGGCGATACAGTGCAGCTTTTCTGACTCTCCCCATTTTTCCTCTCAGCACTTATTAGCTGGGTTTCTCATAAAGAGCCAGTGCCAAGGCTAAGCACCCACTGCTGTGCAAACACACCAGGCCTGACTAGCTCTCTGGAATGCTTTATATGAAGTCAAATAAAAGAGGAAGCTGGGGAAGTGGGTGTGTCGTCTTACTGTCTCTGCTTTTTTCGCTGCCACCATTTCCTCCACTTGAAAGACAACGTCATGGAATAATTTGTGTACTGGTGCAAGAAATGTTCCCAAACAAACCCGGCATGATGCGTCTACAGATCGCAGATAACACAGCTTTGCAGTTCTGTCCATGTGCTGTCCCAGAAGGACTCTCTCTGCACTTCAGATGCTTTTCTTTAGTGGTTTAGATCCATTATTTGAATGCATTTTAAAAATATATACATTTTTATTTATGCGTTTAAATTTAAGTCATTTTTTTAAATCCGAGTGTGGTTTTATGATTACAGTGCAGTTCTTTAACCTTTTGGAAACCTGCCCTAGGCTTTTAATGCCAGGTAGACCCTTTTTTCCAGGGGGTGCAGACTAACTGGTAACACTCCAAAGCTTAAGTTGCACCTGCAGGAAAGCATATTAGGTTGTAAAATAGAGACGAGCGTGGGACGAGATGTATGGGGGACATTTTCCGTCACGTTGGATAAATCAGCCGTATCGTAAAGCGTCCGTGCCGTAATCCATGCAACATTGCTGGCGTTGCAGCGAGGTGAAGCTGCGGAGGATCCAATTGTGCAAGGAGGCAGCCCTGGCCCTCGGGTCCTGTAATTTTCAAGCTAAGATGGCCAAGATGATAGAACTGTTCTCGGCACAACCTTGTAGCAGATGTTTGCCCTGGTGCGATCTGTATAAATGTCAAATTGAATTCATTGCAAAGACGTTAGCCCCGCAGCCAGTGCCCTAGAGAGGCGCTTGTGTGATTAGAGGTATTCGGGCTTGGGCACTAATTAAAATGGCTAAAACTGGCGTCCTGCTCGATCGCCAGCAGCTGTCCAGGCTTGATAAAATAGTCTGCTTGTTTTGGTAAATGTTGTTTATGGAAATCTCGGTGTACTTGGCCATTTTGCATGGTTTAGGCTCTTTTGATAGGCTATCCAAGTAAATTATAATTCTTTCTGTTTGTTGTGTATGAAGAGTGGGCATGGATAGCCTGTGTGTTGTTTGCTCTCTGGCTTTCTGAACAAAGCTGTGGCTGTACAACTTGATCTTTGGGATTAAAGAGATCGACCTCCATCAAAAAGTCTTGCTGTGGCGTACTTTTGCCTCCATTGGTTAAAAGCGCTTACAGCAGGGAAACACAACTGCTGATTCCTCTGCTTGTGCCTCGTTGACCTGCGAGCGCATGCGGCTTATTCTTTCTTTCCCAACAGAAAACCGGCAGCGCAGCAGGGATCCGCTGTCTATTTAACATCATTTTACACCCCGCTCTATCAGCCAAGGCCATTGTAGCACACTTTTTTTTTTTTTTTTTCTCTCGCATTTGACTGATTTAACCACAAGGTTGGGCAATCGTGTTTGAATGGAGCCTGTTTTTGCAGTGTGCTACATTGCTTTGTTGACTTTGGAGCAAGGTTACAGTAATATACGTCTCCTCTCAATGTGATTTTTCAGGGCTCTTCTCAGACGGTATAACAGCGGCATTTATTTTGACTGTCAATATAGACTGTCTAGAGTGGGAGCAAAAATTGGTGGCAAGGCATTTAAAAAAGGAAGAGCTATCAACTTTGTAGGAAAAACAGTTTTTACTTTACATTTTACATTGTCTCTTTTTTATATATATATATATATATATATATATATATATATATATATATATATATATATATATATGTATATGTATATATATGTGTGTGTGTGTAATATAATTTTTCCAAATATATATTTATTTTTATTTATATTTCAATTAATCTCAATCATACTGCTGTTGTTGTTTTTAGTAAAAATAACAAAGTATAGTAAAAATTACAGCTAACACAATAAAAACATAACATAATAAAAAACATGATTTTTGAAAATTAAAAAGATCTGTTTTTGCCTATAAACTCTTCATATGTATATATAAGATGATTTTTTGCAGTTAATTTTGCTGTGAAAATTATAAATGTATTAGAATTAAAAATAAAGAAATAAACATTTTTGTTACAATGTTTTATATATATATATATATATATATATATTTATTTATGTATTTCTTATTATTTTAACGTATATATTTTGTATTTGAACAATTATATTTTTGTTTTTGTGCTGGTCTTTTTTTTTTTTTTCTTTTTTTTTTTTTTTTTTGACAAAAACAAAAAAAGTGTATATACACATACTATATAAAAATTGTTATGCTAATGAAGAAAATAGTCAAAAATCATCCATTTCTTAAGTGTGTGAAATTTAAAGTGCTGTAAGTTAGTCAAACTACTTTCAGCTCTCTTCCTTTTACAGAGGCTTGAATTTGTCTTTACCTCTGCATTTCCCTCCCGCCCACATGTACACGGGCACAATCGGTCCCATGCAAGAACCGGAAAACACACAGGCCAACTCGACTAATTAATGTTTACAGCTGCACATCGGCTGTCTGTACCTAGTGACCAAATGTTCTCGTATCAAAAACATTGTTTAACCAAGCAAATGCTCTTGAGGTTTTCTTCAGGCTGGCTTGATTGTCTGTTGCTATCTTCCATTTTCTCTTTCCCCCCCTCGCTGCCCTCCCTTGCATTCTCTGCTGCTCTCCTTCCCCTGTATTTGCCAGCTACAGCCTTAACCGTTTGGCTCACTGTCAAAGCAGGGGCCTTTTGTGGCTTCGTCACAAATCTGCCAGGAAAAACAGAAACCATCTGTTCAAGTCCAGGCCTGAGTGCGGATGAGTGTATAAATACAGGAGTTTAGGCCTCGCACCCATCCTACACACAGAAGCACACATGACCAGAAGGTCCAGCCACGCTTTCTCCCCAACGTTCTGCCGCAATGAAAAGAAGCGTAATCTGTTGGAAATTACAGTTTGTGCACGCACACTCGCACATCGCCGGTTTTCTCGAGGCGAAATCAGAGTGGAAAAGCGCTTCTCTGTGCCGTGATAGGAGGTAAGCCCTTTCCTTGTCAGATAATCCACCCTCCAGAAATATTCTGCAGATGGAAGCATTCTGAAATGTCTCATAATTCCAAGCTTACGTTGTCAGTATCTCTCGCTCCCTGGCACACACTCTTCTCTTCTGCTTAGAGATTCAGGGCTAATGGAGGAAATTCCACATACACGAGTAGCTTTACGCATTTATCCTGGCTCTGGGGGGACAAGCTATTTGGGAAAATGTATTTTAGGTTTCTCATGTCGTACAAAATTCCAGTGCTGTTTTAACCACAAATAATATTAAAAATGCTACAGATTCATAAAGTTGAGAGTATTCTCCCAAAATGAAATTACCAGGCAATCTCTGTTGAATAAAACAACAGAGTAGGATGGCAAGTAACCCAATATGGCTTTATATATCCATAAATACCAGTGCATCTCTATCTCCCCTGGGAAGTCCGAAAGTTATAGAATTTTCTAAACAAATTTTAGAGTTTGAAAATAAAATGCATGTGGTTTTTTTTTTTTTTTTTTTTTTTTTTTTTTTTACATTTAAGACCAACGTCAGTGCACAAAACCAATTTTGGACTATGTCCAGCAGATTGTAAAAAAGGGCTGGAAAATAAATGGCATCATCTGCATATAAATGAAACCTTGCATTATCAATATGCTGGACCAGTCATGAGTAGCACAGGTATATTTGTATACCCATACAATAGCCAACAATTCATTGTATGGGTCAAAATTTTAGATTTTTCTTTTATGCCAAAAATCATTAGGATATTAGGATTAATATCATGTTCCATGAAGGTATTTTGTACATTTCCTACCGTAATTATATTAAAACTTTATTTTTGATTAGTAATATGCATTGCTAAGAACTTCATTTGGCTTTTCTCTATTTTGAATTTTTTTTTTTTTTTTTTTGTACCCTCAGATTTCAGATTTTCAAATGGTTGTATCTCGAATATTGAATATCTCATATATTGTCCTAACCTAACAAACCACACATCAATGGAAAGCTTATTTATTCAGTTTCTAGATGATGTATAAATCTCAATTTCCAAAAATTGTCCCTTTTGACTGGTTATATATAAACAATAACGGCCCCAATACCGAACCTTGAGGGACTTCCTTAACAAAATACCTTATTTTGTGTTGTATGACAGTAAATCATACATGTTTGAAATGACATGAGGGTAAATTTTCATTTTTGGGTGGACTATCTTTTTTTTTTATTTTTTTTTTTTGGATTGGCATAATGTTTTGCACACTAGTGCATACAGAAAACAAGAAAATAAAGGCTCACTACAGAGTTGAGAGAAATCTCAGTTTTGCTTCCAACAAACCTACCTTGACACACAAAAACCTGGCTTTGTTATTCAAGCTGTCAGTCTTAGTACTTGACACTAACTCGCTATGTGCATCCAGCTTCACAGGCCTCCACTGCAAACAGAAACTCGCAAGAGACATTTCCTCCCCCAGATGTCATCTTTTATTTTGCTTCACAGTAGGACATCTCCTTATATAAAAGACTAATAGCTTCTTCTTTGCCCGTCCTACGTTTCTGTGCAGCACCTTGAGAAAAATTGCCTTTTTTTTCCTTATCTGTGCGACGAACAAACCGGCAACGTCTTGTCAGAAAGAATGGGCAGCGCCGAAGCGGGTGAGGGATGAGAGAAAAAACCCGGAGCCGTGACTTGGCACAGCCCTTCCACGCTTCTAATCAAATCATATTTCCTCTTCCATCTCCTCTCTTCCAGCTTGAAAGGGGATTTTTCTACAGCTCTCCGTCGTACAGTTATCGCCCAAGGAAATTTGTCATCATCACAGATGATCCTCTCAAAACATTTCATCACTCTTTTCATCCTCATTCCCGCACTCCTCTACATATTGCTCGAGCAGATTGCATTAAACATCACTGTGTTATCTTCGCCCGTGGATGTCTGCTCTTCTCCAACCTTGACACCTGTCTTGATAGCCTGTGGACTAAATTACTTTTGAATGACCACGGTGATTCCTTTCACAGTGTTATTATGCCGAACCCCGGCGAAATTTTTCCTCTGCTTTCCTCTAGGACGTTTAAGAGCTATGAAGTGCTCCGGCGAAATGGTTGAGGGCTAAAATGACCTTTTCTTTTTATCTTCTGTAGCATTAAGTTGAGGTTTCATGCTTCAAAGCTCACATCAAATAGAGGGAGCGAAAATAAAAAGCAAGGGGCAACCGTGAGGAAGGGGAGGGGGATGCTGTGGCGAACAGTCATTAGGCTGTGAAGAAAGCCAGCCCGCTGTCCTGCTGAACAGTTTTGATCTGCACATTTCAATTAAATTTCACATCAGGAAGCCTGCCATCCTTTGGCCTGCACCTGCGCCCTGACCGACCCCGCCAAAAAGCCTTTTGCTCTCAAACGCAGGCCCGGGCCTTTCGCCATTGCGTGTTCCACTCATCATATCACATAAATAACCCGCAGGAGCTGGGCTTATTCCTAAGAGAGATAACAAGGTATGAGTAGAAATGGCTAGTTTACTTCAAAGCTTACGATACTCGAAGCTGACGCTTGTCAGCCTTGCGTTTCTCATTTGGCGAGCATTTGTACCACCCGCAAGTAATTGTGATAATTGATATTCCTCATACGTGTGTCCATTGGGCCACTCAAAGATGGGATACTCTGTGTCTGATGCATGTGGAAACATTTTGAGAACGTCGGTGTGCTTTATTTGATGTCTTTGTGATGAAGTTTTATTTTCTCTCCAATGGCATATTCACGTCTCGCCATTACTTCCAAGAGCATAAAGTGGATTTATATTCTAAACGCCAAGTGCTTTTTGATGAAAATGATGCCGTACCTTGATTGCTTTTGGAAAAAGGGGCAAAGCTCCTAAGAAGCTGTAAGCACACGACTTATCTTGTGTGTTTGCCCATGTTAGACATAGTAGCTTAGCTGGCCAGCCTCAGTTTTATAGCCTTTCCATCAGACCGCTGCAGCTTTTTTTTGTGTGTGTGTGATTTATGTAAATGAAATTCATATACTCAAGTGCAGGCATCCGAAGCGAATCTATATGGTTCAGTAAAATTCACTCAAGCAATAAAATAGCCTATGAATAGTCTGATAGGATTCGAAGTACATGTTTTTCCGCTTGTTGCCAAGAATAGTTTGAAGCGTTTGCCATAAAGCTGTTAATGTGTTGGGGAGAGCAGCATTTTAATGACCAATTTATGTCAAGAAGAACAGCCGAAGCAAAGAGGAAAGCAATCAATACGCATTAAAGATACCCAAGCCCCATTCAGACTGAGTTTAACAGACCCTGTCAAACCTCATGACTGTCCTCTTCACTCATTCCCGCACCATTAAAACATTAAAGCATGTTAAGAGCTCATGCAAGCCGTTCCAATGCAGTGTCTTGAAATGCATATCCAAAATCAGGCAAATGATACAGTTGGAAAGAAACTGAAAGGTACAAGAGGAACCACCGCAGGAAAAGTGCGTAATTGCTTCTTCGCTAAACAACGGTTTCAGGGCTTGTGTGTTTTGAGTGTGTCCGGAAAGCGACAGTTAATTTGCGCAGGCTGCCTCAGCAAAGCGTCTTCTGATCCATGATTGCATGTTAATGTTTCAGTAGGGTATTGATTTCCTGGCTGGCTTTTGTGCTCGGGATTTATATGCCTTACTCCCTGGCAAGCGCGCCCTCTGAATGTTTGATTAAAGTTCAATTGACTCTTCTAGCGCAGGGGCTTGGAGCCATTTCACTCCCTATTTGTAGCGCCAAAGCTCTCCCTGACATGTTCCTTTGTTTCCATTCAAGCGCCTGCCACCCAGGCAGCCACCAATGTACTGATCCTAATATCCCAGCATTCAGAGAGCTTCGCTGCCTAATCCTGGGACAGACACGGCCACGGCACAACAAGCCGGCCTGCTGGCAAACCCGGCGTGGATTCTTTGTCCAGGACTCTGTACCTTCTCCCTTCTCTTCTATCTTGTCATCAAAACCAAACTGGTTTCTTGAACTGATGTTTTTCAGCACAGCTGCCTTATCAGTTTGACATTCAAGGCTTTTTATTCGCTTATCAAGTTGTATTCACATCTAACAGATCAACGTTAGTTTTTTTTTTTTGTATAGTAGTTAAAGAGTTTCTTTGTTCGGTTCAAACAGCTGGCTCATGAGATTTGTGTTTTCTATCTCACAGGGGGAGCTGATCACTTTTTACTATTATTGGAAGAAAACCCCAGAGGCTGCTAGTTGCAGAGCCCACCGCAGGCACCGCAGACAACCCGTCTTCCGCCGGATCAAGACCCGCACTGCCTCCACTCCCGTCAACACTCCCTCCCGCCCGCCTTCCAGCGAGTTCTGTAAGTGCAATCTGCCTCTCTTCCCCCTAGAGACAGAGAACAGACTCTTGTCACAGCTAAACATGACATCCCTGAAACTCCCAGGACTAATATGGCTTTTCAGAGCGCAGATCCCCCTCTGTGATTCTTCAAAGTAAACAGCTGAAATCTCATATCCGATAAGAGTCGTAACAGGGAGGGATCGCTCTTATTATGTGTACTATACTTGTCTCTTCAAAGAGCCACTGATAATGTGTTAAGTGGAGACTGTAGTTGTGAAATGACGTTCATTAACCAGCATGTTTATCTTTTCCAGTGGACTTGAGTTCAGCCAGCGAAGATGACTTTGACAGTGAAGACAGCGAGCAGGAACTGAAGGGCTACGCCTGCCGTCACTGTTTCACTACCAGTGAGTGCTTAATTTATCATATTAGAGACCCAGCACTTGTATAATTTCACTTAGGGCTGGGCGATAAATCGATAACGATAATTATTGTGCAATATGAATTTCCTCGATAAATGATGACAAAAGTTTGATAAATGTTAGATATAATGTTTATCAACAGTAAATCTATGGTGGCAAAGGCGGAACAAAAGAACGCTAGTCAAAGCGTACATGTCGGACCGTTTATCCGCTCAGATCAAAGTTTAAACGGCGGCACAGCGCAAACTTATTAGAGCGGATGCATTCACATGCTGTCGAGTCTTGATCACTAAACAGCACCAAGAACACATGACTCGGTTTATAGCCAGGTGAAACAGCGCTGACAAACAGGAGAAACACTGTGTGCAACGATACAGTCAGAAGGCTTTTTAATCTACAAATCGCCATCATTTACCATAGATTTACTGTAATAGCACTAACTGCACAGTGGTATTGTGTCAGAAATGTGGGTATATTTGTCGAATTATATTATATCCTTAATGTAGACGTGTTAAATGTATTGAAGGAGTAGTAATGGAATATAATTTCAGTATTTTATGTGATTAAGTTATAGCGTTTATGCATTTATACTAAATGTATTTAGATTACTGTTTTTCGCACAAATACCTTGGAACCATATTACATTTTTACCATGGTATTGAGGTGCTATATTTGTGGTTTTAACGGTTATTATTATGACTTATGGATGATACTATGGAAGAGCAGTGGTTCATTTAAAAAAAAAAAAAAAACATGCAGTCAGATTAATTCAATTTCACTATATAAAAATGAGGTTGCTACAATTGTTATAGATATTACTGATTTTGATTATGAACCTAAATCTACATCTGCATTCTGACTCAAGTTACTATCAAATGTGTATTTCTAAGAGACAAAAAAAATTGTATTATTGTTAATAATAATATTATCAGGTAACACAAACTTGTTTCTTGATTTGAGACAATATTACTCATTAAAACATGCAACAAACAATTAAGAAATTATTTTTTTTCTATTAAGATATATATTTTGTTAAGGAGAAGGTGTGAAGAATTCAAAAAACAGTGTTTGTCATCATTTAGAATATTTTAAAGCCACATTTAACTGTCTGGTTTTTGCAACTTTCACATTGTAGCAAAAATATGCCTTTAAACTTGAAAGAAATAAATGATAATTATCAATATCGACTGATATGAAAAAGAAAATTGATAATTTTTTGGCCAAATCGCCCAGCTCTAGTTTCACTCATACTCTGATGTGAGAGGAAAAATCAAACAATGAGTTTTGTCAGGCCTTCAGTTGTTCAGGTTCGAAGTGATTAGGTATTACCCTAATACAGCGATACCATGAGACAGGTGAAGACTCTATAAGACTTCTTCCTTCAGAAGACTTCAATAATCCCCTCTGCAGGCCTGTAATTAGTCTCAGTTTGAGAGCGCTCTGATGCCTCGGCCTCGTCCCTCATCTGGCAGATGGACATCAGAGCGTGTCATTTCTAATTTAATCCGATCTGACACTTACTCATTCGCTTTTTGCCTCATTAAATCCTCTGACCTGTTGGATGCAGTTGGCATTCGTATCGCTCTCACTTCTGATACGAAAACATTCTCGGCACGGATGAGCAAGAGTCTTTGACCTTAGAGGTGTTTGCCTAGGCCTTGAGCACTTCCTGTTAGTGTAACGTTTAATAAGCAGAGCTCAGCTGAACTTAAATTTGTGTTTACAGCCTCCAAGGACTGGCACCACGGGGGTCGCGAGAACATCCTACTGTGCACCGACTGCCGGATCCATTTTAAGAAGTACGGCGAACTACCCCCCATTGAGAAGCCTGTAGACCCGCCACCGTTTATGTTCAAACCTGTCAAAGAGGAAGACGATGGCCTCAGTGGGAAGCATAGCATGAGGACTCGACGGAATCGCGGCTCGGTAAGACCAAACTTTTAACTGCTTGTAATGTTTTAGCATTGTTAGCGGTGTTACATCTGATTTTTTTTGTTATCCGGTTTAGATGTCAACGCTACGAAGTGGCCGCAAGAAGCAAACCGCCAGCCCAGATGGCAGAGCCTCACCGACCAATGAGGATCTGCGGTCCAGCGGGCGAACCTCACCCAGTGCAGCAAGCACCTCCAGCACTGACAGCAAAACTGATTCAATGAAGAAACCCAGCAAGGTACGACCTACACAACCAGACTATAGCAATCAAAATCACACTGAGCATCACAGGACTATTTTCAAAGTAAACATGTTTTAATTTTGTCAAAACAGAAGACAAAGGAAGAGGCGCCATCGCCTATGAAGAGTGCCAAACGTCAGAGAGAGAAAGGAGCCTCGGATACAGAGGAATCCGAGAGGGCAAGCGCCAAGAAGTCTAAAACGCAGGTAAGTAAACTCCTACTAAACAAGCAACCGATGTAGGAAAATTATTTTGTGTAAAGCAGAGTAAGAGTAGCTATGAACCAGTGTTAATTTCATTGACGAATAATTTTCGGAAACATTTTTTCACAGATGAAAACGAAACTATAGCAAAACAAAAACTCGTTTTGAATGACAGCAACTGACGAAATCTATTGACATTTTTGTCAGCGAATAAAAACAAGTCGAAAATGTTGGAGAGGGACGATTTGGAAAGAGACTCATTCAGAACAAATCTGTTGCGTGGTTAGGAGGTTAGATGCGTACATTTGAACTGTATCAAGCTAGCATACACTTGCTGCACATCTCATAAAACACTAAAAATGTCAATATCTGGGAGTAAGAGAAGAGCAGACATATGGATAAATTTGATGACGCAAAAGAGAACTCAATTCGGTCTGGTTTTCTAAACGCAGTGCCTCTCACACGGCACACGAGTACTCTTTCGCATCTCATGAACGGAGAAATACACATAAAATGTTGAATTGTCCATTTTGATAAATATTTATGTAAACACACTCTGTTACGTCTTAGATGAATGTAAACAGTTGGGAGAATATCGGACGTATCAGTATCAGTACATTGCATCCGTGCGTTCAATTTTAAAGGGACAGCAGCGTAATTTAGTTGCTATTGTCTGTGGCACTGATGTTAAGCAACACAAGAAAGACAGAAAATCACTCAATCTCTTTAGTAGCCCTAATAAAGATTAATCTAAAGTTATTTATATATATAAAAATGTCTGCTTGAAAGAATGAAGAAAGTGGTAAACAAGTTTCTATAAAGAAATGCATAATTAGCTTATATAACCATTGGTCTTTCATTGAAAAGAAGACCATGTTCTTGTTTCTTTGAGTGGTTTCATTTCATTTTAATTTAAAGGCATGTTGCATGTCGCAGCAGTTAAATCTGTATCTATCATGATAAAACTTCAATATCAAACCTATACAGTGAATTTGGTAACTTTAGAGAAATGCTTAAATAAACCCATTAGATTTTAGCCAACTAAACCTACTGTCGATTTAGCCGACTAAAACTAAAACAATTCAGATGGCTAAAATATAAACTAAATGGCATTTTAGTCAAAAGACTATAACTAAGACTAATTCAAAATTTGCTGTCAATGTCTGAACAGAACTTTTTTTTTAATCTCTTCTTTTTGATACTTCTCAATTTGTGCTGCTGCATTAAAGATGGTTGTTTGACAGTGATAATGTGCCTAAATTATTGTTAGCATGAAAATGTGGGATTTGTTTGGGAGAAGAACGATCAACTAGAGGTTTTCTTGGAAGAGCTGCTCTCCATTAATCCAAAAGACATTAATAAATTTAGAGTAAAGTTCACTGAAGGGTTCATGGCAGCTCTGTTTTGACTTCACTATCCAGTGAAGACACTATGTTGTATTTATTTTGGCCGGTACCTGTGGTAGCAATGTGATTGCACGATAGAGTGATTTCATATCCTGCAAATGTCAGGAGTTCATATTACAACTCAAGCACTGTGAAAGGTTATTTGTTCTTGATTATGACTGCACCCATTATTTGGTCATTAGTAACCGGCGCTACGTTTATTTACCCTTCCTCCTCTCTTCCATCATCCGCAGGAACGGCCGGACTCGCCCTCGGAGTGCGAGGGAGAGGGCGAGGGTGAAAGCTCGGACGGTCGCAGCGTAAATGATGAGGGCAGCAGCGATCCCAAGGACATTGACCAGGACAACCGCAGCTCCTCTCCCAGCATCCCCAGCCCGCGTGACAACGAGAGCGACTCGGACTCCTCGGCGCAGCAGCAGATCCTCCAAGGCCAGCACCCTCCGGTCATCCAGTGCCAGACAGGGGCTTTACCCCCGGCTCCTCCTTCCACGGCCGCAGCCTCCACACCACCCGCCTCAGTCGCTCCTTCCCTGTCCTCTCAGCCGTCCCCATCTATTCCCCCTACCTCCATGCCTCCTCAGCAGATACCTCCGCCAGGTCCGCTGTCTCTCATCCAGTCGGGAGCGCCGAGGCTGCCCTCACCTCATTCCCCACTGCAGGGCTTGCCTCAACCACCTCCGCCCCCTCAAACCGGCCCTCAGTCCTTGCAGCCTCCACTACACGGTCCCATGCCGCCCATGGGCCACCCTCTGCAGGCAGGGCCATCACATATGCCTCACCCTCATGCTTTACCCTCTCAATCCTTCCCAATGGGTCAGTCTCAGGTCCCCCCTTCAGCTCTTTCGGGTCAGGCCCAAGCCGCCTCCCTGTCTCAACAACAGCGACCTCACACCCCTCCATCCCAGTCACAGTCCTCCTCGCAGAGCAGCAGCCAGCCTCCAAGAGAGCAGCCTCTCCCGCCCGCACCATTGCCTATGCCCCATATCAAACCTCCTCCAACCACCCCCATCCCACAAATGCCAAACCCTCAGTCACACAAGCATCCCAGCCACCCACCATTCCCGCAGATGCCTTCCAACTTGCCCCCTCCGCCCGCCTTGAAGCCCCTCAGCTCTCTATCCACGCATCACCCTCCCTCCGCCCATCCGCCACCCCTTCAGCTTATGTCTCAAAACCAGCAGCTCCAGCCTCCACCAGTGCAACCTCCAGTCCTCACCCAATCCCAAACTCTTCCGGCAACAGGAAGTCAAGCGCCCCCGCCGGCTCCTCCCCTCCCTTCCTCTTCCTCCGCCTCGCATTCGGCGCCTTCTCAGCCCCCCTACCCTCCTCATTCCTTCATGCCAGGCAGCTCGCCCGTCCTCTCACCCTCCAGTGTTCCCTCCTCTGTGGCGAGCTCAATGGCTACGCTGCAGCAGCCACCCTCCTCTATATCCATGCCCCTGCCTGCATCAGTCAGCACGCCCTGCCCGGGACCCTCCACTGTGCCACCTGTACAAATTAAGGAAGAGCCTCTGGATGAGGCAGAGGAGCCAGAGAGTCCTCCACCACCACAGAGGAGCCCTTCACCTCCACCCACCATCGTCAACACTCCCAGTCACGCCAGCCAGTCAGCACGGTATGCAACAATTAATTTTTTATTAAATATATTAATATTTTTATTATAAACGGAAATAAAATAAAATAAAAACAGAAAAATGATGTTTTATTATTATTATTATTATATTATTATTATTATTATTGTTGTTATTATTATTATTATTATTATTATTATTATTATTATTATTATTATTATTACAATATTATATTTTATTGTATTTATTAGAATGGTATTAATTAATATTTTTATTAGAACCAAAATATAAAAACATAGAAAAAATATTATTATTATTATTATTATTATTATTATTATTATTAAAATAAAAATTACAGTATTATATTTAATTGTATTTATTAGAATGGTATTAATTAAAATTTTATTATAACCAAAAAATAAAAACAGAAAAATCATGAATTATTATTATTATTATTATTATTATTATTATTATTATAAAAATAATAATTGCAATATTATATTTTATTGTATTATTAGAATGGTATTAATATTTTTATTATAGCCAAAAAAAAATATTATTATTATTTTATTATTTTAAACTACAAAAACATCAGTAATTTAAAAAAAAAACAAGTACAATAAAAATAAATGTATTATTATTAATATTATTATAAAAACTAAAAAAAAATTATTAACAATAAAATTAATTTAATTAACATTCATATTTGATTGCATTTATTAGAATGTACATTCTTTTATTTTTGATGAATAAATTAAAAGTATAAATCAGTAATTTATTATATTTTTAAAACAAAGGAAAAAAAATATAAAGTTTATTAAAATTGTATATAATGGATTAGATGAAAACAAAACAAACCACAATATAAATACATATAAAAAATAAAATGTCTCTTTTTATTATCATAAGTATTATATTTATTAATATGGTATATTAATCATTTTACACATTATCAGGCCTCTGTACAAAATGTACTTGTTTAAAAGTTGCATTAAATAGCACTATTAATGTAGTATCTTAATTAAACCTGCTTCAGCTCCTCTGCAGTCATCAAGCGAAGAAAGGGCACAGATTAATGACTGCATCATAGCAATGAAAGCCTCCATGAACATGAGCATGTCTTTGTAGAGCTGCTGTGGCCTTGTCTCACACTCCCTTGCAGTGAATAGCAATAAGCCTGCTAATGCACAGAGAGAGCAGCTCATTATGGCACTGGCGATTAAAAAGACTGATTGAGTGGCTCTAGTGTAGTATAAACCAGAGGACATGCCAGAGGTTATTTATTTGTCACAAAGTAATTGCGTTGCTTTTCAAATGGCTGCATATTCAGGCTGTGAAAAGCTTTCTGCACTTCCATAGCTTATGTGTCACATAAGAAGCCAAACTTATTTTGACGGTCTTTCCATCAATGATGTTTACAGGTTCTACAAGCATCTGGACAGAGGTTACAACACATGTGCCAGAACAGACTTTTACTTCACACCACTGGCCTCATCAAAACTGGCAAAGAAGCGAGAGGAGGCGCTGGAGAAAGCCAAGAGGGAAGCGGAGCAGAAAGCACGAGAAGAAAAAGAAAAGGAGAGGGAACGAGAAAAAGAAAGAGAGCGGGAACGGGAGAGAGAGAAGGAGGCTGAGAGAGCTGCTGTAAGTTGCATACAAGTTAAAATCCGACTTTATCCTGCTAAAATTCTGCCAAAATTGTCAATTGGTTGCTTCCGCCTAAATATCCCCTCTTGTCTTTACAGAAAGCTTCCAGCTCTTCTCATGAGGGTCGCATGGGTGAACCGCAGATAGCGGGATCGGCTCATATGCGGACATCTTTTGATCCCCCACCCACCACCATTGCCACTGTGCCCCCTTACATCGGCCCCGACACGCCCGCCCTGCGCACGCTCAGCGAATACGCCCGTCCCCACGTCATGTCCCCCACCAACCGCAACCATCCCTTCTTCGTTTCGCTCAACCCCACAGACCCTCTCCTGGCTTACCACATGCCCGGCCTGTACAACGCAGACCCTAGCATGCGTGAGCGCGAGCTGCGGGAGCGAGAGATGCGGGAACGGGAGATCCGCGAGAGGGAGTTGAGGATGGAGAGGATGAAGCCGGGTTTCGAGGTCAAACCTCCAGAATTGGACAGCCTGCATCCTTCCGCCAACCCCATGGAGCACTTTGCCCGACACGGGCCCATCGGTCTCCCACCCATGGCTGGCCCTCATCCATTCGCCTCCTTCCACCCGGGCCTGAATCCACTGGAGCGGGAACGGCTGGCACTGGCCGGGCCGCAGCTACGGCCTGAGATGACTTACCCCGAACGCTTGGCCGAGAGGCTACATGTCGAGAGGATGGCCTCTGTGGCTAACGACCCCATCGCACGGCTCCAGATGTTCAACGTGACGCCACATCACCATCAGCACTCGCACATCCATTCACACCTACACCTGCACCAACAAGACCCACTGCACCAAGGTGAGGGACCTTTCGCTCTATTCTTGTGTGCTGGATTGTTGTATTAAAGAAGTTTACTTCCAGAACAAAAATTTACAGATAATGCACTCACCCTGTTGTCATCCAAGATATTTATGCCTTTCTTTCTTCAGTGATAAAGTAATTGTTTTTTGAGAAAAACATTTCAGGAATTTTCTCCATACAGTGGACTTAAATGGTGCCCACGAGTTTGAACGTCAAAAATGCGGTTTCAGTGCAGCTTCAAAGGGTTCTAAACGATCCCAGCCAAAGAAATAAAAAAATGTATATACTTAACCTCAAATGCTCGTCTTGTCTAGCTCTGCGATGCGCATACGTACTGTGTAATCCGGGTCAATACAGTTAGAGTATGTTGAAAAACTCCCATCTCATTATCTCCTGCAACTTTAAAATCATCCTACATTGTTGTTTTACCTTTTTTGGATAAAGGCCGTTTGACCTTCTTTGCAATTTCACTTTGTAAACACTGGGTCGGTACTTCCGCAGCGATGTGAGATGAAAATGAGACTGGAGTTTTTCAGCATACCCTAACTGGCTTTGCCCCGGATTACACATTGCAGAGCTAGACAAGACGAGCATTTGCGGTTAAAAAGTATATACATTTTTATTTTTTTTTTTTTTAGAAAATGACCGATCGTTTTGCTAGATAAGACCCTTATTCCTCGGCTGGCATTGTTTAGATCCATTTGAATCTGCTTTTAAACTGCATAGACGTTCAAACTCGTGGCCACCATAGAAGTCCACTATATGGAGATAATTCCTGAAATGTTTTCCTCAAGAAACATAGTTTCTTTACGACTGAAGAAAGAAAGACATGAACATCTTGGATGAAAATGGGGTGAGTACATATCTGTAAATTTTTGTTCTGGAAGTGAACTTCACCTTTAAGCCCAAATGGAATCTTGTGCCTGTCTCTTGCGTTTATGAATTTTATTGGCTGATTTGATTATGCATTAAGCTGCAAATAAGAGTGTAGTACTCTAATTTTTTGAGAACATACTTATTTAAATGTTCACACAAAAATAGACCAACATTTTGAAAAACATCACACAGATTCCATTTGGGCCATTGAAGATGATTTTTAAAATTGCAAAAATCGGCTGGTAATTGTTTTTATGTTATGACGGGAAATGATTGATATTAAAACTGTATATTTTGTCTAACTATAAACTAAATTAGTTAACTTCCAGAATAAAGATTTCCTGGTAATTTACTCACCCCCATGTCATCTAAAATGTTCATGTCTTTTATTTCTTCAGTCAAAAAGAAATTAAGGTTTCTGAGGGAAACATTACAGGATTTTTCTCTTTATCCCTGCTGAAAAAAACAAACAAAAAAAAAAACGGCTAAAACCAGCCTAAGCTGGTTGGCTGGTCAAGCTGGTTTTCCCTGGTGGCCAAAACCCCTCTAAAACCAGCCTGCTGACCAGCTAAGACCAGGCTGGGTGACCAGCTAAAACCAGCCAACAAGTTTAGACTGGTTTTAGCTGTTTTTGGCTGTTTTTTTCAGCAGGGATAGTGGATTCAGTGGAAGCCAATGGGTTGAAGGTCCAAATTGCAGTTTCAGTGCAGCTTTAAAGGTCTCTGTGCGATGCCAGCCAAGGAAAGAGTCTCATGTAGTGAAACGTTTGGTCATTTTCTAAATAAAAAAAGCAGGTTTTTTCTTTTTAAAAACAAATGCTCATCTTGCACTAGCTTAACCTCATGCATTGTGTAATCACGTTGGAAAGGTCACGCGCGACATAGGCAGAAGTACCGTCCCAGGGTTTACAAAGCGAACATGCAAAGAAAGTCAAACGCCCTTTACAAAAAAAGGTAAAACAATGATGTTGGATGATTTTGAAGTTGGGGGAGAAAATGAGATGGAGTTATCGCCCTGCGTTTTGAACCGGAGTACACGAACAAAGAACTAACTGTGCATGACCTTTCGAATGTGTTTACGTAATGTGAAGTTGCAGACACGCATTGCAGTGCTAGTGCGAGATGAGTATTTGTGGTTTAAAAGTATATAAATGTTTATTTTTTAGAAAATGACCGATTGTTTCACTAGATAAGACTCTTATTCTTTGGCTGGGATTGTGAAGAGCCCTTTGAAGCTGCATTGAAACTACAATTTGGACCGTCAACCCTTTGGCTCCCATTGAAGTATAAAGAAAAATCCTGGAATGTTTTTCCTCAAAAAACCTTCATTTCTTTTCGCCTGATAAAAGAAATACATTAATATTTTGGATGACATGGAGGAGAGTAAATTATCATCACAATACTATAATGATACTGATATGTCATGCATCCCTACTGTTAAGTATTACTGCATGCTTGTCTTTGAAGCATGATGTTTATTTTGAATGTCAATGCTGTGAATAGCAATTATGTGTGTTTCTGTATAATATTGACTATGTACCATTACAAAAAGCTGCTGACACGGAGAAGGTGGTGGTGAATGTCTTGTGTGTCCCCCAGGTTCTGGGGCACATCCGCTCGTAGACCCGCTGGCCGGTGGACCGCACCTCGCCCGCTTCCCCTACCCGCCCGGAGCCATCCCCAACCCCCTGCTCGGACAGCCCCCGCACGAACACGAGATGCTACGGCACCCTGTGTTCGGTAAGACACGTACGTGAACGGCATCTCAATCATTCCTGCTCTTTATCCAGGCGTTGACTAATCAATCTTCCCGTGTCTTCGATAGGCGCCCCATATCCCAGAGATCTCCCAGGCGGGCTCCCACCACCCATGTCGGCGGCACACCAGCTGCAGGCCATGCATGCACAGTCTGCAGAGCTACAGAGACTGGCCATGGAGCAGCAGTGGCTACACGGTCATCACCACATGCACGGAGGCCCTCTACCAGGACAGGAGGATTATTACAGGTCAGTCTAACAGCCAGGGTTTTGCTAGAACCAGGGTTCATACAAGGTGCCTAAAGTGCTTGAAGTACTTGAGCTTGACCTTTTGAAATTTAAGGCCTGGAACGCGCTCCAATCGGATCACAAATTGCAAATAATTTGTTTCGGATCGGAAATTCAAATCGCGTATCATTTGATTTAGAATGGGACTTTGGAGCGGATTCGTGAATCATTTGACTTAGATCGGGACTTCAAATTGCATATCACGAATCATTTAATTTAGACCGGGACTTCGGAACGCACATCACAAATAATTTGATTTACATCGTAACGGGTTCATGAATCATTTCGCAAATTGAATGATTCAAATCAAATGATTCGCAATATGCGATTTGAATTTCGATCTAAATCAAATGATTAGTGATATGCGAAGTTCCGATCTAAGTCAGATGATTCGCAATCCACGTTCAGAGTCCTGATCTGAAATGATGGTTCGCGAATCATTGTTCAGATTGGGAATTAGGAGCTTGGATCGTGAGTCATTTGATTTAGATCGGAACTTTGGAGCAGATTTGCATATCATTTGATTCATTTTGTACTTATGGCGAATCATTTGTTTTCAGGATTTCGGAACAGTTTTGCGAATCTTTTTTATCTGATTTCTTTTTTTTTTTTTTTTTTTTTAATCTTAAACAGTAGAAAACATCAAATAATTAAGTGTGGTTTTACTATAATAAAATTGTAGTATACTTTATTAGTAATACTGTGCTTCACTTGATTTTCCATTTTGTTTTCTTAGTATTTTTAAGAATTTGTTTGATTGAAGCCCTTGAAAATCAAAAAAGTAGTGCTTAAAAAAATCCTTAAAAGTTTTGATATTTCACAGTATCCGTACCAAGCCTGTAGAACGCGTATGTGCTTCAAACATCCGTCGTAATATTGTACGTCTCTTTGGCAGCCGGTTGAAGAAGGAAAGCGACAAACAGCTGTGATCAACGGCGGACTCCCAGAGGATCGGCAGGACACAGGAGGTCACGGCAGAACAGTCAAGGATCGTCTGAGGAACCTTCTCTCTGTTGTCAGCTTTCTTCACTATTCCGGACTTTTTTTTAAGACATTGACTTTTTCGGGGGGTTATATATCGTTCAAGTAGTGACAGCGTCCTCAAGACTGATTGTGACTTTCCTGCATGAACATACTCTGAGAAGCTTCCCTGACGTCTTTTGTAGGTGCTAGAAAACCAGATACTTTGTCACTGTGCTAATTGGGGGGAAAAAAACAGAGGAACAGAACAGTCGGGCCATTATATCTGAAAAAGTGCTATCTTAAATTCAATGTTTATTTTAATACATTGTAGGAGGTTTTCATAATGTTAAGAAAAGCTGCAGCATGGCGTTTTTTTGAGTCTGTAAATAGTATATAAATATATATATATACATATATAATTATTACTATTATTATTATTATAATTATTATTAGGTGTGGATTCCTAACAGAGTCGTTAGACCTCCGATATAATAATTTTTTTCTCAAGTGTCATCCCTTGTTTCAGAGGGGAAGGAGATGGCACCGTTAGAGCAGGTAACCACGTCCAACGCTGGGTGGAACGGTACCGGATTTTAATCCAAACACCTCTAGAGGTCAAAGCTCAGATGACGCTTTTTTTTTTATGTTTTGGTTTCATATATATCGACAGTCTGCGACAAACACTCATGACATCATGACCATATTTTTACGCTCGTGGCCGAACTCAAACAGAGTTAGACGTTCGAAAAACACTTGAAGGAGTGAGTATTGGGGCAAGTAGCCCGTTCGGAAAGAAGAAATATTGCACTGATTAACCTCAGTTTGTTTTATTAAAGTATAATTGGCTTTCTCATGGCTTTTTAAGTGCATTTCGAAAGCCGTTCGCTCTTTCTGTGTACCAAAGTTGAACGGCGTTCGGTTTTGCAACTGGGTTCATATCTCAGCAAGATCCTCGGTGCTTAGAGATTGCGAAACCGACTGGACTGCTTTTATTTTTATTTTTTATTTTTTTTTATTTTTTTTTTTTTTTATAACTTTTACACATGGTCAAAGGGTGCTGGAAAAGATAGCAACGCCCCCCTCCCCTCGACCCCGGTTTGTCCTCGTGTAGTCAGTTTCCCGACCTGCTGTACAGATTCGTAGAACCATTCTCACTGTGAAGCCTAAGGGAAGAGATGGTGGCTTGGATTGGAGTCTGTGTACCCGTGCGTGCATGTGTTCACAGTAGAGGAGATGACGACCGTGTTTGAGCTTCTCTGCATTCCTGACACTGCATTACCTGTGATGCATGATGCCTCTTTAGTTGCTCTCCATCACGTCGAGGCTGTTCGATAGCAATCGTCGACTGTTACATGCAGTATTTTTGTTCGTTTGGTTTGTTTCGTTATTCGAAACATTGGTTTTTTACCTCTGGTGGGCCTTTTTCGAGCTTACGGTTCAAAGTACAGTTTTTAAATCTCCCCGTTTGGTTTTAAAAAGCCATGGTGCATCCTTCGAAGAGTATGCATAGAAGCCTGTTTTTAGCAGTATGCGCCCAAAGCCGATCACTTTGTGTAATTGGACTGTCATGTATCTTTTATTCTGTCTCGGATGTATACAGCATTTTATTTTCGTTTGACGCATTTTCTCCTTTTGTCCCTCTTTTGTGTCTTAAACCTTTGATGTTGAGTGTTGTCAATGGTTTAGCTTCTTGTTTCAAAGCGGCAATAGCAGAATGTACATTCTGACTGCTAAGATTTATATATACTGGTATCTTGAAGCTTATTGTATATATTAGTAGTCGCCATGGGATGACACAGTGTAAACAAAAAGTAGAGATAATTAAGGCAGATTGTGAGTCCTGTGTTCTCCCCATTTGAGTATTTTGTAATTTTTTTGACAAATTTGTGGAATTAAAATAAAACTAAGTTACACCACATGGAAACCTGATTTCTAGTTAATATCACTTTTTGTTATATGACATGGCGAAAGTAAATGTTCATGCTGACGAAAAACGTACTGGGTTGAAGTGTTTTCTGTCTTCTCCGAGCTAATTCTGGTTTATGTGAGCGAGTATAAAGATTATTGCTCATGAGTGTGTTGCGTTGAGCACATCACGCATATTGCGCTGCTCTAAAGTAATGCCGTTGTCCATCATTTTACAAGCTCGATCATTCTGGGAAATGAGCTCATAAAGTGAATTCTGAGAATGGGTCCCTGTATACCAATAAATGGCAGACCAAAAATGGTTTCTAATCCACAAGAATTCTCCCTTTCAGTTAGCAAGCATTAAAAAACAACTTAACATTGTTTAAATGTACGAGTATGAGCTCAACATGACTATCTGTGGTGATTCTTATCTTGTCTCTTTCTTCCCAACACACAAACAGCTCATAATATACAAGATTTTAACCTTCACTAACTCAGAGATGCAGTGAAATCATCATTTTGCAAACATGGGTACATAAAAATGTATGAACTTTCTCAGTGCCAATTTAAAAAAAAAAATGAATATTGTAAGTACAATTAGGGTTGAGTGGATATGTGCATGTTGCAGTGTTCGTAATTCTTCTTTATGAACCTACCTCATGGCTAATAGAGAGTTATTTAGCCAGTCACTTGCATTTTTCATAAACTAAGTACATTAAATATTTAATGAACAATTATTATAATAATGTTTGATTATGCTCCTGGTCTCCTCCTGCAGTTTGCAGTGCATTTTTTTCTGGAATGCAGGCAGATGCATGAGAAGTATGAGTTTTAATTAGGCATGTGTGTGCATGTCTACACATGCCTATAATAGTTTAATCAATCATTATTTACAACAAGAATATATATAATATAGGCATGCATAATAAAAATGGATGATTTGACAAAAAATGCACAGGTATAATAAATATATTACATTTACAAATATGAATTCATATTTACAAAACAAATGTTTATATATATATATATATATATAATTGTGTGTTTTCAAAGATATGGACATTGGCCTCACTCTGTTATACTATATATATATATATATATATATATATATATATATATATATATATATATATATATATATATATATATATATATACACTCAATTGAGATTTAAAAGGGTCATAATTTTTTTTATATTTTTTTCTCCCAAAATCTACTTGGGTCAAATAAGTTTTCTTAATTTTTTTTTTTTTTTTTTTAATTCAGAAGTCCACTTATGTCAAATAAAGAATTCTTTTATTTTAATTTATTTCATTTTATTTTCAAATTGTGTTTCCAGTGTTATGTATGTTTTAAAAAAAAATTACATTTATATATATTATATATATGAATTAATATTATGGAACTGAATGAATTCAGATTTTTAAATATATTTGTACAAAATAATATATATTTAAATATAAATAAAACAGATAGACAGAAAGGATTCCCAAAGTTCACTTATGTCAAAGAAATATTTTTTTTATTTTTGAAAAAAATTATACATGTAAGTTTTATATATATATATATATATATATATATATATATATATATATATATATATATATATATATATATATATATATATATATATATATATAATAAATTTACATTTATAGATAGATCTAAATGAATTCATATTTTTAAATACAATACATATATACAGATGGATCTGAATGAATTCATATTTGAAAAAAAAATTAAAAATTATTTTATTTTTATAAATGTGGGGTTCTAGTGGGTAACTTGGTTGACAGTGTTTTTTGGGCACAAATAAAACATGTTATATCACAATAAACAGTATTTTTGAAGCGCACACCCAAATGTCTTGATAACCTAATCTAACTGAAGGCAAAACTGTCATTTATATTTGAGGTAATTTTCATGCTTAAATGCAGAGTAGAATGAGCAACTTTACAAAATTGGACAGTTGAATACCAGGGTTGTATGCCATACATCATTTTTGAACAAAAGATATGGCTTTTTCAACATATAGTAGTGTGACTGGGGAAAAATATAATTGTGTACTAAAAAATTAAGCATCTGGGCTTTATATTGATGAAAATATATTAAAAATATACTTCACGGACATGAGATGTACCCACAAATATAGAATGACCCACACATACAGGTATATATATATATTTTTTTTTTTTTCTCCCAAATCCACTTATGTAAAAGATTTGATTTGATTTTGCAGCAGAAACATTTGTAATTCAACTATAAAATAGTCTGCTTTTTTACTACCATATATGAAGGGAAATACAATATGAATATAAAGTGTCCCTACATTTTACAGTGCTTTTGCAAGTTATATGTCATTTGCAATTTGTATTCACACAGTGCAGAGAATAAACGCTTGCACATCCTCATAAAGTGAACCTAAAGGTCTTGCAGAACAATTTTCAAATCTGTCAGTGTCTGCAATTTGTTCCTGTTTCTGTCTGGATCGCTTGAGGGGGACGAGCAATTCAGTGTGAAGAGAAAACTTGGAAGTGCTTCCTCTTCAAAGAAGCCATCTTGAAGGAGCTAGAAACACACAGTAATGATTTCAGTTCTCTCCCTGCGGTTGGCTGGTCCTCTTTATGAGGCTAGTGTGCAGTCAGTGAGTATTATTAGGCAGCTGTTGTTGTTGTACGTCCCTGTGGTGTTAGTCGCCGTGTGTGGACGAGAAAGCTGCTCCCTCTGCTTAATGATATCCCACTCTCACATTCCTGTCATAGCAGATCTCTATTCCCTCATGTGCTCTGCGGGACCACATTCGCATTTGGCCCGTCCTGTGCATTCCACACCCACTCTACGCCAGCCGTGTGCACCCGCTCGCTTGCTCTTTTCACCCTCCTCCCTGTGCTTTTCGTCTGATCGTCCTTTTCTCTGTCCATGATGCTCTCTGTCTCTCAGCTGGATTACATTGTTATCCTCTGAGATATATGAAATCTCCATTTCACACTTATCGTCTGTGGCAGCCGTCCAGAGTCTCAAACATTTGCTTTGTGATCGTGGCAGTAATAACTTAAGCCTCTTTGGGCCACCTGCAGGCTCTCGTATGTACATTATGAACTTTGTGTACTAATAGCAAAATGATTTTTCACATCCGTCACATTAGGAGCAAAGCACCACAGTGATATTAGCATATTTTCGATTGCATTAAATGTGTTAAACATCCCCAACATTTTTATATCATGCATTTTAAAAGCATTTAATGACTAATTGTGACCAAAACGTTTGCCATTCATTAGCTGTGGATTTTATATTTTTGCATATTTGGATTATTTTGGTTGAAGCCCATAGGGCTTCATTCACGACACAACAGTAGAACGATTTTTTGTGTGTATAAATCGTTCGTAAAGCTGTTCTAACGTAAACTTTTGAATTCATGAAAAAGTTCGTTGCCCCTTTTTTTCTAACTTCCAACTCTGGGTAAAACTCAGCGCTCGTCACTGTCACTTTTTAACCAGCCGTCCAATCAGTGAAAAGGGGATGGGACGAATACTACACCTACCAAAGACCGAACAACAATGAAGCAAATATTACTTACTTATTTTTTATATTCAGTAAAAATCTTCAAAATGAAATACTAGTAATGTTACTGCCGTTGATATTCCAAATCATAGCAGCAACAGCGTCTTAGCTGAGGAAAAACACAACGCTGTGCCACCAAAACGTTCTCAAGCGCCACCAGCTGGCCGTTTTCAGAAGAGCGCCTGGCATTTTTTCAGTGGGCTAAAACGCTTTAGCGGACACGCGCTAATTGACTATTTATTATTAGACATACGGTCTGAATACATTGTTCTGCTAATTTATGCTGTTTAAAAAAAAAGATGTGGAAGCTGCTAAATAATATAGAGAAGGACTTAGTAAGTAGGAAAGGGCGAGTTTGACAAACTAAAGTTAATAGGTGGTAAAGATGCGTGCGAGCAGTATTAAGATATTAGCCTAATATTTTACCTACCTGACTGGAAATGATAAGAACAAACATGAATATTGTCAAGATTCTTGCCCTGGAAATTCTGGTCCGTTTTGGCCAACCACAAATTGCCCTTTGTTCCTCAGACAGTCTTTTGCACACTTCTCCTTGATTTGTTATAACTTTTGGCAGTTTATAATACTCTAAATGTTTTTTTTTTTCTGGTCAGACCAATTAGTACAGCCCAAAATATGATAATAACTGACCATTTTCAGCAGCAATAATCAGCAAAATTTGTGAGTTCTGTTCAGTTCAGTGGCGTCAACGTGCTTAGAGTGGTCGAATGATGCATCTAACTGCACAAATCTATGGGTACAACAATGAGCATCATCGGCGACATTGAGGGGGCAGGTTGTACGGAGGTACTAGACTGTGCTAAATACCCTCAAACGAAAGCTAAAGCAACTGAAGATCTAGTAAACTATGCAAAGTTGAGGAATGCAGACATATCTGCTGATTTCTTGAACGCAATAGCTAATGAGAAGCGTTTTAGTTTGTCAGAATTCACGCACCTCTGGAAACGCCTGATCGGGTTTTTTTTAAGTGCAGTTTTGCGTGCTCGTGAATCATCTCAGGACTAAGCGCAGACGCGATGTAAATAAGGGGTTCATTGTGTAGTTTAGAGAGCTTCATTTAATTCTAACACAACTTGTGGGATCGCGATGAACTGAGATGAGTGGCGCTTTTATAAAATAAAGAAGACAAACATGACGCGCTTTCTGTGCTCTCAACAGGAGCGCTTCACAAAAATGAACCGAAACTCAGCGAATACATACCTCACAGACATGATACATATATCTATGGAAAGCTTTAAATTATAACTTAACGAAATAAAGCAAATCGAAAACAAAAACTCTTTCATTATGTAATCTGTAAAGATGCATTTCTCTCTAAAGGCGCATCCAAAGAGGATGCCCATGATGAGCATGATGTTATTGTTTACACGGATATACGGCAGCTACGCCATCGTTTTCAAAAGTCTCCATTTCGATCCGTTTACACTAAAATGCAACCCTGGAGTTTTCAAACTAAAACGGGGTCTGCAGCGTTTTCAAAAGTGTCCGTTTTCGCGGGTCAAAAACGCCAGAGTAGTGTAAACGAAAACGCACTAGTGTAAACGTATAGCCTAAGATATTAGCCTAATATTTCACCTACCTGTCAGGAAATAAGAATAAACATGAATATTGTCAAGATTTTTGCCCTGGAAATCTTGGTTCAGTTTGGCCAACCACAAACGCTTTCTTTCCTCAGACAGTCTTTTGCACTCTTCTCCTTGATTTGTTATAACTTTCGTCATTCTATAATACTTAAACGTTTTTTACCGGTCTGACCGATTAGTACAGCCCAAAACATTGCAATAATCTACCATTTTCAGCAGCAATAATCAGTAAAATTTGCGATTATTCGGTTCGGTTCAGTGGCATTGTTTACACGTTTACACTAGTGCGTTTTCGTTTTAAAACGCATAACCTTTGCTACAGTTACACCTGTAAAACAGTGTTTTAAAGTGAAAATGCACTAGTGTAAAAAGGGCTTCAGCGCTGCCAATAGGGCCATTTGATGACGCGTTGTGAAAACACCCTATAGTTGGTGCCGCTCCGTTCTTTAAAATAATCAGACTTTGTTAAAGACAAGCTTTTTTCATACCTTTTCAAATGCATTCTCCCTATGAATATATTTTTATTCTAAATCTGGCCTCATTTAAATTGTCTGTGCTGACAGAATTTGCAGGCAACAAGTGGAAAGTTAACTTACCTTGATGGATTACTTTATGCAAAATAACTGTTTTGTTAGATACCATGCATAAATCATAGAAATACAATAGTTTTCATTGTTTTCAATTCAAACGTAGTTATTGGATTTAATGTCAGTTTTTTTTCGATGTGTGATACCATAATAACGAAACCCTGAACTTGGTGACAGGATGTATCCTACTTCCTCCCTACAATCTCACCATGACTAGGCCAACCATCTGAACATCAAAGAAGTATTGGTGCATGCAAATGTCATGCATTCATGTCTCTGACATTTTCACAGCTTTTGCACCTTATACAGTATATTCTCTTCCTGTTCCTAAAGTTTTCATAGCAAGTTTCCAGGAAGTAGTTTTCATAGTGTATTTGTAATTTCTAATTCACTTCTAATTCTCTTGATGAAACAGTAATCTTACTAAAAGCCTGTGTGAATTAGCGCTGGGTCATTATTTCATCTTGAGAAAGACAGTTATTATCTTCTTACAACAGAACTGATTGCTCTAAGGTGTGCTGAACATGTTGAGATGCACAGCGACGCAGCTTGAATATGAATACATAAACTCTGATGCCCCTAATGAAAGCGTACCGAGATGTTAAACCCATACTGTTAAGATGTTGGCCTGTGGTTGCCCAGAGGGCTTCGGGTGAAACCACATGCAGGAACTAGATGTTCTCTGGGGCCATAGAGACAAGGATCACCCTGACCTTGTGTGTAATGAGCGTCCTGTGATAGATCGCCATGCCAATGCGTTCACTCGCCTCTCTGTGGGGCTGTCCGATTTCCCAGACACAGATAGATTGTTCTTTGTTTTTCTTCACACCTACACAGTGCAATTAATCTTCCCTGAGTCCATCTCCATGCCTGACTCCAGCGTAGCAGACACCACTCGCGCCGGTAGGTGATAAACTCACACGCCAGGGGTAAATACGCCACGGCCTGCTGAAATATCAGAAACAAGATGTTAAAATGCACAGCGTTGGCTTCTTGGACTTTGTATTCTAAAAAAGAAAAAACTGTATTATTTATCTTTGCTCCACTGAGTAAGATTCATTTTGGTTTCAAAACTAGAGTTTCATCAACAGTCACCATCAATTAAAAAAAGAATGTTGATCTGCTGAATTGCCAATTGCATGGTTTGCATTAACAATGACAACATAATGTGGAGTGTAAGGCTTGATTTCTTGCTCATTTTGAGCCAGTGCAAACAAAAACAGTTTCAGTATTTAAACCTGCAATTCCTGAGGCAAGCTTCATAAATTTAAGAGGCAATGGAAGGCTGAGCCTCCTTAAAAATGTATTCAGAATAAACTCAACAACTGAAGTGACAGTTCACTTTAGCCATTGTTATAATGCAATGTGTATTTAATATAAAGGTTTTGTTTTTTTTTTTTTTTTGTTTTGTTTTTTCTTTTTATCCACAGTAGTCCAATAATGAATACACCAGGTTAAGTGCAACCCCTGGCCTGGGGCTATTTCGACTTCATTTTCGAATTTTATTGGTCATGTCAATAAAAGTGCTGACTGACACAATGCCAAAAGAAATACTAACCATTACCCCATCCTAAACCTTAGCCTTAACCTTAGCAGCACATCCTGATGGATAGCATTAGTTATCATGATCTGATCAATCCATAATTTTTGGAAAGTCAGATTTTTTTTTTTGAAATTCAGAGCCATTCAAAAATAAATAATAATTGCATTTTTTTTTTTTTTACATAAAAAAATGATTTGTATCATAATGTAGGTTTTTAAATCCTTACAAAATAATCTTGAGAAAATACAATGATAAAATCTCATATATATATATATATATATATATATATATTATATATATATGTTTTGTTTGTGGAAAACAAAATTACAACACAAATATACTGAAGATTTGCAGACAGGTGACCTCAAGCAGTTTATTCAACATACTGAGGCATCTCTCACTGACATTCATTCAAACAAAACCTATATATATATACATATATTTATAGATTTTTTAAATATGTAGAAATATGACATGTATATGCAATAAAAAAATTACATTACACACTATCCACCTTATTTTTGCAGTAAGGGAGGGCACAGCCATTTGTAAATTTTCTGGGCCTGGCTTCCAGTCTCATCCGCATCCAGCTATTTTTAGCTGTACAAACAGCTAAATTTGCTGCTTGATATTGCAAAATGGTGTTTACCATATTATTTTAATGTATTATTTTAATTATGAACACACTGATTTGTAGTGCAAACAGTTTTACCATTTACTGCACGTTGTTATTCTTCTTGGTTCCCAATAGCGACTAATGCACCAGAAGTCTCCCCCACAGGCTTACTTCTGCATTGAAGAATTAGGTGGATAAAAGTAGTAATGCGCTTTCGAAGCACTGCTTCGTGAAGCTTCGAAACCTGTGTAAAACAGTGGTTTTAAAACAGTGGTTCGGAGCGCGTATCGAACTGCGAAGTCACATGTTGGTTTCAGTAAAGAGGCTTCGTTACGTCATAACTGTTTCGAAACATTTGGAAATTTCAATGGCTTTCCGTTGGGGGCCGATCTGGAAGCCCGTTTCCGCCACTGAATAAAAAAGGTTATTGCGACTTGGTATCTCTGGACTTTTTTTCTCAGAATTGTGAGATATAAACTCACAATTGCGAGTTATAAAGTCAGAATTCCGAGATATAAAGTGGCAATTCTGAGAAATGAAATCAGAATTGTGTGATAGCTATAAACTCGCAATTCTAAAAAATAAATTCGCAGTTGGATGATATAAACTCGCAATTGCTTGTTATAAAGACATAACTGCGAGATATAAAGTCACAATTCTGAGAAATAAAGTCAGAATTGCGTGATATAAACTTGCAATTCTGAGAAATTAAGTCAGAACTGTGTGATATAAACTGGCAATTGCGAGTTATTAAGTCAGAATTGTGAGATATAAACTCGCAATTCTGTGAACAATTCTGTCTTTTTTCCTCCTCAGGACTGGACTTTAAAACTCGCAATGCGAGTTTGTATCTCATAATTCTGAGGAAAAAAAGTCAGAACTGCGAGATACAAAGTCGCAATTTCTCCTGAAATTGTAATTATATCCCACAATTCTGACTTTATATCTAGCAATTCTTACTTTATAACTCGCAATTGTGCGTTTATATTTATATCTCAGTTCTGAGAAAAAAAGTCAGAATTGCTAGTTTATTTGACACAATTCTGAAAAAAGCGAGACTAAACTCAAAATTGCGAGAAAAAAGTCAGAATTGTCAAAAAAAATGTCGCAATTACCTTTTTTTATTTTTTATTCAGTGGCGGAAACCGCAGATCTCTGTAAACCATCATGCGAATTCATTGAACCATTGAACCAGCCTCTATGGTTTTTACCTGATCTCGGAATCAGTTTCATCAATTTGTAGACATTTTTAACGAGACATTTGTGTAATTAAAAGTAATTAATAGTCTCCTACTGGCCTCTATATACAAGCGCTCCATAAAACAAACAAAACAAAATTAATATAAAATATATATTTTAAAAAAAACCACATATTATACAGACACTTAATATTTAATGTTATTTTATTATTTTTCTTCCATTTAATATATTATACTTGAAATAAAACATTTGCAATGGGGTTTTATAGTTTGTTTTTATGCATGTTTTGCATTTACACACTTTTGACCTGCAGGCGTCACTAGCGTGTGGTGTTTCGAGCGCTTCGAAACATTAAATCATTTTGCGAAGCAATTTGTTCCATTGATTCGAACCTTCGAAAAGGTTCGTTGCTCCCGCTAACGCAACAGCGGGGGCAGAGAATATTTAAGCCAAAGTTTTTCAGCCAAAATGACGGTGAAATCAGAATTATTGAGGGCTGTCACTGAAATTAATGACTGTACAACCGAAATATATATAAAACGGACATAGTTAAGGAATAGAGGATCATTAACCTACACTTACAGAAGGTGGGTAGATGTTAGATGGAACTCCATTCACTTTTCAGGGCTTATTGGTCGTGGTTTGAATTGAATTACATGGAATACTTACAGTTTAGCAGCCTATTGTGCAGATACAGTTGTAATACATCTATAGGTCAATTTTACAAAGTGTGTGAACTTTGCGGCACTGTTTGTTTGGGCGTCATGTCAACTTCCGGCTCAACCAGCGACTTGGGATTTTGGGTGCAGTTCCATGTTTGTCAAGTTGGGGTAGACAGTGTTTTGTAACGCCACAAATGTGATTATTTTAACCTGACATTAGGTAAATCAGAAAGAAGTGAAAGAAGCTAAAACTTTTGATTTTTGGGGTCAAGATTGCTGTACGTCCAAAAGTAATGTGTTTTCATTGACAACTGCGAAGATAAAGCAGAACATACTGTTGAGCTCAAGGATATGTTGTTTACTTGCTACAAAAGTGCCACAAACAAATTTCTTAAATCTTTCAAAGACCATTGCCATGACCCTTTTAATAAATACATCAACAAACATCTTCCTTAGGAGCGCTTGTTGTCAGCCTGCTACCTAAACACAACTTTGTTGCTCAGCAAACCAATATAAACATGAGTGGGACTGGTTTTCATTTGTGTACAATATGAATGGTCCTTGAACAGTCTGTGAACTTGTTGAAGAGGTTACTTTTAATTATTTTATTCATCTTTCTTGCTCATCTATTGCGTGCTAAAATATACAATGGATATTTCAAGATGTACACTACTGTTCAAACATTTAGGATTTGAAAAAAAAAATAATAATTAGGAAACGTTTCCTATGTTCACCAAGGCTGCATATATTTGATAAAAATACAGTAATACATGGTAATGAAAATTAAACTTATTAAACATATTTTAATATGTTTTAAATGTTATTTATTCCCGTAATGGCAAAGCTGAATTTTCAGCACTCTTTCTTTCTTAAGTGTCCTTTAGAAATCATTGCTGCAAACATCATTTTTCTTAATTGACATACATTGAAAAGAAGTTGTGTCTTCTGACAAAATTAAATTCTTTGGAGGCAACATTGTTGTTTTGAGATGAACGGGAATGCTATAAACATAGCTTTCTCCAGGTATTATAGTCCTCCTGGGTCACAGATGTGTGTCGGCCCGTCAGTGATGATCTGGTAGATTGATCCAAAGGCCACCAGCTGTCTTCAGGTGAAACTGAAATGGGAGCCATAAGTGCTTTAGTATATAAAAATGTGCTGAATGGATGTATTTATTTATAAGATGTGTTCACATAGTTAAGCTTAAAGAAGTGCTTCATTTAATTTCAGAGTAGATGCCTTTGGCATGTAATCTGACTCTTTCAGAAATATCATGCGATATTAACTAACAGCACTTAATAGGGTAAGTGCTCTCTAATGCAAGACAGTATTCCAGTTTAATAACTACATCCTTGGATTAGAGATGGCAGTGTTACAGTGATCAGATCATGATGTTTAATCCTTGAGATGAGGGCTTTTCACAGCCTCAGTGTAGCGGATATATGGCCGCACCGCACTGAAAACCCCAGAAGACATATGAGTCAAATCTCCATAGTCTTCTGTCTGTGTGCAAAGAGAGAGATGGAGAGGAAACGTCTGCTTGAACACTACGCTGTGTGTAGAAAATATCTTTTGTGATTGAGAGATTACTCCAGTCTTCAGTGTCACATGATCCTTCAGAAATGGGGGGGGTGGGGGGGTTAAAAAAAAAATCTACTCCGCTGTTTTCAACATAATAATGTTTGAGCAGCAAATCAGAATATTAGAATGATTTCTGAAGGATCATGTGACTGGAGTAATGATACAGCTTTGAAATCACAGTAATAAATAACATTTTTAAAAATATTCAAATAGAAAAGTTATTTTAAATAGAAAAAAAATCAAAATTGTACTGTTTTTGCTGTACTTAGGATCAAATAAATGCAGGAGATTTGTAGATTTTCAGTTTTTATTTTAATTTAATTTGTAGGAATTATATGTTTGATTTTATATTGTTAATTTTCTTTCAGTTTTTGTTGTAGTTTAAGTTCCGTTTAAGTTTTTATTTATAGTTAGTAATTTTAGTGGTCCAACTTCCTTCATTTAGTTACAAAGGTAGTATTTTTGATATTTATTTTTTTCTTTAAAACTAATATTTATATTATATTTCATTTCATCTTTATTTGAAATAACAAATGCTGTAACAGTTTTAGTAGTAATTATCAATAATAAATTTGTAAATTTGTTACGTTTTAAAGGAATAGTTTTTTTTCCCATCTTATTTTTCCTGTAAGAGCAGACAGCCATTTGTAAATTTTAATGGGTCTGGCTTCCGGTGTCAGCCGCTTCCAGCTATTTTAAGTTTGCTTGATATTTCAAACTGATATTTCTTACCATGTTATATTAATGTATTCTCTTAATTATGAACACACTGGTTTGTAGTGCAAACAGTCTTACAGTTGACTGCACTTTATTTTTCTCGCCATTTCCCTACAGGGGCTAATGAGGCGGAAGTCACGCATATTCACAGAAAACGGTTTATTTCTGTTTTTTAAAAATAAGTTGGATACTATGAAAGTGAACGGGGACTGACATCTTTAATGTCCAAATGAAGACATGAACAACATGAGGGTGAGTAAATGATCATTTTTGGTTGAACTATCCCTTTAAAATCTGTGTCTATAGTGGCAAGTTACAGCTTTGGGGTTAAAACCACTGAATGCAGACGTTGCATTAATTTCAGCGCCCTCTGGAGGCCGCTGGAGGACCTGTGTCACGTGGTAACATGATCTCTTCCTGTTTAATGCTCTTAACGACTGACTGGAATGTGAACTGACACTTCTTTTGTCTGCCCAAATATGAGCATACCACACAACATCCCTGACAGAAAACACCACATGGCAGCACTATTACATCAATCTAGAAAGTAGCATAAATGCAGCTGTTTGGTTTATACCACCCTTTTCAAATACAAGAATAAAAAGCTTTCCATGATGTGTCTAACTGTGATATGATTCCATTCTTTTAGACGTCACGTGGTTGCCTTGAAATTGGGCTGTGCGCGCCCTCTAGTGGATAACAACACGACTAACATAGAGCTGATTAGTTAGACTGTTAGACTGGTGCATTTGCAGTATGGACTAAAAGCTTAGCTTTTGTTGTTGTTTTTAAGGTTTTAGTGGTTTTAGCTGGTCTGTCAGTCTAACCAAACTGGTTTCTGGTTCATCTAGATTCTAACAGGTTTAAGATGACAAAAATATTTTGAATGCAATCTTTTTTTTCAGAGCTACAGTATAAAATTTCTGTTTCTATTGTCTTTGCTGATCTAAGCTTGTCTTCCAGTCCGCTCCGGGTTAAAGGCTAGTTTTAAAATATAATTTTATTTTATTTATTATATTTCATTATTTTATTTTATTGATAATTTAATTAAATTTTTTATTTAATTAATTTTTTATTTATTTTATTTTGTATTTATTTTTTTCTTTTATTTAGTATTTTTTTTCTTTTATTTAGTTTTATTTTTTATTTAGTTTTTTAAATTTTAATTTAACTTTGTATTATTTATTTATTTTTACTATTATTTTTTATTTTATTTTGTATTTTATTTTTTAATTTAATTTAATTTTGTTTTATATTTTATTTTGTGTTTAATTTAAATTTTTAAATTTTGTATTTTATTTTTTAATTTAATTTAATTTTGTATTTACATTTTTTACTCATTTATTTTGTTTTGTATTATTTAATTTTATTTTGTATTTTTAATTAGATTTTATATTTATTTTACTTTTATTTTATTTTCTATTTGATTATTTTATATATTAATTTTTAATTTAATTAATTTTTTATTTTATTTTCTATTTATTTGACTTTTTGTATTTTTACTTTCATTTTTTTATTGTGTATTTTATTTTTTAATTTAATTTAAATTTTGTATTTACTTTTTTTACTATAATTTATTTAGTATTATTTATTTTATTTTGTATTTTTAATTTGATTTTGTATTTATTTTACTTTTTATTTTTTATTAGTTTATTTTATATGTTAATGTTTAATTTAATTTAATTTTATGTTGTATTTATTTTATTTTGTATTTTTTAATTTAATTTAATTTTCATATTTTTATTTTGTGTTTTTTTATTTTTTAAATTAAATTAAATAAAAAAAAATTATTTTATTTTTTTGTATTTTTGTTTTTGTATTTTATTATGTAATTTTATTTTTTATTTAGTATTTTAATGTTTTATTTAATTTAATGTTTTATTTTATTTGGTATTTATTTTATTTTGTATTTACATTTTTTATTTTATTTTATTTTATCTTATTTTAGTCTATTTTATTTTAGCACAGCGGGGATAGTTTAACACACCTTTATCTGTGTGTGTTTTTGTAAAGACCCGGGTCAGAATGTGCTTTTCATGATTTTGTGTGTAGATGTTAGCGCTGTGTAAACAGTGTTAATCCAACTCACTCACATCCAACCAGTCTTTGAAGGCAGGTGTGTCAATATTGAATGAATAGAGAGCTGCAGAGGAATTTGCTTTAGCTGTTTTCTCCCTGTACGTAAGTATCACAGGAACTGCAAACAATAGATTTCCACTCAACAAAACCACATTTTTTTTCTAGTTGTGCGACAGACAACCACTGTCATTTGCAAGCAAAACTACTATGCATTCACAAACAGATTCAACTTTTAAGATGTGATATAGGTATACCACTGCATACAAATAACCATGATGAAGCTCATGTTGCTGAATCAGTCAGTTAAAAGCTGCTTGTGTAAACACTGATAATGGCTCCTCGGTTGACTAGACCTTGAGCAAACAGAGTGGAGATGTGTGTACTCTTTGGTCAGTCATCATTTTAACTCAGCTCAGCACATCTATATGTGGGAGGTTAACGGAAACGAGACGGTCCTCCATTTTGAGTGAGATTCTTTCTTGCTGGAAGAAAGAAAAGATACACATGCACATTTACTTGCTTTCCATAATATATTCATCTTTGTGTTAAACTGTATATGCAATATGATTTTGTTTATATGCATATCTCCATGCCGCTGTGTGTTTATTTTGTATCTCAGCCAGTGAAAAGAAGACGTGCTCTACATGCTGTATGCGGCCGTGTGTGTCTCTGTGAGTGTGTCTGTCAGTGGGAGTGTGTGAATATGTGTGACGCGAGTGTGTTTTTACTGGGTTATTTCCCTGGCTGGCTGATTTGATTTGATATTGGAGGGTTTGTGCTGTGTGAGCAGAGTGCTTGGGGGAGGATAGGGTTTGTAATGAGAAAGTGGTACGGGTCGGCTCTGTAAAACTGCTCCTGATGGGTCTCCTCAGCACATTTAATGAGGCCTGGGCTCCCTGCGTTCCCTAGACGACACGACTCCCTGCAAAACCTGGAGAGGAACAGTGTCCTGCTGTGCCACAATCCTCCCCGCCTTGCTGTCTCTCCATGCCCATTACAGCCCGTTCATCCAGATGCACGGTTATGGCCCTACCTGCGGTGGGATGTGGGTTTTATGATTTTTTTTTTTTTTTGGTCAGCGTACAGGGATGTTACATTTAGATTTGGCTATATAAATATATGTGGGATGAGGTTCTGTTTTCTCTGTATAAACAAACAGGCAGTGTCCTTTTTGGGCCATTATTTATTTTTAAACTTTTGATACCACAAATGACTAACACTATATGGGACACACCTATTAATTATTGAATTCAGGTGTTTCAGTCAGATTTATTAACATAGGTTTATAAAATCAACCACCTAACTATGCAGTTTGGATTTACAAACATATAGAGCTCTATGATTTCTGCACTGTGGAAAACGTGTACGGAATCATGGAATCCAGCCCTAAAAATGGAATTTAATGTATAACGTGGAATGTCACGGAATTTGCCAAATTTTGGACAAATAAATCGAAATTAGGTCAGTTCACTGAAATCAGATCGTGATGTGGACTGGTGTCTGTGAATATTAAGCTGCAAAAGATTTTTAAATATGAATATGAATGGTGCAGATGCACACGGTTTTGTTTACTACACATACTGAAGCCCGTTTCCACCCGCTTTTTATCTCACAATTCTGACTTATTTTCTCAGAACGGCATGATATAAACTCACAATTGTGAGAAATAAATTCAGAACTGTGAGATGTAAACAATTGAGTTTTTTCTCGCAATTGTGAGTTTTTATCTCACAATTTAGACTTTTTTTCTCACAATTGCAAGTTTATATCTGGCAATTCTGACTTTTTTCTTGCAAATGCAAGTTTGTATATCACAGTTCTGAATTTTTTTCTCAGAACGCCATGATATAAACTCACAGTTGTGAGAAATAAAGTCAGAATTGTGAGATGTAAACAATTCTGTCTTTTTTCTCGCAAATGCAAGTTTGTATATCACAATTTTGACTTTTTTCTCACAATTGCAAGTTTATATCTGGCAATTCTCACTTTTTTCTTGCAAATGCAAGTTTGTATATCACAATTCTGAATTTTTTTCTCAGAACGGCATGATATAAACTCACAATTGCGAGAAATAAAGTCAGAATTGCGAGATGTAAACAATTCTGTCTTTTTTCTCGCAAATGCAAGTTTGTATATCACAATTTTGACTTTTTTCTCACAATTGCAAGTTTATATCTGGCAATTCTCACTTTTTTTCTCACAATTGCAGGTTTATATCTCGCTATTCTGACTTTTTCTCACAAATGCGAGTTTGTATATCACAATTTTGACTTTTTTTTCACAATTGCAAATTTATAGCTCACAATTTTGACTTTTTTCTCACAATTGCAAATTTATATCTCACAATTCTGACTTTTCTCAGAATTGTGACTTCACATCTCAGAATTGGGTTTATTTCTTACTTTATAACTTGCACTTGCAAGTTCGTATCATGCAATTCTGAGAAAGAAGGTCAAAATTGTGAGATGTAAATTTGCAATTGCGAAAAAAATATCAAAAAGTCAGAATTGTAAGATAAGAAGTCTCAATTTGACAGTAACGTGACACTTACTGTGTTTTCAGCCTCTGCTGCCTCAAGTGACTCAGAGTCATTTTATGAGCATTTGACCATTTCATTTAGAGAATTTCATAGAGAACTTTCATTTCATACCATATACTCAAAAACTCTTCATGGCAACCTGTCAAAATAAAAGCCAGTTTAACCTACAGAAATGTATTGCTGTAGAATGTATGTCTTAATGTAAAACTACTACTACTAATAGTAAAATTATTACTAAAACACAATTTTTATTTTAAGTTTTAACAGTACACCTCTTGAGGAGCACTTTGTTTGCCAAAAAATTGGATTACAACAAAATTTTAATTAATGTTGTGTGTCTTTATTTGATTACCAAAAAAATAAATAAAAAATAATAATAATAATCTTAAAATAATGTATTTTATAGGGCCCTAAAAATATAATTTTTGTAAAAGGGGTCATCGGATGCAGAACTCACTTTTACATGTTGTTTGAACGTGTGTGTGGCAGTGTGTGTACACAATCAGCCTATAATGATAAAAATACGCCCAGTGGTATTTTTTTAATCTTTATAAGTAATATCCCCTTTTTTAAATCAAGCCGTTCTCAGCTTCTTGTCAGTGTGATGTCACATGGACAAAATTGCTAAAAAGCTGGTACATTTGATAAGTTTCATGATTTCATGAGATGATTTTTAATTATTAAACTTAAATTTAACCATTAAAATGGAGTCAAAAAGGGCAACATAGGGCATAGGGCAAGTGTGTAAAGCACAGCACCAGTGGACTCTGGAGCAGTGGAGTCATATTCTGTGGAGTAGCGAATCACATTTCTCTGTTAGGCAGTGTGATAGGTGAGTCTGGGTTTGGCGGATGACATTACCCGCCTGACTGCATTGTGCCAGATGTAAAGTTTGCTAGAATAGGTAAAATGGTATGGGGCTGTTTTTTTAGGGGTTCCTTACTTCCAGTGAAGGGAAATTCCAGTGTTTGCGCAGAGATCTCGGACAATACTTTGCTTCCAACATTGTGGGGACAGTTTGGGGAAGGCCCTTTTCTATTCTAGCATGGCTGAGAAGACATGGTTGGATAAATCTGGTGTGGAAGAACTCGACTGGCCTGCCCAGAGCCCTGATTTCAACCACATCAAACACCTTTGGGATAAACACCTTTGAGATTGTGAGCCATGACTTCTTGTCCAACATCAGTGCCTGATTTCACAAATGCTCTACTGGATTAATAGGCAAAAAAAATTCCACAGAAACACTCAGTCTTGCGATCTTGTTGAAAGTGTTCCAGAAGAGTTGCAAAGAAGAGACCAACTCCATATTAATGTCCATGTATTAAGAATGCATTGTCATTTAAGTCATTTAGTAATATTCAGGTGTCACAGTACTTTTGTTCATAGTATAGTTTCATGTATACAGTAAGTGAGTTCCGTTTATATGTAAGGGAAAAAAAAAGTTTGGATCAAAAGTTGGATTAAAGTTAGGAATATATATATATTACGCGGTACGTACCATGGTTTGGGGGTCACGGTTCAATACCATTTCGGTACAACAGAAAAAAAAAAATCTACTACGCTAGATTTCTTTTCATTTATTTTAAACAGACAGTAGTACAAATTAAATTTTTTTTCCACCTACATGTGAAAATACTAAATATTATATCAAATTATAATGTCATATATAGGCTATAAAAAATGCAGTACATCTATACATACAAGGAATAAATACTTGAGATATATTTAATTTAGTTAACTGTTAGACAAGGGGAAAAAAACAGTGTGACACGTAACATTCTATATTTGCTGAGTTTCAGTTCAGTGTTGGCAGAAAGTGACATCCTAATTGTTTTTTGTTTAAAGGAGTCATCGGATGCTAAGTTCACTTTCATATGTTGTTTGAACATAAATGTGTGTTGGCAGTGTATGTACACAACCACCCTATAGTGATAAAAATCCATCCAGTGGTTTTTATTTAATGTGTAAAAACAATTTCCTCTTTTTCAAATCAAGCCATTCTCAGCATCTTGTCTGTGTGATGACACACCGACAGAGGCCACTCCCACGATAGTTGATTGACACGGCCGTCTTACCTTAGACCCACCTTGAAAGAGCAGTAACAGTCCAATCACCATTGTTTCTATGCCGGAACAGGGACATAGGCAAGAATGGCTCCTAAGCGATTGAGGTGTTGTGTTGTTGGATGTAATAATGAACATAGTAATCGTCATTTACTCCCGACATCTGAGTCACTGAAGACGTAGTGGATGACTTTTGTTTGTGAAGAGAATGCGCCTCCCGATGTAAACAAATGCATCTATGTTCACTCAAATCATTTGTGATCCAGCTTCACTTACAGCAGAAGTGAGTATAAGGTTTTTTTTTGCAATCGCCATTCATAATAATGTGCTAGTTAGCAAGTTTTGTGGCTAAATGCGGCTTAAGTAAACAGGCTCGTCACTCCACAGAGAGAAAAGAGGGGCGGGGCGAGCAGAGCTCACTAACATTTAAAACAACAGCGACCAGAACAGGATGATTTTTGCAGAGCTGATTTTGACAAGGTAAAAAAGGTGTTTTTTTGTTCACTACCATTGAGAAACGTTAACCAAATCATGTTATAGACTTTTCATTAAGACCTTAAAGAATCATATTGTGGAAAATGGGCATCCGATGACCCCTTTAAGTTGATTTGGCTGGTATGAGGAAAGTTGAAGTAATCGCGCCGGTGCACACAAACACAGAACATATCAGTTCCAGGCTTCTAGCATTGCTAACTTAACAGCGCAATAGGTACTTTATCAAAATAAAACACAGTGAAGCAAACATCAGCGCGCCCGCCTCACTGTGTCACCGTTAGAACGCGACTGAAGAACAAAATCTATAATTTACATAATAAATAATAGTTTAGCATTTGGATACATCGTAAATATGAAAATATTATGGAATATTCGGATTCGTGCCGAAGGAGAGAAGTAGGATACAAGAGCACAAAGCTGCATTTCGCAGACAATTGAGTGCGCAAGCCTTTAAAGTTCCTCCTTTGTCAGTGAGAGACGCGTTCAGAATCAGCTCATGGTCACTGTCTAGTGGGTTTTGTTTTCAAGAACACAACTCCTGGCATTCGCTGTTCTTCTGCTGGCGGTTACCAAACAGCGTTGCATCACTGCGGGCGCCCCTTCTGGGTTGAGGGTGAATTGCCTGTATTCGTTGTAAGGCCTCATGCACCGGACAGAGATGTCCGTACCGTGACGATTCGGTACGAATTTATTGTTATATATATAATGTATACATATGTGTATATACAAATAAACAAATTAAACAAATTAAATTTTCCAAACATTTAACCAGTAGTTTATATCATTTTATTTATAGAAAAATTATATTATTTTTTATATAATAATACTTATTATTATTATTATTATTATTACTTTTATTTTATTATTATTATTCAACTTTCGTATTGTCACTATACTAAAGCTAAAACTAAAAATATGGTCAATATGTAAAAAGGCTCTCAATGGAATAACATTTTGTGAATATATATTGTTGAATTATGTTAAACACTATTTTTTATTTTATTTATTATTATTTTTTTTTTTTACCAATCTCTCCCACCATGAATTACACTATGGTAATTATGTAATACATCAGAATTTATAGTACAATAGTATTTAAAACATAACTTCTTAGCTTTTTTTTTTTTTTTTAATCAGCTTTATCAATTCACCAAACCTGAACTTTGGAAGTAAAAGATGAAATTTCTCTGCATAAGCTCCTTTGTATTTTTCCAGATCTCCTGTGTTTGCACACTTATGAATGGAATTGAAGGGAGTGTGAAGTCCACTGTGTTGTGAATTTCATTAGTTTGCCTATGTTGTGGACAGAAAAGGTTCCTCTTTACATAGTAACTCCTATTCTCTCTCAAAATCGCAATTGCTGGTTTTGTGTGTTGTGCAGGTAGGCAGCTGGTTGACTTCCAGTTTTGTTTTTCTGTTATGCACCAGTATGGCCACCAGAAGGCATCATATCCAAAGAGTAGCAGAAGTAAAAACTGTCAGAGGTATTCGCCTCACCTCATGCACCCACATGGAAATGCAACTTCTGTTCACCGCAAACTGCTGCTGTCCTCATCTGCACTCTGACCTGAACTCAATCTCCACTTCCTTTTGTTTAATGTCTAGTGCATGTGAAGTACAATGTAACCTCACTACCGTTGATTATACTTACTTATTATATTATTTCATATAGTTTAATAGAATTTTTTTTAGTAGAATTTTGTTGGTGCCACACAATTTTTTAAATGACACAATAAAGATTTGATCTATCCTACATTTGGCCTTTGTTGACTTTGAATAGTTCGAATAGTTCCTATCTTTATCGCTAGGTGGTGCTAGAGACGCATGCAGCATCTCTCAGTCTAGAATGAGCTTCATCAATGTGACATCATTATGAATGACACACATCAGGGTCTAAATGATGCTGGCTCTCTTTTCTCTGATTGCAACAGTTAGCGTTCATTCAACTCATTACAGCTGACGATTTGCTTGACATCGGTACAGTCATTAGGGTTGTTGCCATTAATTGTTATGTTCATGCAGGAAATGGTTCTAGTAATGCTGATATTGAAGTGAGGACCTCATTTGTCACTCCACATGCCCAACAGGTGAAGTCCCTGGCCATATATGTAATTAATGACAAGTGGGTACTATTTCAGTTTTGATATAGAGAACATGTTTGGATGCAGCTATTCATATGGATTCTTCTAATGCATGTTTTTTTAAATTTGGGACCATGGAAATATGATGGATTGTTTGACCAACTGATGGTATAATATTACAATTTTGACTGTATACTACTACAAGTTTTTTTTTAATTAATATTTATTTTTCTTTATTACAAAATATACAAAAACTCAAAAAGTTGAAAATGCCTTTAATAATGAAATACATGTAGTAATACTAATAATAACAATAATAATAATAATAATAGTGATGATGATGATAATTGTAATAAGTATAAATTGTTATTTATAATAAATAATTATTATACATATAATACATTTATAATAGAATAACAATAATGTTTTATTATTTTATTAAACCATGAACTTTGACTCATTAAATACATTTAATAATAATACTAATATAATAACAACAACAACAACAAGTATTAATTATTTATAATAAATAATTGTTATATTTATAATACATTCATCATAGAAAGTTTATATGTTGTTATTTAAAATAAATATTATATTTATAACACATTTGTCATAGAAAATGTAAAATAATAACAAGTATTAGTTGTTATTTATAATAAATAATTTTTATATTTTTTATATTATTTTATAATATATTTGTCAAAGAAAATGTATAATAATGATAATAATAGTAAGTATTAATTATTTATTTTAAATAATTGTTATATTTATGATACATTTACCATAGGAAATTATTAATAATAAGAATAAGAATTAATTGTTATTTATAGTAAATAATTGTTATATTGATAAAACATTTCTCACAGAAAATGTATAAAGAGTGATAATAACAATAGGAATAACAATAATAATAAGTATTCAATATTTAGAACAGAAAATATATTTATAATTTCTCAGAAAATGTATAATAATAATAATAATAATAAATCATTATTATTATCATTATAATAAAATATTAATTGTGAAACCCTCAAATCAATCCCCAAACATCATATCATTACTAAATAGTTATTAAATGTTGTTCTTCTGATGAGGACCTATGAATATTTGAACAGAACCAAAATTGATGTTAGTGAACCTGGTTGGCTCTGCAGATGATCTGATTTCCTGAAGTTTAGAGTTGAAGGCCTGATGAAGATGAGTAAAAACACAGGAAGGGAGGACGGTGGTTGGAAAATAAACGAGTGTTTTGGTTGGTGGGTGTGTGTGGGAAGCCTGGATAAATGAGGGCTGGAACACAGGTGTGGGTGTGTGATTAGGCTCCCAGGGCAGATCGTCTCTCTCTCTCTCTCTCTCTCTCTCTCTCTCTTTTTTTCTATCTTTCTCTCTCTCTCTATCTCTCTCTCTCGAACAGCTTCGTGTTGTTCTTCTTTTCGCTTGTGTGGAAGTTGTGAGGGCACCCTCTGGATTGCCTCACTGCCGGAGCATGCCGGACCCTGTTATCCGGCTATCCATCTGTGCTATTGATTTTTCTTTTTTTCATCTTTCCCCTCCCTGGGCTGGTGTTTGAGCGCCGAGATAGGGAGCCGGAGGAGGCGGGGGGAGATCTGAGCATGTTTGCAGGGGGTCGGGGTGGGGGCTGAGGCTGGCAAGGTCTGCCTAGCCTGGACCAATCTCTCCGAGCAAGTGTGTGTGTGCGTACAGGCCTATGTATGTATCTATTCTCTTTCTCGCTCTCTCTCTTACTCCCTCTCCCTCCAGGGATCGCTTCCCCCCTCGCCTTTCAGAGGCGCCCACACCGCACACGCTCCTGGCGGCGCTTCCCTCCTCCCCCTCGCCCCTCGCTCTCTCCCGCCCGCCTGCCTGCCGTCTCCTCTCCCGGGGGGCATCAGCAGCGCTGCCGGCTCGCCCCGTGATTTGCAGAGATTTGTCTAAGTGAGAAGCAATTAGTGTGGAAGGCCATTAATGTATGCGCGCTCGGGCCGACCTCCGGCTGGCTCGGGGAGAACTGGGGTGGCGTGACCGCAGGGCTCCGTGATGCTCTCCCCTCCGTTTCGTTGGCAGGAACATACCGAGACACCGGCGTTCCCCGCTGCCACCTGCCCCCTTTGATTTCTATTAATGAGATAAACGCAGCATCTCGTGCTCTAAACTGTCATGTTTCTGTATGCGTTTGCATGAGTCTTTTTTTTGAAGCGTTGACTAATTGCTTTGCAGTTTTTGTATGTGTCTCGGGTTTTGACTACCTGGCACAGTAGTTGAAGGGTTTCCTGCAAGCCCCCACACACTTTCCATTGCAGATGATTATCAGCAGTTAGCAAAAGCATGGAAAAGCAGTAGGTGTGGACTGTGTTTGGGCCGTGGGAGGGTTCCCTCTGAGATTTGCTGTGGTGGGTATGAGCCAGGGGCATTTTCTCAGAGGAGGTAGTGCTTACTTAAAGAGTACAGTAAGATTAGAAAGTCATAGACAGTACAAAAATAAAACAAAACAAATAATACAAAAGTATTCAGTTTATACGACACAATAGATCAATAGCGAAATCCACGGATAAAGCATTAATGAGAGTCTTTTGCCCACAATGAGCTCATTTTTTTTCCTCATTGAGGTGTGAAAACTCACATTAAAGAAGGCAGTGCCTTCACTTCACTGTATTTGGCTGATTACCAACTTATTTGCTTATAATATATGCACTCACTCCACAAACGACTCATAAATGACTATAACTGGTGAAAATTTCTGATGTTAAATTTTTCAACAGTTACAATAATTAATCTAGGGCCGTATGAAATCAGTTTTATTTTTTCTCAAATTTCCGTTGTACATTTTTTAAGGCCTATGAAATACATTTTTTTTTCTCAAAATTAGTTTTTTTTTTCTTAACCAAATTCTGTTTTCCATTAATTCCATTTGAATGGTTTCATTAGATTTTAATAATTGAAAGCATCTACAATTAACTTATTTTATATCATTTAAATTTACTTATTTATTGTTTTCAGAAATACTGTGTTAAATAAATTCTGGTAAATAATTTTAGTTTTAATGGTTAAATAAAAAAAAAAAAATTAAATGAAAAGCATCTCTAATTGATCAAAATCATGAAACTTACACAATTTAAAAGCAATTTATTAAAAGTTTAACAAATTTGAAATTATTTATTGTTTTTTGTTATTATTTATTGTTTACATTTTTCTGGTAAATGAAGTCTGGTAAATAATTTTTCTGCTAAATATTCCTGAAAAAAAAAAGCTTTAATAAATTTATTAGTACTAGTAATAGCATTACATTAAGTAATACATTTCTGTCACAGTTTCTTCATATTAAATTGAACTTTTATTTTGACGGGTTGCTGTGCTGTTTATATATATATTTATTTTTTCTCAAAAGAAATGGTAAAATGATTACTAAGTGACTCTTAGAGCAGTTCTAGAGATTATATTCATGTATTCATGCACTTCTATTTTGATGAGTCGCTCAGAACATGCAGGATTCGTATTTAAATAGTATTTTTGTGGCCTAATATTTAAAGACACAAGTCCACATCGCGTTTTAATTTAAGTGTATGACCTACTTTTGATTAATTCGCTAAAATTTGGCAAATTCTGTGACGTTCCGTGTTATGAATTCCATTTTTATGACTGAATTCCACAATTCTTTCTGCGTTTTATGTATCATGGAAATCATAGGGCCTTATGTCAATCCAAAAATGAGAATTTTGTTATCTACTCACTTAAATTTGGGTATTTGGGCAGTTGAACTCTGTTTGTTCTTCAGATCTGTGTGTTCACAGGAGATACCACCTCTCGAAATTAAAAGTTTACGTATTGCTATGCTATGACATTTTATATTTTGTTACTCCAGCATTATTTTTGGTCACTGTAAAATGCTTTCACGATACTGCTGCAAAATTTCCCTGTTGTAGCATGCTGTGTGCACAGAATCGATGCTGACAGTCAAAATTATACATTGTCGGAGAAACACTGTTTCTAGAGTTCGTACGAGGTGCTTAAAGTGCTTGAAGTACTTGAATTTGACTTTCTGAAATTTAAGGCCTGGAAAACTCTTAAAAAAAATAGCAGTATTCTTGAAGAGGTACCTAAAAAGTCCTTGAATTATTGAAAGACAATGTAGTGTTTCATTTTTTATAGGCACATATCTTTTCATGCAAAATTCACACAATTAAAAAAAAAACTTTCATTTTTTTTTTTTTTTTTTACTAATTCAGTTAATGTCATAAACCTATCGAGCTAAACTAGTAGTAGTACTGACAGTGTTGTGGAAACATGGCTGAAGATGCAAAAAGAAGAAAAAGAGGAGTGAGTCATTTAAAGTGGAACCACTTTGATTCAAACCCATAACTTCTTTTCATTTCAAGTGATTCACTAGCAAAAACCAGATCAAATTTAAAGAGCTATTCATTTTTGAATTTCTACATTGCTTGTAATGATTTTTAAAACCATTTAAAAACCATTGCATCGCAACATGATTCACCGTTTCGAAGTGATCCAATCGGATCTCGAATTGTGAGTCATTTGATTCAGATCGGGCCTTCAAATTTCGTATCACAAATCATTTGATTTAGATAACTTCGGAGCAGGTTCGCGAATCATTTGATTTAGATTGGAACTTCAGAGTGGGTTCTTGAATCATTCCGTGAATTGAATGATTCGCGATCCGCACTCCAAGTCCTGATCTGAAGTGATGGTTCACGTATCATTATTCAGATCAGGACTTTAGAGCATGGATTGCGAATCATTTGATTTAGATCAGAACTTCAGAGCGGGTTCACGAGTCTTTTGTTTTAAATTGGAACCTAGGAGTGAATCTTTTTTCAGATTTTTTATTTCTTAAACAGTAGAAAACCTCAAACCATAAGTGAGTTCCTTGATTGAAGTCCTTGAAAATTAAAAATGGTAGTGCTTGAAAAGTCCTTGAATGTCCTGGAATTTTAGTTTACAGTATGTGTACGAACCCTGTGTTTCGGCCCTCCAACTGATTTTGGACTGATTCACCTGGCTGAAACAGAATTTATTTTATTTTTTTTAAAATATATGAGTATTTTAGATTGCTAAAATTTCAGTGAATCCATAATGGAATCCAAAACTGGTTTGTTTGCCTACCAACAATCTTCAAAATATCTTCTTTGGTGCAGAAGAAAATCATACAGGTTTGGAAAAACATGATTTTTTTGGGGGGTGAACCCTTTAAAATATGAAATTAAACTTAAAACGTTAAATGAGCTATTTAATGACCACTCAAGGTTAAAGGTTAAAATAAAACCTCCATATCTGTGATCATCATGACAGAGAAATGGTCCTGAAAGAAGGTAACTAATAGCCAAAAAATAAGAAGTATGATGAAAGATGATTGTTAATGTATTGTACTTATTATATGTGACCCTGGACCACAAACCCAGTCATAAGTAGCACGGGTATATTTGTAGCAATAGCCAAAAATACATTGTATGGGTCAAAATTATAATTTTTTTCATTTATAAAAATCATTGGGATGTTAAGTAAAGATCATGTTCCATAAAGATATTTTCTAAATTTCCTACTGTAAATATATCAAAACATAATTTTTGATTAGTAATATGCTTTGATAAGAACTTCATTTAGACAACTTTAAAGGCGATTTTTCTTTTTTTTTTTTTTTTTTGCACCCTCAGATTCCAGATTTTTAAATAGTTGTATCTCGGCCAAATATTGTCCTATCCTAACAAACCATACACCAATGGAAAGCTTATTTATTCAAATTATGTATAAATCACAAATTCAAAAAACTGTCCCTTATGACTGGTTTTGTGGTCCAGGGTCACGTATTTATAGCTATGTATTAACCAGGACTTTCTCACTTAGGCTTTAATGAATAATAATAGACTAAAAGACCAAATACTGAACTTTTCTTCTTCATTTCAAAAGTCCAGTTAGTTCTGGTCTCGGTAACTTACCTTGGCAGAATTAGAGGCTTGAATAAACACGGAAATAACACACTTTCTATTATATCTGGTGAATTGAAGGCCTCCTCCTGAAGTCAGGCACTGTATCTGTGAGGAGCCGGCAGCTCCTGGGTGGCTGGGCTGACGTGTTGGTTAATTAAAGATAGAGTAATTAGAGACAGTTCTTACAGCAGCTTTTAGGAGCTTGATAAGAGGCTAATCCTCTGAAGTAAGGCTGAGATCGAACCGGTCCCCGGTGAGGCTGTTCTCCGTATGCTCAGCTGGAAGTACAATCTCTCCTCCAAAAGAGCAGGATTTAGAGAAATGGCACAGAGGCAGTCTTTACCAACCTGGGATAATATGAGAGGAGAGCGGCTGTGCGTCTATTGTCCTTGTTAACAAAAAGTACACATTAAAATGATTATTACTTTTTAAAAACATGTTCAAAATCATGTACACTCATGAGATTAGGATGCCAGGTATATTCCAAAACAACCCAGACAAAACAATTTATCTGCTCTCTTTCCACTACACCAGTCATCTTGCTTTAATATCACATAACTAACTTTTTAAGTCATTAAGTATTCTGAGGGATAAATTAAGCTTATGAGTAAAGTCTTGTGCTTAATTACCAGCAAGCCTAACCGGTTTGCTTGAATCACTCTTAAGGATTATAACTTGAGAATATTATTTAATATTCTTTACGGATGATTATGTAAGCAGAATATCTACACGCACTAATCTGATCACCATAATCAGATTCTGGCAATATTTCCGTTTCCAGAAATTGGAATAAAACATATTTTTGGTCATATTTAGAATATGTACAGTAACTGAACATTCTTTCTGAGATGATTTATCTACCTTAATGTCTTTTCAAACCTGTTTGAGTTTCTTCTGTGAAACAAACAAAAAAAAAGATATTTTGAAGAATGTCATTGTTTTTTTTTTTTGTTTTGTTTTTTTTGTTTTTGACATTTTTTTTTAAAACATGATCTTCATTTTAAACAGTTTAACTTACGTGTTGTAATTCAAGTCACGCTTACTGTATGTTTTTGTTAACTTTTTCAGATTTAAGCCTTAACTAGAATATGAAATGTGGAATTTGAAAATGATGTGCATGTAAACATGGTCAGTGAGTTTCCTGTAAGTGCCATAACAAGCAACATTTTGTACGTCTAACACATGGGAGTCTGCACCCATATGTTTGACTTAGGCTAATCTATAATTCAGTAGTGGCAGATGTCTCTGTTAATCATTCATACGTGTATGTTATGAGCCAGTCAATGCCATCATTTCTTGTTGTTTATCTACTTGCAGTGGCTCTCATCTGTCAGTTACTCTGAAGTTGACTGTACAATTAGACATCATTTACATACAGTAGTAGGCTACTCCAAAATCATTACTAATACTAACTGTTAAGTGGTTAGTTCACCCAAAAATGAAAATTCTGTTATTAATTACTCACCCTCATGTCGTTCCAAACCCATACGATTTTCTCATCTTATTAGTAATATCTGGAGTGAGACTTCAATGTAAACTCAAACACATAAATAGTAGTCTGCACTTTGCACTTTTTTGACTTCAGAGGTGAATATAGGCCAAAAGCAACATAATGTGGTCTATACACAACAAAGCGGATGTTGACCTGACCATAATCAAAGTGTTGATGGGGTGAGAAATGAGAGGTGATAGACAGGCCAGGCCAGACCAGACCTGTAATGACTTGTAAATGCCCTAGAGGTGTGTATCGCAGGTGGTTCTGCACCTCGCTGGGCTTTTAAACGCTTCTGTACCTGAGGTTGCTGGGCATGGTGGGGGACGAGACATTCCTCAGCATGCAGATAATGCCGCCGCTCCTCGCTGCCAGTCTGCTCCGGCACCAGCCATAAAGCAGCAGCCGCAACATGACACCTCCACTGCGAGAGGGATTTAATATAGTCCGCCACACACACACGCACACGGAAGAAACCAGAGATATAAGTATATGCTGCCAGCGTCTCGCAGTAAGGGGATCTGTGCGTGCCGTGCCTGTACATGTTCGCCCTTACCACGTTTACCTCAAACACACGCACGTGTGAAATTCACACACGCCAGTTCATGTATCATTTAAGACAAGGAATCATCGCTGCAGCATGCACAGTACCATAAACACTACTGGTCAAAAGTTTGAGGTCGGTACGAATTAAAAAAAAAAAAATACAAATATATATATATATATTTTTAAAAGTCTCTCATGCTCACTAAGGCTGCATTATTTGATCAAAAATACAGTAAAAACAGTAATATTGTGAAATAATATCACAACAATAATATCATAGCTATTATGATATTTTGTAAAAAAAAAAAAATTATTTTCAGCAGACATTGCTAGGGGTTGTGTTTTTCAGGACTGTGTTTTGCTGATACAGATTATTGCAGATAAAGTAGACTGATAATAGCCGATGTTTTTTTGGTGTAAAAATCACCGATACTGATAACCATAAAAATGGCTAATATCTATGCCGATAATAATACAAAATTTTTTTTTTTTTTAATGCTTTTAAATAATTTTATCTGTAGATCAGTTGTGAAAATTACTGATACTGATAACCCTAAAATGCTTAATATTGACACCGATAATTGAAAAACTTTCTTTAACGCTTTTAAATAATTTTATCTGCGAATCCATTTTGAAAATGGGCGATGCGATAACCATAAAAGTGCCTAATATCGATCCCGATAATCAAAAAACTTTCTTTGATGATTTAAATAATTTTATCGGCAAATCAGTTTTGAAAATTACCGATATTGATAACCCTAAAATGCATTATATTGACACAGACAATTGAAAAACTTTCTTTAATGCTTTTAAATAATTTTATTTGCAAATCGGTTTTGAAAATGGCTGATTCGATAACCATAAAAGTGCCTAATATCAACGCAGATAATCCAAAAACTTTCTTTAATGCTTTTAAATAGTTGTATCTGCAAATCCGTTTTGAAAATGGCCGATATGATAACCATAAAAATGCCTAATATTGATGCCGATTATCAAAAAACTTTCTTTAATGCTTCTAAATAATTGTATCGGCAAGTCGGTTTTTGAAAATGACCAATACCAATAACCCTAAAATGCTTAATATTGACTTCGATAATTGAAAAACTTTCTTTAATGATTTTAATGGCAAATCTGTTTTGAAAATGACTGATACTGATAACCGTAAAAATGCCTAATATCATTACCGATAATTGAAAAACTGTCTTTAATTCTTTTAAATTATTTTTTTGGCAAATTCTTTTTGAAAATGTTCAATACCAATAACCGTAAAATGCTTAATATCGACACTGATAATCGAAAAACTTTCCTCAATACTTTTAAATAATTTTATCGGCAAATTGGTTTTGAAAATAACCGATACCGATAACCATAAAATGCTTAATATCGACGCCAATAATCTGCCAGGCCAATAATCGGTTGATCCATAGACATTACGCCAGTCTTTAGTGTCACATGATTCTTCAGAAATCATTCTAAGGTGTTGATTTGCTGCTCAAGAAACATTTATTATATTGTTATTGATTTTGAAAACAGTTGTACTGCTTTGTGATGCATTTTTTTTTCTCAAGGTTTATAAATCTCAAGATTTATTTGAAATGTAAATCTTTTGTAATGTTATAAATGTCTTTATTGTCAGTTTTGATCAATTTAATGTGTCCCTGTTGAAGAAAAAGTACCAATTCCTTTAGAAAAAAATCTTAATTTTGGAGGGGACATGTCCTCCTTAATGTCTTTTGTGGTCAAGTTATCATACAAGATCTTATTGCCCTTCCTCAATGCCAAAAACATTGTGTCATAGTGGCATTTCGTTCTAGCAAATCAAGAGCTTTTCTTTTCGGTTAGTGCTATGCTAGTAGGCTAGCTGTTAGCTTGCATTCTGAATGCTGACTAAAACTGTAAAAGCAAATGTTTAATTTGACTTTAGCTTCCATAAATTAGTTTCACTTCAATAACGTATCTTACTATAACAAATCTGGCAGCATATTTAGCTCAAATAACACACAAACCAAAGTGTTTTTCAGGCTGGCCATGTGCTAGCAAATTAAAAGGTGGGTTTTTCATTCTCATAGCTTCAGTGTTCAGCAATTTCTTGCATTAGTGTTTCTACGAGTGGGCCGTTTCCTTCTTCCACGGTCTCTGACTCTATATAATGTCTTATCTGATCATGAAATGCCTAAATAAACATAATTAAAAGCGTTCTAATTAATATGTATTCAGAGAATGCATTAAGCCGTGTCTCTCATACTGTGCTGAAGGTCATGTGCGTGTGGAGCGGGAGCCGCAGTGCCGTCCCAGTCAGCGAGGAGGTTAACTGATCCGCTGAGGGGAGGAGAACCGCCCTGCCACACCACACGATATTGACAGGTTAGAACCCGAGGGCTCCTGCAGGATATGAACATCGCTGGAGGGGGGTTACTACCATGCGCCATTCCTGCATGTGTGTGCGCGCAGGTGTGTTTGTCTGAGGGAAAAGAGGTAGAGAAGCAGCACAGAGGAAAGTAAGGCTTATGCGGTTAACTTGATGGCTGACACGTTATATTTGGGTTATTGGATGTTAATGTGTCGGAGCAGAATGCATGGCAGAGAGCGGTGGTACTACAGCCGGAGATCAGACAGAGCGCCGTAAGGCTGCAGGTTGGGTGAGGATGGGTGCTACGGAGCAGCTTGCAGCGTTCTGCTTGCTGATGTTCAGATGGGCTTGACCTTTCCCTGACTCTCACCACCAATCAATAACCCCAGCTTAAATTTTCATGGTCCCTGTTTGGCTGTTTTCTGCCTTATTTCTGGAGAAAAAGGAAAGCAAAAGTGCAGAGAGCCTTGATTTATTTTCATCTGTGTAGATGATAACAGCAAAAACATGAACTAAAAGACGTAATTGTAATTATTTGTTAACGCTTGGATGTCCACTGACTAAGGCTGTGTAAAAAATATTCCAATTTTTATGAAATTATGTAGATTCCTAAATCCCAAGAATCGATTAGTCTAGCCTGTTTCAGTTAACGAACGGAACATTGTGGCGTGCCTTCCATCCAATAAATCGCAATAAGCTTTGTGCTTTGATATTTTTGATATGAAACAAAGTCTCAGATTTCAAATTCTGTCCATTTTATTTTAGTATTCAAACAATGAATATAATTTTGTCGCTGTTTAATGTGGAGTGATTGATCGCTGTAGCGCCCGTTCAAGAGAACTGAACGTCTCCTCCACTTTAAATAGTTTCAGCACGAAATAAACACAAATTAACGTCCGAAGGTATGTTAGAAGAAAGTTATAACTTATGGAAATCTGTATCTTGTCTCCTGTAATCGCTCAATCAGTGTTTCAACCACAGAAAGACGCCAATATAACAGCTTGTAAACAATGTTACATAACGTCATTACCTCAGAAGAATCATATTCGGAGACCATAAACTCATTAGCTGGAAAAATGAACTCTACAGAAAAGCGTTTCGCTAAATATGTGCCCCATATAACATTTTCATTATATTTTTTACTGTTATTCAATATTTAATTTAAATTTGAATAAATCCGTACATGACAGCCATCATTTAAATGTTTATAAAAAACATTTGGAGTAGAAATACAATTATGTAATTGAAAAGTTAGTATTATAACTTATATTATACAGGGGTTGGACAATGAAACTGAAACACATAGTATTGGAGGTTTCATGGCTATATTTGCGCTGTCTGGTGCCCAATCTTCACTTATTGTACATTACACCAGTTAGAGCAGAGTGTAAAGTTTCATTATGTGCACCCAATGGTTCAAACATTGTACCTTGAAGGTAGTGCTCTGTATCAGGATAATAATGCACCAATACACACAGCAAGACTGGTGACAGACTGGTTTAATGAACATGAAAATTAAGTTGAACATCTCCCATGGCCTGCATAGTCACCAGATCTGAATATTATTGAGCCACTTTGGGGTGTTTTGGAGGAGCGAGTCAGGAAACGTTTTCCCACATCAGCATCACATAGTGACCTGGCCACTGTTCTGCAAGAGGAAAATAGCTCAAAATCCCTCTGGCTGCTTTGCAGGACTTGTATTTGTCACTCCCACGATGAAATGATGTTGTATTAGCTGCAAAAGGAGGCCCAATATCATACTAATTGTGATCTAAAACCAGGTGTTTCAGTTTCATTGTCCAACCCCTGTATGTAAGAACTTCACTGAGTGTAATTTAAGTTTGAATACAAATCAGTTTTGAGCTTTGGCCTTTTTTTTGTGCCTTTAAGAGAGGAAAGAGGGGAACGGGATCGGCAAAGGACCTCGAGACGGGATTCGAACTCGGGTCACCGCAAGCACAGCTGTACTCTATGTCGGCACACTAACCATTTCGAGAAAATTTGTCATGTATTGTACCTGATATATCCAAAATAATTAATATTGAATTGAATCAAACGAAAGTCAGAATTGAATCACAAGCTTGTGAATACAAACAGATATCAATTTGTAAAATTTCTGTTAATACCCAGCCCTACCACTGACACAACAAAAACATTTTTGAAACAGTCTTTTGTGATACTGGCACATAAAATGTATATTCATGTTAATAAGCAGCATGGTATATTATTCTTTTATATACAGCAAATATATTGAAAGTGACAGTAAAGACTTTTACATGGTTAAAAAGATTTGTAATACTTTGTTTTTTTTTCTTCCCAACATTTTCTTTTTATAAATATTAAGCACCACAACAGATTTCAACATTGATAATAATAAGAAATGTTTTTGAAAACCAAATCAGCATATTAGAATGATTTTTGAAGGATCGTGTGACACTGAAGACTGGAGTAATTGCTACAGAAAATTCAGTTTTGCCATCACAGGAATAAATTATATTTTAAAATCTATAAAAATAGTAAACAGTTATTTTTAACAGTTTTTTTTAGTAATTTAATTTTTACAATTTTACTGTATTTTGTAATACTAATTTTTCCAACATTTTTTTCCTTTTTTTAATTTTTTTATATCAAGCACCACAACAGTTTTCAACACTTATAAAAAATAAGAAATGTTTTTAAACAACCAATTCAGCATATTAGGATGATTTTTGTAGGATCGTGTGACGCTGAAGACTAGAGTTATGGCTGCTAAAAATTCAGATTTGCCATCACAGGAACAAATTGTATTTGAAAATATATAAAAATAGTAAACAGTTTTTTTTTTTAGTCATTTTTACAATATTACTATATTTTTTATTAAATAAATGCAAACTTTTCAGTATAAAAGACATCTTTCAAAAACATTTTTGAAACTGACATTTGAGCAGTAGTGTCCACTAGCAGGTGCTAACTCTGCCATGCTAAAAATAAAAACTTGTCTTTGTAAATGTCTTCAGACTACATTATCTTCATCTGAGGGTGTCTGTGTAAATGTTTGGATTGCTTATCGCTACACAATTTGGGTTACAGATCACCCAGATAAAGACTGTGGACATTTATGGACATTGATTCACAGACTATAATGTTTTAAGTATTGTGGTTGATTAATCCAGCACTGTTTTTGTATATAATACAAACAGATTTTACTATTGGCCATCTTGTTTGTTATTATTATTATTATTTTACATTTTATTATAGAATATTTGTATTAATATTACATTTTTTATTTTTTACAATTTATTGATTTTTTTTTTTTTTTTTTTCTGAATACAGATGATATCCAGTAGTATAAACGGCACAGCAGTATCTCTACTGGTTGATTAAAAGGATTTAATTGCATCATGCCTCCTTAACGTGGTAAGGAGATGTGTATTTTTGCAGTTTCTGGTTGCCATGATGATGACAATATCACATGGGCCACAGAATAAGGTTTGAGGGTCGTATGCGGCCCACGGAGCACTTGCTGAATAGCAGTTTATGGCAAGTAAAACAAAAAATATTGATTGTGGAAATGATGTGGATCTGTGGGAGGCTCATACAGTGTGAAAGTGGTCTGTGTAGCCATTGAGTCATTTCTGAGTGTTTGTATTCTTTGTTTTGTCCTTTTACGATGTAGGTGTGGGTTGCAACCTGATTTTCCATGCACCGATGAAGATCTCTGGTTGTATGATAAAACGACTCCTCGCTTCAGCAGCAGGCCTCGGTGAGCTGTGGGGCAGACAAACTGGCTCCTGCACGATCAAAGGCGAGTGCAGCGCATACGTGGGGGCGTTTAGCGTCGCCACCGACGCAGGCAAGCCCTTCTGTGGTCGGCTCGTGTTCTATATCTATACTCCTGACATTTTCACTTTTACGCTCATCGCTCCTCCTCATTCTCACTTTCGTTACCCACAAGCCCCAGTCATGGGGCATGCATGTATGTATGTATGTGTGTGTTTGTGTGTCTGTAAACGCACCCACAGACTGTAGGGTTTCCCTCCAGAGTGTGTGTAGGTGCAGTGCACATTTTGCATTCCACGCCCCACGTTCTCGAGGGTCACACTTTTCCATTGCTTATCGCTCGGGTACCTCTTCGCTCGCAGGCATGATTGCTCAATGATGACAACTGTAGCTGCAACATCCGCAGTGCAAACGTAGTTACGAATGTGTTCAGATATGAAGAAGGACGTGTAAAGTGCCTTCACATTCACTACTTTTAAAATGCAAATGAGAACAGACAATACATTTGAAATGTGTACAATTCTTTTGTCGTAACAAATTCATATTTAGTAAATATATATATGTATTTTTATTTGTTTTTTTGTTAGATGCCTAATTGCTCGTTCCACAGACTGGCTGACTGATGTATGTATTCATTCATTCATTCATTCATTCATTCATTCATTCATTCATTCATTCTTTTATCTATTTGTTGCCCAATTCTTGTTTTTTTCTTGAGACTATTTATTTATTTATTTAATAGTTGCCTAATTTTTGGTTATGTTTGTTTGTTTATCTATATTTATCTATCTATCTATTTATTTATTTGTTTAATAGTTGCTCAAAGCATCTTCATTCTCAAAATTAATTAATTAATTAATTAATTAATTTATTTATTTTAGTTACCAAGTTCTTATTTATTCCCAAAACTCTTTACTTATTTATTTTTTTTATTGACCAAGTCTTCATTCCCAATATTTGTTTGTTTGTTTATTTATTTATTTTCATTGCCAAATTCTTATTTATTCACATATATTATTATTATTATTATTATTATTATTACTATTATTATTATTATTAGGCAACTAGGCAACTGTTTATTTATTTACTTATTTTTTTATTTATTGGGCAACTGGGCAACTAGTCTTGGTTATTCCCAAGACAATAAAATGATTTATTTATTTCTTATTTTAGTTGCCAAATTCTTATTTATTCCAAAACTATTTATTTATTTATTTTAGTTGCCAAATTCTTATTTATTCCAAAACTATTTATTTATGTATTTCTTTATTTAGTTGCCAAATTCTTATTTATTCCCAAAACTATTTATTTACTTACTTAATTAATTAATTAATTTATTTTAGTTGCCAACATTTTTATTTATTCCCAAAACTATTTATTTATTTATTTACTTAATTACTTAATTAATGTTTTGATTTATTTTAGTTCCCAAATTTTTATTTAAGTCGTTTTCATTCCCAAGATTGATTGATTGATTGATTGATTGATTTATTTTTATTTATTTTAATTAATTTGATAGTTGCCCAGTTCTTGTTTATGACCAAGAAAATTAAAACTGTTTTCATTTATTTATAATATTATAGTTAAATGGTTGCTTAAAAAAAAAAAAAAAAGTAACAAATATAGAATTTATATTAATATATGAATATTTACCAAAAAAATAAAAAGGGGGGCTCGGAAATAAACGAAGTATCTTCACAGGTGGCTCAGGCCTCATAACCACACACATGCAGATAATATTGGAGTAACTTTGTGTGTGTGTTTTTCTCTGCAATCTGCAGTGTGGCGTTTGACTTGTGAACCGTGGCCCAGGCGGGCAGGAAACGCGTCATGGTGCTAACTGGAACCAGATGTCAGAGGCTGCTGGGGATTCTCACAATGGAACATGCTCGTCAAAAGGAAACTTTTCTCTCCTCCTCTCTCTCGCTCTCTATTTCTTTTTTTCTTTCTCTGCAAGCATCAAAGACCCTGCTTGTTTGGGTGCTGATTGATCGCTAGAAGATGACAGTCACCAGCACGTCTACTTTCAGCAGGATAGAGAGCGATAAAGCAAGATGGGGTAAGGAAGAACCAACCCAAGAACAGGCTGTTAAAGTACCTCAACTTTGTTGCCAAGGAAACAAGGGAACTTGGGGCGAAAAATGAGCCTGGTCCTGAAGGACCACGGGCACCAAGCACCTGACACTTGATTTTAATTATTTACTTGTATAATTTGTAGACACACCAGGCAGGAGAAGGTGAGAGAGGACAGCGGGAGAAATGCACCAGACATGATTTATTATTTTTTAACAGGGACATAGCAATCATTAAACACGTACTTGTACAAGCTCGTCCCCCCTCAACTTTTCAAGCATTAATCATTATATTTAATAAACGCTTCTGTGAGAGAGTGTAAAGTTTGAAGAAACTAGATGTCATCCAACCTGTTGTATGGACAGTCAATAGAATTATAAACCTTATCAGCCTGGCTCATGGATATTAATTAGGTGATGTTGAGTTTGTATAATCAGTTATCCTTATATGGCTAGCGCACACTTACCTATGAATGCTTCTGCGTCCTAATTAATATTTATGACATATGCTGATAAGGTTTATAGTTTGCCCCTCCCCCACTTTTACAGAGCGTTTCTGATTTTTAAAGATTATTCTTTGTTGTCGTTGTTACTTCCTGTACTCAGTTTGCTCAGCATTGCCATTTCCCCTTTCGTCATTTTTGGATGTTTCTGCATTTTCTTCAAGTTTTAATTTCTCTATCGCTTTCTGTCTCTGTGGGCCTGGCTAGTCGAGCAGTGAATTGGCCTCTTCTCAATGCCCCAAGGCATGGCCTGCCTCCACTCCGCCTGACTGCACACACAGCCGAGCGCAGGCATGCTGCCAACTGTGTCCTTGGTTTCAGCCTCTCCATGCTGCCAACCTCCCTTAGCTTCTCTAATGTCCTGCAATGCAGTTTCCCAGAATTAAGGCCACCAGGAAGCTTTGCATTTCGGCAATGATTATATGTTGAGGGAATATGTGAAATTCTACCTTAGATGGGAAGCATCTCAGGCAAATTTTAATACAATATTATTTTAAAATCACCTTACATAAATTTACCACGGTGACATTAGTTTTCAAGAAGAACCTATTGGTATTAGAATTGTAAGTGTTCCGCCCCCTTAATACCACTTTTTTTTTTTTTTTTAAGATCATGCTATAAAATATAAATATAAAATATAAATAGCTTGTTTGATATTATAAAGCAGTGTTTATGTTTGGCTTCATATTTCAGTATGAAATTGTCAAAACAAGGAAGAAAACATGATTTCATGGGGGTTTTAGTAGTAACCTATTTACTGCTAAAAACTATTTATATTTGAGGAAATCCAGTATTATCTTTGTTATCGTTACAGTGGAATTTAGAATATGGAGTTTGTGTTATTATGTGTAAATTATTTTTTTTGTTTGCTTGTTTTATTTATAAACCTTTATTTAGAAAACGTAAAGTTATATTATTTAAGGAGTAAGGAATATTACTTTGATATAACAATAAAAACAGCAACTATTTGATATTTTCTATAACTTTTTATATTTAATGAATATTAATTATCAACTATATCTAATATCAATTTGGTGTAACAAAACAGAAACAGCTGTTTCTATTTTTTATTTAGGGGTAAAATATGATAAATAAAAATATTTGTATATACTGAATAATAATAATTAATAATAATAATAATAAATCCAATATCGAGTTGGTGTATCAATAGAAACAGCAGTATCTATTTTTTGTTTTGGGTTAAAATATTGTAAAAAAAACAAACAAAAAAAAAACACTTGTATTTATTATAATAATAGTAATAAAATGTTTTATTATTATTATTATTATTATTATTATTATTATTATTATTATTATTATTATTATTAATTTAATGTCAATTTAGTATAACAACAGAAACAGCAGTGTGCATTTTTTTATTTTGGGGCAAAATATTGTTTATAAATAAAAATACTTGTATTTTATTATTAGTAGTAGTAGTAATATAAATGTAATGTCAGTTTGGTGTAACAACAGAAACAGCAGTATCTATTTTTTCTATTTTGGGAAAAATATGGTAAATAAATAAAAATACTATAATAATATTGTAAATCATAGTATTTAAATGTATTATAAATAATAGCATTTAAATAATAATAATAATAACAAAAATAATAATAATTATTATTATAAATCTGATTTCAATTTGGTGTAACAATAAAAAAGCTGTATCAGTTTTTGTTTTGTGGTAAAATATGGTACATTTTATTTTGGGGTAAAATATGGTAAATAAAAATGTATTTATATAATAATAATAATAATAATAATAATAATAATAATAATAATAATTATTATTATTATTATTATTATTATTATTATTATTATTATTATTATTATTACTACTACTACTACTACTAAAAACCATTTCTAAAACCAATATGTCCACAACCATTTTAATTTTTTTTTTCTAAGTATTCCTAAAGATTCAGTCCTCTACTGTAAATAGTTATACTGACATTTATGCATTTAATGTGGGATGTGTGTACAGCTTTACTGTGTACTAGTTAGTGTATAGTATAATTTTTTTTTGTCAGCGAGTGGCTAACACTATAGAGTTTCTAGAGGTGTTAAAAGTTCATTGTGTTTGAACTGTGCTCTCTCCAGCCCATGACCTCTATTTCCTCTGCCCAAGGCTGATCTGTGGGCCGCCTGCCCTGTGAACAGTCCCCGGTCCCTCTAGATCGATATTCATCTGCCTACCATGAGCTATGCTTGACCTGTAAGTGACCTTACCGTGTGTTAACGCTGGATCCATTACATGGATGGCGCAAAACAGTCTTTGTTGGCTGAGGTCAGTTTACAAATACATGTTTGTGTGGGTAAAAGTGCACTAATTCTGACTGGTGGATTATGGTTGCCCACAGAACTCTTGTGTGTTATGGTGCTAAGCCAAAAAAAGGTTGGAAAGAAATGTTTTTTTCTGGCAGTTCAGGGACATTTGACAGGACCGAGCGCCAATGATGTGAGCAGATGAGTGTTTTGTCATGTTTGCGTGTCTGCAGTAGGCCTCTAGTGTGGTGTGGTGATTTAGACTAACCCCGTTTCCAGCTACAGGCTCGTGGTGCGAGCTGCTGTCACCGCTAATTGAACCCTGTAGGTGAAGTAAGGATGGAGGGAAGCAGTCGAAGCAAAGAAAAGGGGGGAAAAAAAAGCTCGGGTGAGCCTGTAGTGCCCTTGGGGTTTTGGTCCCTGCAAGGCTGCTTCCCTTGGTCTAAATATCTGGCTTGATGCTCCAGGGCTTCCCTCCGTCTTATCTGCTGATAATTGGGTGCTGTAGCTACACAGCACACTTATGAAATATAGATTTCTTCTATATCTGTGCAGAAAGTGCGCACAAGAACCTCCCGGAACTATTAGTCTGAGGTTTACGTTCGGAACCAAGCAACCCTGCATTATGCACTTTGCTTGCTCATAATTCTGCTAAACAAAAGGGCAAGATTGCAAAACTGAAACAATACGGACTTTACTGTAAAGGGGTACCATTAGATGGTAGCCGATCCCGCATTGTGTTCAGCCGGGTATTCCTCCTGCATGGGCCCCGCCAGCCCAGATATTCCTCTGAGCCTCTCCGTAGACCAGGGATCTGAATTGCCACTGGCTGTCTTCGAATTACGGTATAATGTAATATACAGTGTTACGTGCTGGTAAAGCAAACCAACCAGAAGCCAATAAAGCTTGGCTGCAAAGGCTTCTGCAGGATACCGAACGCTCTGTACTGTATGTTAGTACAGTCATAGTTAAGGAGAGTGATTTCATTTACATGCGATTCTTCAATTTAGAGTAGTTTTACTACTTGAAATATGTAGACAATATGTTAAAATCAGTAGTATTAGGGACAGTGATTCTTTTTCTTAAAATGCAAATTATACACATGCAAATTGATTGAAAATTAGATAATTAGATAATTTTGGCTTTATACACTGCCGTTCAAAAGTTTGGGATCAGTAAGATCTTTAATGTTTTTTTTAAATATGTCTCTTATTCTCATCAAAGTATTTGATCAAAAATACAGACAAAAAGTAATATGAAATATTATTGCAATTTAACAAGTATTCTATTTTAAAATACTTTAAAATATAATTTATTTCTGTGATGCTAATCTAAATTTTAATCTGCCATTGCTCAAGTCTTCAGTGACGCATAATCCTCCAGAAGTCATTCTAATATGCTGATTTATTATCAATGTTGGAAACAGTTGTGCTGCTTTAGTTTTTTTTTGTTTGGAACCTGTGATACTTTTTTCAGGATTCTTTGATAAACAAAAAGTTAAAGAGAACAGCGTTTATTCAAAACAGAAATCTTTTCTAACAATATAAGTCTTTTTCTATCACTTTTTATTATCTTTGCTGAATAAAAGTATTGATTTCTTTTAAAAATGGTATTTAAATGGTAGTGTAAATTGTTGCAAAAGATTTCTATTTTAAATGAATGCTGTTCTTTTGAAAATTTTATTCATCAAAGAATCCTGAAAAAAGGTTCCAAAAATACTAAATAATATTATCAAAAATTGTTGTTTCCAACATTGATAATAAATCAGCAAATTTGAATGATTTCTGAAGGATCATGTGACATTGAAGACTGGAGTAATGATGCTGAAAATTCAGCTTTGCATCACAGGAAAAAAATTATATTTTAAAGTGTATTAAAATAGAAAACCATTATTTTAAATTCCAATAATATTTCACAATAATACTGTTTTTTCTGCATTTTTAATTAAATAAATGCAGCCTTGATGAGCAGAAAAGGTGTCTTTAAAAAAAACATTAAAAATCTTACTGATCACAAACCTTTAAATGGCAGTGTAGGTCTTTGAATTTTTTTTTTTTTATGCAGTGTTTTTATTACATGTATTAAAGATAGACAACATAGAAATTAAAGATAGTTTGCCAAATTTAACATTTTCAAAAATTAAGAATAAGTATTTAATGGGATGTAACAAACTGATTAACCATAACAGTAAAGACATTTACAATGTTGCAAAAGATTTCTATTTTAAATAAACACTGTTCTTTTGAACTTCTCATTAATTAAACAAAACAAAACAAAACAAAAATGGAGAAACGGTTGCTGAAAAATCAGCTTTGGAGGAGGAATGCATCAGAAAAGCTAATTTAAATTGTAATCATATTTTAAAATACAATTTTTTTTGCTGTATTTTTGATCAAATAAATGCATGATGAAAATACTTATTCCAGAAATATAAAATAATCTTCCCAACCCCAAACTTTTGAAAAGTATACCTTGTATTGAAATATAAAAAAGTTTCACTAATTAGTGAATCCAGAATAATTAAAATGGCCAAAAGGGAACGGTCATGAGGATCTGCAGGGGTCTTTTCTATCATATCATTTCCTTCCTGAACTGCATTTTTAATGTGTTATTAGGACCAACAAATTTGAATTATGTCATTGACCCAAACAAAAGTTATTGCTCCAAATGGTTAGTCATGTACATTCTTTGTTACCGTTCATTCACAAATATCTCCTTTCATGAGACGCTCACACAATATTTCCATTCCCAGTTCAACAGCCATCCAGTAAACCAGTTCACTAATTGAAGTGAATCTGAAGGATCGTATGTGATGAATTGACTTGCAATGCTGGTAATGATGCATCACGAAGTGTAGACAATGCATGAATGTTTCATTTGGTAATACATTCATTTCAGTTTATATCTACAGTGTAATAGCTTTCTTTGTACTTATTCTTTTACAGCTGCGAGGAGATCACAAAACACAAGTAAACCGAATATTTCATTGGCCGCGTCTTTAAGTCAGTTTTAATGTGTCTCTATTCCCTATAAATCTACAGCATTAGCCACCTTTGAGCATAGGAAGGCTCATTAGCATCTGACACCCACACCGGGCTTAGCTTGCTCCATCTTCTCATTGGCCCACAGTGAGATGATTGTGTCATACAGTGATGTATAGACCTTACAGCGGATACTCTGAATACATTTTCTCAATTTCATTTTCTATGGACCACCAGGGCTTTGGTCAATATCAATTGCAATGCCTGGCTCCGGGCAGACAAATTCATTTCAATTACAATTACCATCGTCGCGACGTTGATTTATAGCGTTGTTTTCTTTCCAGCGCCTTCCCGCTCCCATTAATCACCACTTGCCGGCCCGTATGATCTGCAGTTCATCTACCTGCCAAGCGGGATTGCTCCGCCGAGCATTCCTCCGCCTCACCCCCCGCCAGAGACCACAGGGAATATTAGTGTCCTTAATTCACACTCCATCTTTCCACATTTACTCACAACAATGCTAACTTACGGGAATGCTAACGTGATGTGCTTCTTTGCTTCTCTGGTTTCTTACTCAGTCAGTATATCCTGCTGATGTCAAGTTAATAGGAAAGACTTTCAGGAAAGTTTGCAGTCAAGACTTTTCAAAATGTCATGAAGTGTAACTATAGAAATATAGCATTTTTCTGAATACATGTGAGTGTTAAAAAATGTATCTGATCTAAATGTACCTTGATGTAAAAGGTTAAAGTATGATATTTCACACTGCATTTTTCGTTTTGTAAGTTTTGACTTCCATGAATGCTGCAGACACTCGGTTTCATTGATTTCAAACATACTGAAGCATGCGTGATGCTCGCAGTGTTTTTAGCCTCTGCCGCCTCAATATATGAGTACATAAACACACAAATATAATCTTTAGAACTGCTCTGAGTGTAACTTCGTGAGCATTTTGCTGTTTCTTTTAAGAAAAACTACTGTCATAAACGTATTCTTAGAAAAATGTCAAAAAAACTTAAAGGAACATTCCACTTTTTTTTGAAAATAGGCTCATTTTCCAACTCCCCTAGAGTTAAACAGTTGATTTTTATCGTTTTTGAATCCATTCAGCCGATCTCCGGGTCTGGCGGTTGCACTTTTAGCATAGCTAAATTAGACCGTTAGCATCTCGCTAACGGTCCGATTAGACCGTTAGCATCTCGCTCAAAAATGACCGAAGAGTTTCGATATTTTTCCTATTTAAAACTTGATTCTTCTGTAGTTACATTGTGTACAAAGACGGACGAAAAATGAAAAGTTGTGATTTTCTAGGTCGATGTGGTTAGGAACTATACTCTTATTTCGGCGTAATAATCAAGGAACTTTGCTGCCGTACCATATGTGCAGCAGGCGCAACTCTGCATCTACACAAATTTAGTGCCGGTCATTTTCAGGCACTGCGTAATATAAAAATCGCAACTTTTCATTTTCCGTCAGTCTTAGTACACGATGTAACTACAGAAGAGTCAAGTTTTACATAGGAGATATATTGTCATTATATATGGTCATTTTTGAGCGAGATGCTGTCGGTCTAATCAGATTCAATGATCTATGCTAAGCTATGCTAAAAGTGTTACCGCCAGACCTGGAGATCGGCTGAATGGATTCGAAAACAGTAAAACCCAACTGTTTAACTCTAGAGGAGTTGAGCCTATTTTCAAAAAAAAAAAGTGGGGAGTTCCTTTAAAGAAACTGTGACAGAAATATATTTCTTGTTGTGATAGTACTACTAATACAATTACAATATTAAAAATGACTGTTTAAGGAATATTTACCTAATATTTACCAGATAAAAACGCAGTATTTCTGAATAAATAAATAACCAAAATATTAATAAATAATAATTATTATTGTTGTTATTATTTTAACTCAATTAATTAGAGATGCTTTCTATTATAAAAATAAAAAAAAAAATAAACGCTTTCCTAAGGCCTTAAAAATGAATAATAATAATAAAATTTAATTTTATAAATAAAATTAATTAATTAGAGGTGCTTTTAATTATTACAATTTAATGAAACAATTAAAATGGAGTCCAGAAAAGTAATGGAAAACACAGAGTTTTATAAAAAATAAAACTGAATTTGAGAAAAATAAAATTAAAACGTATTTCATAGGGCCTTTAAAATTTCATTTTTGTTAAACTTTTAATAAATTGCTGTTAAATTGTGTACATTTCATGATTTCAATAAAATAGACATGCTTTTTGATTAATATTGTTTAATGTAACCATTAAAACATATTTATTACTTAATGTAATGATAGTACTACTAATAACATTATTAATAAAACATTACTTTTTAAGGAGTATTTACCAGAGAAATTGCTTACTAGAATTCATTTTTACCAGAAAAATGTAAATACACACCACAGTAATTCTAAAATAATAATAATAATAATAATAATAATAATAATAATAATAATAATAATAACAATAATAATAATAATAATAATAATAATAAAAATTTATTTTATAAATAAAATTAATTAATTAGAGATGCTTTTAATTATTACATTTTAATGAAACCATTAAAATGGAGTCCAGAAAAGTAATGGAAAACACAGAATTTGATAAAAATAAAACTGAATTTGTGAAAAATAAAATGAAAACATATTCCATAGGGCCTTAATTTAATTTTTGTTAAACTTTTAATAAACTGTTGTTAAATCGTGAATGTTTCATGATTTCATTTAATTAGACATGCTTTTTGATTAATATTGTTTAATTTAACCATTAAAACACATATATTACTTAATGTAATGAAAGTTCTACTACTACTAATAACATTATTAAAACATTACTTTTTAAGGAATATTTTCCAGAGAAATTGCTTACTAGAATTCATTTTTTTTACAAGAAAAACGTAAATACACACCACAGTATTTCTGAAATAATAATAATAATAATAATAATAATAATAATAATAATAATAATAATAATAATAATAAATGAACTAATTAGAGATGCTTTCAATTATTAAAATTTAATGAAACCATTAAATGGAGTCCAGAAAAAAAAAAATAGAAAACACAGAATTTAATAAAAATAAAACTGAATTTGAGAAAAATCTAATTAAAACACATTTCATAAAATTGTATACATTTCATGATTTCAATTAATTAGACATGCTTTTTGATTTTTATATATATATATATATAAATCAAAAAGCATGAACTTTGTGTTCCCTTATATATATATATATATATATATATATATATATATATATATATATATATTTTTTTTTTTTTTTTTTTTTTTTTTTTTTTTTTTTTAATTCAACCATTAAAACAAAGTCTAGTAGAATTAAGTAAATTAAAATGGAAAAAAAAAAAGGGAACACAAAGTCATGAGGATCTGCAGGGGTCTTTTCTATGATATCATTTCCTCCCTGAACTGCATTTTTACTGTATTAATGTCATTGACCCAAACAAAAGTTATTGCTCCAAATGGTTAGTCATGTACATTCTCTGTTTCTGCTCATTCACAAATGTCTCCTTTCATGAGACGCTCACACAATATTCCCATTCCCAATTCAACAGCCATCCAGTAAACAAGCTCATTACATATTTATGAGGTTTGGCCTTTTTTGTTGCCTCATAAATACTGTAGATCATGTTATTATGGAGACACAAGACTGCAAGCAGCCTGCGAAGTGCTGCCCTCTCTTAATTCACCATTTGGTTGTAATCAGTCTGGTACAAGCTGTACCTATTTTGGACCGTCTGGAAAGAGACGCTGTCTCTCGTTTTGTCGGTGCTTCCTCCTCTGTATTTCAGGGTGAGTCAGAGGCTCAGACGTCGTCTAAATATGTGAACGGGTGCCATTCCAGGGCGAGCGTAGCTGAGCCGGGCTGCCGCTGACATGACTGTGTTCGCAGAGTTCAAATTTGTCCCCACGGCTTGGCAGCTGCCGCCGGATCCTGCCGTGCTCTCCCGCGGTCAGCCTGTCTCAAACGTCACGTGAAGAGTGGAAACTGCGTACACATTTGCCCGGCGCCCCGACAGTTTCCAGAAAAGGCTGTGATTCAGGCCTCCAATAAAATGTAGTGCTGTGGTTCAGCCTGAACAGATTAAACGTCTGTTTGGACAACATTTTGATTGTCCTGTTTTGGGTGTTGTGGGAAACGGATTGGGTTTCAACCAACACTGGAAACTAGACATTAAAAGCGTAACCGGAGTAATTTGTCACTGGACAGATTTACTCCGGATAAAATTATGGGAATCCTTAAAGGTTAATTCGAGCGTGCTAACGTTTGCCTATTTGCAGACGGGAGAAAGAGAGGCTCCTTGAATTTATGGTTACAAAGACTTTGGATCATCTTCCAAAATGAAGTTAAATGGTAAATATTCAAAAGAATTTCTTCCTGGAAGGATCCGTTAACTAACTTGCCAAACTGCCTCTTCTTTTCCGATATATTGCTTCCTTGTCATCTTAAATCAGCAAAATAGATTTTAGTGAACTCTAAGCCATGGACACCTGGTTTTTCTTACTTTGGCTAAAGATTGTGAAAAGTGTACAGTTGGATCAGGTATCACCTGAAGGAGGGGTTCAGGAGCGAATAAGATATGTCAAAATGCGATGAAGAACTGTTTATATGTTACAAGGTAAAGATCATCATCCGGTATATTTAGCCAATTATCGTGATGGATTGTTAAATGATAGCAATAAGCCGATAATTATTTTCACATTATTACCGTAAACAGATAAATGGCCCATATTAGAATTCTATAATATATTGTCTACAGAAATAAAAAATAATACTCAGAAAACGTAAATAATTTATTTTAGATGATACAAGTGAATTTAGGGATCAAAATTGTACAGTATAAAATATGTTAAAAAATAAAGACTAAAAAACTCAAGTCAATCATTTTAAATGCTACATGTAAATTTTGACATCACAGCATTATGCAGTATAAAAATGTTATTCATTGTATTATTAAATAATAATTATATTTTAAATAATTATCAATAATATGAAATATTATTTAAGATATTCATTGTCATGCTTGCTGTTATCAAATTATTAGCGTTTTAAAGATTAAGCATTTTAACAACAAAGATAATCAAAATGTAAAATAAAGTAAATGTGAACACATAATTAAATATTTATTACTGATTAATACCTATAAATAATAAAAAAAAAATCTCTAATATCAGCAGGTACTGGATATACGTATATAGGGCCCGGTGAAATCTGTTTTGTTTTTACCCCAAATTCTGTTTATATTTTTTCTAAATTTAAATTTTTTTGATTCCTCTTTTTATGGTTTAAGTAACATGAATCAAAAAGCATATCTAATTAATTGAAATCATGAAACTTACACAAAATTTAACAGCAATTTAATTTATAAAAAAAGTTTAACAAAAATTACATTTTTAAAGCCCTGTCAAGCCTATTTTTTTCCTCAGATTCATTAAATTTTAATAATCAAAACAATCTCCAATTAATTAATGAACAAAATAATTTATTCATATTTTATTTATTTATTTATTTATTTTAGAAAAACTGTGTTGTGTATTTACATTGTTCTGACAATTTTTATTTTTTTTTCTGGTAAACATTTCTAAAGCAATAATATTATAATAATTGTATTAGTAGTATTAGTACTATCATAACATAAAGTAACATATTTCTGTAACAGTTTCTTCAAGTTAAACCAAACTTTTATTTTGATGGGTTGCTGTGAAGACTTTGAGTTTCTGTTTATATATGATATGATGGTAAAATGCTCATGAAGTGACTAAGAGAGAGAGAGCAGTTCTAGAGATCATGTTTATTTGTTCATGTTGTCCTATATTGAGGTGGCAGAGGCTGAAAACACAGCGAGCGTCACACGTGCTTCAATATGTGTGTAGTAAACAAAGCCATGCGTCTGCACTCTTCATTCACACAGAGACACGCAGAACATGAAGGATTCACATTTAAATAGTATTTTTCCGGCTTAATATTCACAGACGCGTTTAGATATAAGTGTACTGACCTACTTTTGATCTATTCATCCAAACTTTGGCAAATTCTGTGACATTCCACGTCATACAGTAAATTACATTTTTATTACCGGATTACGTGGTTCCGCATTGTCTGCATCACAGAAATCATAGGGAATCTCTCAGTGTTTGCGCAGATTCTCTAACACATTGGGCTAACCCATGTTCAGATCAGCAACATTTCCTCATTTTGTGTCGTTCACTCTCTGCATCTGTTAAAGCAGCCTAAAAAGCAGACTGCCACTAATGAGTGAAGTCTGGCCTGTCGGTGGGAGAACCGTACCCAGCTCACTCAAGGCTGGATTGGTGATTCTTCAGGAAGTGCAGCTTCTCCACAATGCTGGTCCGATGAAAGCAGAAGAGCGCTATCGATCGGGTTCTGGGGGGAGGATGGCCTGCAGTGGAAGTGAGGCAGAGCTGCTGAAGAGGGAGAGGAGAACTGGAGGGGTTCTTAGGACCTCTAAGGGCAGATGAGGAGGGATCTGGGGGACGTCAACCCCCACTTCTCTCTCTCTCTCTCTACCGCTCTAGTCTACTTCCACAGGGCTTCAGAGTGTGCAGTGTAGTGTTGCTGATGAGAACTGTCGGAGCAGAGCATAGTGGCTGAAGGTCAGGAAAAACGGCTGACTTTAGGGATGTTTTGCCCACACACTCAAAACACACACTAGCTAGAACCCAACTTGGGTAATAGTCTTGAATTATTTTATTTCACAAGTTCACAAGCAAGAGTAGGCCAAAATATGTGATGGACCATTGAGCAGAAGCTGAAGCTACTATACATTGGACTAATGTTTGTTTTTTGGAATTTCACTTCTCTCCACAAGTCAATGACACTGTCCTAGTGGTGGATTTTAGCATAGTGACTTAATTTCACCAATCAAAACCATTATTACATACTTGAAAATTTAAAACAAGATTAACAAAGTTGTAGTATGGATATTAGGTAGTGTTTAACGCTATAAAGATGAGAATATTCCACTGACTATGAACTCATATGAACACGTTCAGTGTGTGCTTTGTGATACTTCAGCACCAGCATAAAGTTTTCAGCGTTATACTCTAGTTGTACAAACCTGAGTTGGGCAAATCTGCTGAACTCCTTGCAGGCCCATTTAGTTCTTTTTTGTTTTCACATTCATTGTTTGTTGTTTTCATTGACATTTTCTATTTTCTTCTTTACCTTCTTCTTAAAGGAACACTCCACTTTTTTTGAAAATAGGCTCATTTTCCAACTCCCCTAGAGTTAAACAGTTGAGTTTTACCGTTTTCGAATCCATTCAGCCGATCTCCGGGTCTGGCGGTTGCACTTTTAGCATAGCTTAGCATAAATCATTGAATCTGATTAGACCGACAGCATCTCGCTCAAAAATGACCAAAAAGTTTTGATATTTTTCCTATTTAAAACTTGACTCTTCTGTAGTTACATTGTGTACAAAGATGGACGGAAAATGAAAAGTTGCGAATTTCTAGGTCGATATGGCTAGAAACTATAATCTCATTTTGGCGTAATAATCAAGGAACTTTGCTGCTATACTATGGGTGCAGCAGGCACAATGATATTACGCAGCCGTCAGCTCTGCATCTACACAAACTTAGTGCCGGTCACTTTCAGGCACTGCGTAAGATCATTGCGCCTGCTGCACCCATGGTACGGCAGCAAAGTTCCTCGATTATTACGCTGGAATGAAAGTATAGTTCCTAGCCATATCAGCCTAGAAAATCACAACTTTTTATTTTCAGTCAGTCATAGTACACAATGTTACTACAGAAGAGTCAAGTTTTAAATAGGAAAAATATCGCCATTATATATGGTCATTTTTGAGCGAGATGCGATCGGTCTAATCAGATTCAATGATCTATGCTAAGCTATGCTAAAAGTGCTACCGCCAGACCCGGAGATCGGCTGAATGGATTCGAAAATGGTAAAACTCAACTGTTTAACTCTAGGGGAGTTGGAGAATAAGCCTATTTTCAAAAAAAGAGGAGTGTTCCTTTAAAGCGAAACCCCAGCTTTTGCTATGCTTATGCCTGTTGTTTACACTACTCTGGCGTTTTCGACTCTCGAAAACATAGACTTTCGGAAATGCTGCAGATCCCGTTTTAGTTTTAAAACTCTGGGGTTGCGTTTCAGTGAAAATGGACTAAAACTGAGACTTTTGGAAACGATGGCATGGCTGCCCACATTCGCATATGAGATTGAGTTAAAGAATGAATGCTGTAATCAGATTCAGGTAATCACACTCACTCAGTCAATCTCTCTCTCTCATAATACCCTACAAAATACAGTGAGCTTTTAATACAGTAATACAATAAGTTTTCAGTGAAGCAACTCAACGTTCCTTCGGTACTAGTTCTAAAGTGATGTTTTCAATTTAGTAACGGAGGCTTGGGCTCAGCTGTTAAACTGTCAAACTGAGATTTGAATCTGTGGCGGAAGGAAGTAGTTCTGAACAAAAGAGGGTTTTAAAAGAAACTCCATTGTTGTTTCTTATGTATTTACATACTCGTATGTCAAACTGTTGTATAAACGCAATATCACTCTCTTGGTCATGCGTTATGGCTGTATATTGGCACGCTATGATTACCTACAGCTGAATCACAGCTGTGCTATATATATATGTGTATATATATATATATGTGTCTGTGTGTATATGTATAGGTATATGTGTATATATGTATGTATGAAAAATTTATATCCATCTAAAGATTACATTAATTTAACACTATTATTATATGACTAGTATTTTTATTGTGCATCTCGTAGTAGCTTGTGCAGATGCTTTGTCACATTGGGCACTGCATTAACTTGACTGATATGCAGTTATTAATGTGTGATAGACCTTATGTCGAGACTCTGCAGACCTTACGAGTCTTTATTGTGGCGTCTGCTATTCCTCCATTACCCTCTTCAGCAATTTAATTAAAAAGGGAGAAATGATTGAGTTGACTAGAAACCGAATTACCTCACTGTCATGTGTGTGTGGCGTGTTCTCACACACATTGAGTGTTTATGCACAGATTTACCTGCATTGCCCTTTCTAAGATTTCCCTAAATCACGTACCTCTATGGAACATCTCTCCTGGCGTGACCAGCCTGCGGAGCCAATGTGCCCCGGGGGACAAATCGGCCCGGGCGGCGCGCTAATTGAAACGTGTCGGCGACTCATTGACGTCTTGGCTCTTGTTTCAGGGCTATTTCAAACCACAATGCTGATTGCTGGTTTCAGATCACGGAGGGAAAAATCAATATAGCTTGAGAGATCAGGAACTACTCTTTGCCGGTTTAACTCTTGCTGTAGCATACAGATAGAGCAACCTGCTATGTGCTAATAAAGTAATACATTTATCCACACAGTAATAGTCTTATTTAAATACTGTAGAGACTTTTTAGTTCTTCATTCAAGAAACTAAATGTAAAATGTTTTTTTTAAGAAATGTTCTGAGTATATACACTCAGTCAAAAGTTTTTGAACAGTAAGATTTTTTTTTTTTTTTTAAGAAGTCTCTTCTGCTCACCAAGCATGTATTTATTTTTACTATTTAAAATTTGAATTACTATTTAAAATAAAAATTACTATTTTTATTTGAATATATTTAAAAATGTAATTTATTCCTGTGATCAAAGCTAAATATTCAGCATCATTACACCAGTTTTCAGTGTCACATGATCCCTCAGAAATCATACTATTATGCAGATTTTCTGTTCAAGAAACATTTTTATAATATATTATTATTTTTTTATTTTTTATTTTGGGAAATAAATTATAGAAATTAATACTTTTATTTAGCAGGGATGCTTTAAATTGATCAAAAGTGATTATAAAGACATTTATAATGTTACAAAAGATTTCTATTGTTCATGTTCTTCTGAATTTTCTGACTTTCAACTGTTGATGAGCTGTTTGCAACATAATAATAATATTAAATCACAGGATTAAATTACATTTTAAAATATATTCAAATAGAAAACAGTTATTTTAAATAGTAAAAATATTTCAATTTTTTTTTTCAAGTTTTTGCTGTACTTTGGATCAAATAAATGCAGGCTTGGTGAGCAAAAGAGACTTCTTTAAAAAAAAAAACATTAAAAATCTTACTGTTCAAAAACTTTTGACAGGTAGTGTAAATCTAAAATATTATTATAAATTATAAATACTAAATAATATTCATAATTTGAAATTCAAAACTTTCCATGCTTTGCATGTCATGCTTTTTTTAACCCCTAAATATATTTACTTTATATTTCTCAGCGCTTAAGTTTCTTGCCTGATCTTAGATACTGTGGAAACCACAGCAGACATCTTAATAAGTGTTATTCCACTGGTTATCTCAGAATAATCCTGCACATTTCAGCCATTGCTGTGGCCTAAATAAATGGCCTATAAATGCAATTTTGTGGAGGGCTAACTTGTTAGCTTTTCTTTGATACCCTCCACATATTGTTGGACCTTTTGTAAAATGGATTGCAGATAAGAAATAATTTATGTTCCTTTCACAGCTTGGCGCAAATGTAGTACGACATTGTTGTCAATAATGCATTTTTATTTTTTTTTTACAGCGTGGTTCTCATAATCAGGGATGTACTTGGATATCGCTGACCTGCTAACTTTGGTATCAGTGTCTTGACATTATCTGCGAGTATTTACAGTTTATATGAGTCAGAAGCAGAGACCATGATGTCAGTGTCTTGGCCTAGTAGTAGTGGTAGAAACAGACAATAATAGTCCCAGTGTCCGTGTAAACAAACCTGGTGTTGTGTGTTTATGTACAATATAGTTCAAATGTTTAGGGTCAGTAAAAAAAAAAAAAAAAATTCTTTTTAAAAAGAAATTAAAACTTTTCTTTCCAGCAAGTTTGCATTACATTTATTGAAAATGACAGTAAAGACTTCTACAATGTTACAAAAGGTTTCTGTTTCATTGCTGTTTTAAAGATTTCTCTTCATCACAGAATCCTGAAAAAATGTATCACAGTTTCCATAAAAATGTAAGGTTTTCCACAGTTTTCAACACAACTGTTTTTAACATTGATGATAATGATAAATGTTTCTGGAGCACCAACTCAGCATATTAGAATGATTAGAAAGATCATATGACACTGACGATTGGAGTAATGATGCTGAAAATTCAGCTTTGCCATCACAGGAATAAATGACATTTTAAAATATATTAAAACAGAAAACAGCTGTAATAGTATTTCACATTCAAAATGTTTTCGCAGTATTTTTAATCAAATAATTGCATCCTTGGCAAGCATAAGAAACTTCAAAAACATTTTAAAAAAATCTTGCCAGTCCCAAACTTTTGAATGGTAATGTATGAGTGTATATGCACTTTGTCCATTAAGAACAGTGAAGCGAAATGTTTAGGGAAGGCGAGGGAAGTAGGTTCGGTTGCTTTTAATGGCGTTGACAGCTTTAGACACTGGGCTAAAATCAGTATCCTCCCAGGCCGCCCACCCGTCCAGCTAGGAAATAAATCCCATGTGGTAGTTCGGGCTGCCGGTTGGGATCACAGACTGCCTCCATGGCCTCTAGATCTCCAGAGAGCAGCGGAGGGCGCCGACACGACAGCACAAACCTGAGGAGACGCTCAGGGTTTTACATTACACAGCATCACTTTACCGGCGCTGCATGAGCTGGCAACTGTGATCTCCAAAGTCCCTCTGGAGAGTCCATTTAAAATCCAATAGAAGCCTCCTTTTATGAGAACCTGTAGAAAATGCAGATGAAGGATGAAGGAAACATCAGGCTACATACTTTGACAGACATATAACTTTACTTATTATATTATTTTTATTATTATAGTGTTATTTTAGTTTTTATTCATATTTTAATCTGTTTTTGATTTTTAGATTTTCCATTTTCATTTGAATTCTAATTAAAGTTGTAATAATTTTGTTGTGTTTTTGTCATATTTAGTAGTCTTTGTTTTGTACATGTCTGTGTATTTTTAGTTTTAGCTATTTCATTTTGTTATTTTTGTACATCAGGTTATGAAGGTAACACTTACTAAGAATGAACAATACTTCTACAGCATTTATTAATCTTAATGTTAATTTCATAATATATTAATGCAATTTCAAGTAACAATTAATGTTTTTAATTTTATTTTTAGTTAACTAAAATAACCCTGATAATTCTAATAATATTTTTTTTATGAAAAATGTGCGCTAATAAATTATGAAAAGGATTTTTCAAAAATCATTAGAATTTGAATAAAAGAAAGTTGTAGCATTTAAGGTAGTAAGTTTTGTTGTCTTATTTGTCTTAATAATAGTTGTTTTGGACTTTATACTGACACCTGTTGACCTGGATGTATGAAATGTATTTAGTACCAGCTGTAGCTTTTCCTTTTTGTATCCACATGTTCTCATACATATTTATACATGTATTTATTTTACTGTAGCTGTGCCAATTGTATGACACATGATGTAAACATGGCGGCATACATAAGTGTGGAATACAGTAAAATTGCTTTATCTAGAAGACTGATATTGTATGTCCTCAGTCTTCATCTCATGTGAACTTGCGTAATTTTAATAGCATTTCCCAAAAGTGCTATTCATTTCTTTATTTGTAAAACATATTACACTTTTAATTACTCTCACTGCATTTTTCACTGTTTTAATGTTGACGGGGAGGGGGGAGAGACGCCGTTTTTTCCAATATGGGCAGGCCTATATATTTTTCTGCTCATGTCTGAAAGGCTGGCTCCAAGCATTAGGGGTGGGCTCTCGCTCTCTGATGGTTTTCCAGTGAGTATTTGTCAGGTCAGACTGTGCACCGCCCGGCGGTCTCCGCTCCTCTCCCCGGGTTATTTATTACCTCTCTCCCCCGCCGGCAGCGCTGTGGCTCCGGGGCCGCTGCCAACAACGGCGCGGAGGCGGGGACGACTGCAAGGGGGTTCTCCACATCCGACAGGGCTGTGGGCAGCGACCTACGCTGAGAGAATATGGAGAAAACAAAGTTATTGACATGAATTAGACTGAAGATCTTGTGTAATAACAGGAAGACCAACAGGAATCTAAATCAGATTTTTACTGAAGGTGAAGCTGCTTTTAATCAGTAAATATTTGTAAACATGTCACAAGTGCTTACTTTATTTTGTTTTTTGGTAATGTACAAAACTGATAACACATTTACTTTATTCAGTATTGCCCTGCTCCATGTATGTTGTCATTCATGTAAAATTATAAGATGAAGTATCAAAATACATTATGATTGCAACAATAAGGCCTCATATATTTTGCTTGAATTTTGTAGTCTGAAAAGCTTTAGCTACCAAAGAAGAATAGAAAGAATAGAAAATCAAAAAATGTAATAACTTTGTTACCAAAAGTAGCACGCATTTACTTTTTCATTTTGTGAATTTTATATCTATATCTATATATATATATATACATAGAGAGAGAGAGAATGTCTATATTTTTTATTCATTCATTTATTGAACTTGGCTGTGTAGTTATGAGCATGTGAAAGGGAGGTGACCCAAACCTTATCTAATAAAAAGCAGAGAAGTTTCTTCAACATGCATGTTGTGAAATGTGAAGCTGTTTCGTGCACTGTGTGAGTGGGTGGCACTTTCATTTTGATGAGCAAGAGGAGGATGCCACAGGACTTGTTCTGCTGAACTGTCGATAATGTGGGGGCTGAAAGTTCAGGGGAAGCCGTCCTGAACCAAACTGTGGGTTGAACGCTACGTTTGTCATCTGTAAATTTAGGGGAACCCCTCCTTCATAAATAGAGTCCCTCATGACTCACCAGTGGTTATAAGATAGAAGAGAGTAGGGGTGCGGGGGCAGGGTATCCCCGCGGGGGATCCTCTCACTTGGGGTTTCAGGGATCTCCTGAGGTCTCTGAGAACCTTTGACCTTTAGGTTGTTTCCAGTTTTCTTGTGATATGTCTTTGTGTGGGCGATTTTTTGATTTCTAGATTGAAATGATGCATAGAAAGTTTGAAGTCTCACAGGCTTGCAAAGTCAACAGTGTGTATGTGTCAGTGTCAGCATATATTTTTTTTTTTATGTTTTTATCATTCTTAATTATTTCTAACACTCATGATGAAACCATTAGCTGTCTGTGTACCTCTGGTACGGTATTCAGCAACACGTAGAGAGTCATCTGATCATCTTTGATCATATGTAAACTACATCTTATAACAGTTAGGTCAAAATCAAATTAAAGTGTGGATAAAAACCATTAAAGAAAGAAATTAAAAGTAAACCTTGTTGTAAAAGAAAGGTGTTGTTGTATGTAAATAGCACAGTCAGTTTTATCAGATTTATTTACAATAAATAGTAGGTTTATAATTGCTTTTGCAATGTTGTTTACCAAAAACGGTAAGATTTGTCCTTTTTTATACATTATATATTGCATAACATCAATATTTTTTCATTATGTTTGAGAGATTAGAGGATTCGGATTATAAAGTTATTATTCACAGGTTATTACTGCCAAATCATTCAGTATAGCCTTCAATAGCACTGTTTTTGTTTATTTACAATAAAATGAAAATACAGTGAATGTTACAGCGTTGCATTTTACAGCCACCCTGTTACTTATATAACTTTGTGAATGCATTTTAATGTAAAGTTCTGACAACCACAGTCTCCATTATTTTGCAACAAGGCCAAATGATGACTTAAAGGTTAAAATTTATCAGATTACAGAATCAAAATTGCCCTTTCTCTAATAAAAAACATAAAATGTCATCCAGACTAACCCCAAATGAGCTTACAAACAAGAGTGAAGTAAATGCAGCAAACAGAAAATAACATGTAGTGCAATATACTGAAAACCAAATACATAACTAACAACCAAAAATATAAAAAAGCATTAAAATGATGTATGCTTCTATTAAAAATTGGATATTTTAAATGTTTTTATTTATTTAACTGTAAACTGCATTTTAGGTAACTACAGTAATCTTTTTGCAATATTCTTTCTCTGCATAATAGCTATATATTATATATTATAGTATATAGCTAGCATATTGTGCAGAGAAGTATATTATAGTCAACAAATCCTTTGATTAAAAAAATGAAACTTAACGGAATAAAGGTAACCACACAGCTGAATGAGAATGGAAAATAAAACCTAAATCAAATGATTTCTGTGAACTTCATGCGGTGACGGGAAATGGTGACGCAACCTCGTCCGTCGCGGACCCCCTCGAGTGCGCTCGCACTTGCGCTGCCTCCGCTGTTTAAATGGGCCAAGTTTGAGAAGCGGCGGAGAGTGCAAATCTTGTTTGGTCTGGGTCTGTGAACTAAAGCGTGACTTCAGCGACGTATTAGGGGTTAAAAGAAAGAACGAGCGCGAGAGGAAAAAAAAAAAAGAAACCAAAGTCCCATTAGCGCCAGGCATCATTTGCAATCGAAAAGACGCACATAGATAGCATAATTATTTCTGTCCTCGTCAGATATGAAAATGCTCCGAGCCACTCTGGCTCACTACCCACTGTGCATGTACTACTGAACTTTTACACGATCTACACTACATATATATACACGGTTTATTATTATGTGTTAAAATATCCTAGTCGTATGGTGTCCTCATTAGTTTCTGGACAAAAATAAACTTGGAAGTTGACGGAGGAAATAAACATAGCGAAGTTGCCATAGTGATTATTTTAAAGGAAACGCGGGATAAACAATCATTAAAGCACGCTCAGCGCTAATATCTGGCGGAGATGTCAGGCATTAGTCCGATTAGATGTGGTGGGCAGGAGCGCGGGGAGACCCGTCATGCGAGCAGTGCACTGAGGAGAAGAGTGAAGTGGTGAATGGCTGAACTTAAGCGCTCTGCTGTCAGCCAGCGACGCGGGAGTCGTGCGTAAACACACCGGCGCGCCTGGAACTCCGCGAAGAGGGACACAAGTTGGGACGCATGAACTGCTAATCACTCGTTACCGGCGCTCCGCTTCGGGTAACATGCCTGCCATCAAAAAGGAGAGACTGGATGGAGAAGACATGGCATTAGCCGCCTTCAACCAGCCCGAATACCTGGCCCCTTTAAATGCCACCGCTATCCCCGTGGTGACCCCTCATCCGCCGCCGTACGATCACATTTTCGCCCATCATCAGCGTGCGTACTTGGGCTTTCGCGACACCGCGCTGCATCAGCAGCACCTTCACCACCACTCGGACGACTTCATGCTGGAGAGCTTCTCGTCTATCCCGGACTTTCAGCCGTTTTTCGACAACGGGGAGCCTTGTATCGAAGTGGAATGCGGGGAAAACAAAGCACTACTGTACATTAACAAACTGTGCCAGGGCAGCAAAGGGCCCTCCATCAAATACCGGGCTGAGTGGCTCACCCCAAACGAGTTCCAGTTCGTCAGTGGAAGAGAGACAGCCAAAGACTGGAAACGGAGTATTAGGCACAAAGGTAAGTCGATGCCGCTTGCAGCCGAATGGATATTACTTTTGAATTAAGGGCTCATTTAGCCTCCGTCGTGTTCGTGAATTAACACAACAGCTCTTTTTAGGAGTAAAAAAACGGGTTGCTGAACAACAACTACTTTAGTGCACTGAGAAGAGCTCGCTGTGCTTTGAGTCGAACGGCTTTGGATTCGCACTGTTGGGAAAAAAGGTGAAAAGTCGTTTTTACGCACGTGGATTGTACAGCTATTAAAGTAAAGACGGTAAAACACCTTTTGACTTGAATTTCAAACTTTTCTGACTGAAGTGCGCTTCTGTGTAAAGTTGTTTTTGTAATCAAGTGGAGTAGAGCAGGATTATGACACCGTGGCACATTATCAAGCAGTTATGGATTAAGCAACTTGTGTTTACTAAGATTTCAACCGGAATACTTTTCTAAGGTCTGAAACAGCAAACTTGATGTTATTTATGTGTAGTAACGCTGTACTAAGATATTTTGGGGTTTTTTATCATTGTGTCGCAATAACATTTTTATTTCCATCCATTCAGTTCTATTCTATCAGAGTTTCAACTCGATTTTCTTTATCAGTTAGCGGTCGATAAGTACAACAAACCTATCTCTGCAGCTTGTCGCTGGTTTTTACTTTACTAGTTTTAAGACTGCATTTGAACGGAAGTTTTTGTCTTTAGTAGGTTGCTATTTTTAATAAATCATGATCGATTTATAGTCAATATATTGTCCAGGTAGTGATTGTCTATGCTGAGGATGTTTTTGAAGTGCAGTACGTAAGGATTAAGATACGGTGGCACATTATCATATGAAGCAGTTTGTGTTTACAAAGATTTAAAGTGGGGAAAATGTCATATTTTGATAAGTTACAGTATGTGGAATAACTTTGTGCTGATGTGCCAGCACATCTGAAGAATTTTATACAGTTTACCTGAGTTTATTTCCAGAGGTTTCAAGTCTTCTTTCGGACAACAGTTCATTTTGGTTAAGACTAATTTTGTACATGTGCACTCTGGGTATTACTCTTGGTCACTTGCTATAAATAAAATGAATGTCCTTCTAAGACACTTTTGTTGCACGGCGACACTGTCCCATGGATGAGTTTGACAGATGGGTGGATGACTGCAGGAGTTGTTAAAGTAGTCACTGGAGGGGTGCATTTGGTACAGTTTCACTGGAGTCATAAGACGCAGGTCCATCTCTTGTAAAAGCTGATTTTGTTGCATGATGCTAACACAAAATGAAGTCTGTATTTGAACACCAGATTGTTTTGGACTCCATGTGTACATATGCATTCACAGGAATCTAAACGGTTAATGATTGTGTTTTTATTTTTTTAGGGAAAAGTCTGAAGACACTTATGTCCAAAGGAATCTTACAGGTACATCCTCCAATCTGTGACTGCCCTGGCTGTAGAATTTCATCTCCTGTGGTAAGTGTGCAATTCAGTTTGCTCCATGTTACTTCTTTTGGATTAAATGTGTATTTTAGAAATATTGACAATGTCTTATTTGATTTATCACTTTAAATGGATAGGAAATTCTGTGTTATCTGATGTTAGCAACTCAGTCACCATTCACTTTCATTGCATCATTTTTTCATTCAGTGAAAGTCAGCAGTGACTGAGACTGCCTAATATTTAACAAAAAAGACTAAATGATAACAAAAAGTGTCAACTGTCCCTTTAAAGGTTTCATTAGCATTACAGGATGACAAAGTTTGTACGTCGTCGTTGAACGTTGAAACTGTCCTGTATGTAAAGCATGAAGAGAGTTTTTTGAGCAGGGGATGACACGCCACTGCTGATGAATTACACGGTTTGATGCACTTTTCTCTGAATTGCATTAGAGACGTTAAGAAGGACAGTGACTTGCTGTTAGCGCTGTCACGGTTGTTTCTCAGAAAGTAAATAAAGACCAAGTACAAGGAAATGTGAAATGGTTGGAATTGATTGTTTTGGTTTGTTGGACTCCGAGCTGCAATGTAAGGTCACAGCTTGTCTGTAGCAGATGTTCCAGCAAAATACGCCACACGCTTCTTATTTTCACTTTTCCAGGACGCTTCATCGATCATGTAGACGACGAAACTAGTTCAGTGTCCGTGAAGGTCAGAAAGAAATTGGGAGTAGTTGAAAGATTCATCTCTCTGGAGGGCATTTTTGCAGGGTTTTTTTTCTGTGACATGGCAATGTCACAGACAGGGATCATATCCTGAAGTTAATCAGTAATATTAATAGCTGATGTATGGACTTTCATATCTCTTTATTCTCAATCTGTGATATCTCCCAGCTCTGTTAGAACAATCAGCTTTGTGCATTGTGTGGGAGCGCGTGCAGCAAGCCGGCTAGCGGTTGGCCGCTTGCAGTATTTGTCCACACAGGTGCTGTGTTTTTATCTGAACTGAGAGCGTCTGTTGCCGCCTCTAACGGTTAATCTGGAGGGGAAGGGCGTAAGAGGCTTACTGAGCTACTGAACGTAGCTACCGGTGATTACTGAGGCAGCGGCACGCAAAGCGAAGGCGCTTCAGATAAGCTGGAGGTGTTTGAGTGATGCAGGTAAACTACTGAGGAGGGCCTGAGCCAGAGCCAGAGGAGATAAAAACTTAATGGCTTAGTTGTTTGGGGCCCGTACATTACCTCTCACTGAGGGCGTTAGAATCTCATGGAGGCTGATTTTGAAGATTTTGAAGTCGAGGAGGCTCGTCACTAGCTCTGTCTGATTGTTGTCTTATCATTTTCGAAGTGAAAGGGTTCTGTGGTGCCGTAGCATCTGATAGTGTTCGGATGAATCAAACCCTGACCGAAATTGTCTTGCTTTAATTGGTTTAACCAGCTTCCATCTGATTATTTCAAATCACACGTACACTTCTTTTGAAGCTCGAACGTTTACTTTAACAGTTAACAGTTTCTTTTAAGTACTGTGACATCATCTGCAGCATTTCTGATCTGACTACTCTGTGCGACGATTGTTGTGTTTGATCTGTAATGTGCACTTTTTTTTTGATATACCATGTATGTGATTATAAACTGTCACAGTTATCTTTAAATCTGGTGCCCCATTTTTGTATACTGTTTGAGTAATATGGGTTTGCAGTTTGTTCATTGATTGTTGAAGCTGTTAATATGTTTCATGTCCACTCATTCCTCTATTTTGCTGTATACTACTGCTTTTTGAGCGTGTGGATGTTCTGTCTCTTTGGCCTTGCTTTGGTTTCTCCCTTAAAGTTTAGCACCACTAGTGGTACCAGACGGAATTGCAGAATTTTACCTCAATGATAAAATGACTGTTTCCAAACACCTCACTGGCTGGAGCCAATGTTTCTCAAATAAATATGGTGTACACATAGTCGGGATAGTAAAAAGTAGGGTTGACGACTCCTATCACGCTACAATCAGATAAACACTGACAGTGCATAAACACTTTGTCATGAAAACACTCACTTTCACACTATATAAATCTTCACACGTTAATGCTTGTGTGTGAGTGAAATATTAAATGTTGAGAATATAATTAACACCTTTCCCTTTCAGTGTATACAAAGTTTGTCAAGAACTTTTTCATGTTTTCTAACACTAGTTTGAATACTTCTAATGAAGTGCTCTTAATTGACAACCGTATAGGCTAACGTGTCTCTCAGTTAACACAAAAGGTTGTAAACTCTGAATTTGGTTGTGAGCGCTGAAAATGGTGAGTCAGTTTTGTTACAGAATGTGTTTATCAGTCACTTTAGTAAATGAGGTGTGCGTGTAATGTACTGTATTTAATGCAGACGTTACTTGTATTCTGTTTGAGTGTAGCTTTTACAAATTAGCATCCACAGATCTTGCAAGATTAAATGTAAAAACAAGACCATGTACAAAACAACAGGTCCTATCATGCTGTATGCAAATAAATATGGCAACATGCTCTGTGCTGGTGTGTGTTGTCTCTGACCAGTCTAGACTTTGAATCATTCTAGAGTCACTCAGTGCCATTCATTACTCTACATACTCAGTAACCACATTTTTAACAGTTTTCGACCCTCAGCAAAACCTGCACAAAGGTGAAAAGTTTTCATTTCAAGGTTATGAGTTCATTATAACACTTAGCTTAGGTGCGATATGTGACTGTGGACCTTTGAGCTGTTGTGGTTATTGTCTTCCTGCTAATAAACTATATGTAGATTCATCCTAATGAAGCGTGCTTGATGACATGGAAGCATTGTTTGCATGGACACATGAATGATCATGTGTTGTTGTTCCTTTAAGAGTCAGAGTCATTCAGTCGGCCTGGCTGTTGTCTCCCAGGAGAAATGTGCTTCCTTTCCCCTGTTTTTTCAGCGGAACTAGTGGAGGCTGGCAGGAAATTACACTCCGCTTCGTCTCGTAAATATCTCTTCGAATCTGGGCTTCCCCCCGCTGTGTCCCGGGTCAAGAAAAAGTTGTCACTGGGGGGTTGGGAACAAGGCTGGTTAGAAAACATGGAAGATGATGATGTCGCAGACTAAACATTTGTGAGTTGGTCCTTCAAAGAGAACAATCTCAGTTGTTGATGTATTCAGTGCACGGCTGGTACACAGCAAGAAGAAACTGGATGTGGATGGAATAGTTCTCCCAAAAATGAAAAAGTCTGTCATTATTTACTCACCCTCATGTCGTTCCAAACATGCATGCTGTTATTTTTTCTGTGGAATGAAAAGAAGACATTTTTGAAGATTTTGCAGTTCTTTCATTGCAATAGTAGCCCATAGTGACCAAATAAAAAATAATAAAAAAATGAAAATATAAGTGTGTTATAAATAACACTTTCTGTCATAATTCTACGTCAGAACGCCACACATGTGTTGTGGTGAACGCGTGACAAAGGCTGACACAGAAAAGATTGTTGAATAAAGTTGTTATTCTTTGCGCACAGGTTTTCTCGTAGCTTCATAACATTATGGTTGCACCACTGATGTCACATTGACTATTTTAATAATGTTTTTACTACCAGATTCATATTTCATCAAAAAATATCTTCATTTGTGTTCCGAAGATGAATGAAAGGGTTTGGAATGACATGAGGTGAGTAATTTGTGGACAGAATTTTCATTACTATTACTATTAAGATATTCATGGATAATCTTACTTTCTGCGTAGCTGGTGTATAGAGTTTTTTTTGGAGTGTTTTATGGAAAGAAGTACTTAAAGTCGTAATGAAGTGCAAATAGCAACAGATCTTTTCTTCCGTATTGATAAGATCAAAAAAATTATAAATGAAAATGCATTCATAGACGACTCTATAACATACATATACAAAAGTGAATTTTCACTTCATACTGACTTTAAAGGGACAGTTTTTAAAGAAAATTAAAATTCTGCCATTATTTACTCACCCTCATGTTGTTCCAAACTTGCATGCTGTTGTTTCTCATGTGGAATTCAAAGAAGACATTTTTGAAGATCAGCTCTATCATTGCAATAGTAGTCCATAGTGACAAAAAAAAAAGAATATAAAAAAATAAGTGTTCTCGTAGCTTCATAACATTACAGTTGAACCACTGATGTCACATGGACCATTTTATCGATGTCCTTACTACCTTTCTGGGCCTTGAACATGTCAGTTACATTGCTTTCTATGCAGGGTCAAAAAACGGTCAGATTTCATCAAAAATATCATAATTTGTGTTCCGAAGGTGAACAAAGGGGTTTGGAACAACATGAGTGTGAGTATCTATCCCTTTAATTATTATTCATGGATAATCTTTCTTTCTGCGAAGATTGTGTATAGACTTTTTTGGAGTTTTGTGTGGCAAGAAGTCACGAAGAAGTGCAAATAGCGACAGATCTTTTCTTCTTCAGTCAGTTGTACAAAAGAAGTGGAGTTTAAGTGGGCCAAATGATTGGAGAAGTCCTGCATGTGTGACCCAAGAGAAGTCCAGTGTTTCATTGGAAGATGGCCTTTGGCCTTTTTGCCTTTATTACAATAGGACAGATCATAGCTGACAGGAAGCGAAGTGGGAGAGACAGAAGGAGACGGGAACGGCAAAGGTCCTCGAGCCGGGATTCGAACTCGGGACGCCCGTAGCATAATGGCACTGTATTTCGGTGCGCTGCCCACAAGGCTATTGGCACTGACCAATTATGACATTTTGATAAGGTAAAAAAAAATCGTAAATGAAAAGCATGCATGGATCTATAACATACATATACAAAAGTGAATTTTCTTTTGATGCTGACTTTACAGGGACAGTTTACGCACCCTCATTAATGAAAATTCTGTCATTATTTACTCACCCTCATGTCGTTCCAAACCTGTTGTTATTTTTCCTGTGGAATGCAAAGAGGACATTTTTGAAGATTTTACAGCTCTTTTATTACAAGAGTTGTCCATAGTGACCAAATACAAAATAATAAAATAAAATAAAAATAATGGATAATCTTCCTCTCTGCAAAGCTTGTGTATAGACATTTTTGGAGTGTTGTACGGAAAGAAGTGCTTAAAGTCGCAATGAAGTGCAAATTGTGACAGATCTTTTCTTCTGTATTGTGACGTACAGTAAAGTATTTTTCTAATCCGTAGTGACCAAATTAAAAAAAACATTATGGATGAACCACTTGATGTCACATGGAGCATTTTATCGATGCCCTTACTGCCTTTCTGGGCCTTGAACATGGTAGTTGCGTTGCTCTCTATGCAGGGTCAGAAAGCTCTCAGATTTCATCAAAAATATCTTAATTTGTGTTCTGAAGGTCACTTCGTGAGTAATTAATGACAGAATTTTCATTGGATGAACAATCGCTTTAAAGGGACAGTTTACTCAAAAGTGAAAATTCTGCCATTATTTACTCACCCTTATGTTGTTCCAAACCAGTAGGACTGACTTTCTTCTTTGAACCATAAAAGACGACGTTTTGAAGAATGTTGATAATCAAACACTTGCGCACTGTTCTCCTACCCTGTGGACAAAAAACACTGAGACATTTCTCAGAATATCTTCTGTTTTCTTCCACAGAAGAACTGAAGTCATACAGGTTTGGAACGACATTAGAGTGTTTTATTTTAGATAAATGATGCCTTTAATGAGGCGTCATTCTTTTATTTCAGATCTTCCACTCTTCTGTGAGATGACGCGGTTTAAACGGCTTGTTTACGCAAGTAATTGAGGTGTCGACTGTGCGATTCAAATTCACTAGAACTGCGTTAACGGCAGCGTAATTAGACAGTGATATTTTCGCTGTGGAGCGTGTGGTATTAGGTGAGGTTTGTTAGCGCAGACCAACGCTCATTTGGCAGAGCATTGCTGGAGGGCTGGGTACGGGCAGGAATGGGGGCTGACGCCACACAGTCTCACAACAGCTCCCTCGCTGTGGGGGGTTAGACTCGATGTGTGCGCGTGTCTGTGCGCCGTACGAGGGTTTGTGTAGCGGTGTGTTTGTATCCCTCACATGGAGCCGAGGCTATGCTGCTATGGCAACGGCAGGATCCCTCCTCAGGACAGCAGCGAGCAGCCAGGCAGTCTCTGCAGTGTGTTGCATTCATGAATTAAAGCAAATTAGAGCCCACTAGAAAACCACACCAAACTCACAACAGGCTTTTTCCGTTGATTTTATTAGCTGTTTTTGCTTCAAATGGTGATTGCGCTGCCGCAGAGATGAGCATTTCGAAGCGCAGTAACATCTTCCCCCAGTGACAAACAGGTGAGATGTTAGTTGCAACTAATTTAGTTTGTGCACATCCTAAACTGCCACATGTTTTTCCGATCATATGGAGATATAATCAGGAAACGTTGTCACTGAAGTTGGAGGAGTCGGTTACAGGAAAACAGTGCAGGAAAGATTTACAGGCAGGTGGGGGACGACTGTGTGTGTGTGTGTGTGTGTGTGTGCACGCTAGTATCAGAGCTGGGCGTGTCTGTGTGGGTGTTGGTGGGAAAGGTAGAGGGCTTATCTATCAGCTCACACAGCTGATCATTACAAAGCCACTGCAGCTATATATGGATGCACTCCTCCCAAATGTCAGTTTTTACATACGGCTGACCCAGTTCTTCTCTCAACTGTTCAGATTCAGTTTGATACCATCCAATATAATTTTCACACATTATAGTGTCATGGTATACTTTACATAAAACTTAAAAAAAAACTCTTGTATTTGAATTATACTCTTGAATTACATTTTATATAAATGTAATTGTTTTAATTATTTTAAATAATATGAAAAAAATGAAGAAAATTATAATTAAACGTTTAATTTCAAATCTGATTGGCGAAACTGCATTTCAAGAGCGCAGATATTTTGTCCCAAACTTGGGGGGTTAACACTGTTTGCATCACTCCGCTTTTTTCTGTTTGATGCATTCTGGACCAACTTTCCATCTCTGTTCTGCTCAGCAACACTTATCAGTTGATCCTCCTTTGGCTTCGTTTTGCAATTTACTTAGTTTATCAGAAAAAAAAACAAAAATAGACAATATTATATCTAAAATGCAAGTTACTTATCACTGCATTAAGTGAATCAAACTTACTTTATAATGTTACAAAAGATTTCTGTTTCAAACTGAATTTTCTATTCATCTACGAGTCTTGAGAAAAAATGTATCACGGTTTCCACAAAAATATTAATATGAATGATGATGTGACAGCAGCTGCCATTACTCCGGTCTTCAGCAGGGTTGCCAGGTTTTCACAAAAAACCCCGGCCTATTGCTACTCAAAACTAGCCCAATCGTGTTTGGTGGGGGTCCCCTGGTAAAAATCGTGTTCTATGGGGTAAAATTAGAATTTCAAGGGCATAAATATCACATTATTGGAGTTGCCTAAACCCGCGGACATGAAGAACTACCCGCAGCAACATTGGAAAAGTAGCCCAATTCTGTGGGAAAACCTTGGACTTGGCAAAACTGGTCTTCAGCTTTGTTTTCACAAGAATGAATTATTTTAAAATATATAAAAACAGAACAATTCTTAGGGCCCAAGCACCGTTTTACCAATTACTTTCCAAGTTTCTTCTTCTTCTTCTCCAAAATGAATTGGATTTTTGAGGGCCTTAAAAAAAAACTTGAAAACTCATGAAACTACATACACGCCAGAAGTGGCGAATATTTCCATATGCTTTAGGTTTCAGATTTATATGTGGGAAAATGGCTCAACCCCAAATTTTTGAAAATGAGTGTATAAATGTTTAATATTTGAAGAAAAAAAAAAAAAAAAAAAATATATATATATATATATATATATATACATCTATATATATATATAAAATAACCCATATGAATTTGTTTGTAAGCTTTAATTGAAAGCCTTGTCTTACTTTATCTTAAATGTGGCCTGTACATTTCACTTTTCCACTTTTTATTCACACATTTTCAGTTCTAGCTTCTATATTTTGGACTCTTGGGAGTCAGTACCTATCCATAAAGGTCTCCTGTGGCTGTCTTTATTGATGGGAGGGGGGATCCAAACGCAGGCAGAGAAATCTTGGCACGCATGGCTGGACTGCCACTGACCTCCCCGCGCCGGGAAACGCTTCACTGGACTGACACAGCCCGCTCACCCTATGGGTCGGGGAGGAGGTTGGAGGGGGGGTGGGACTGTTCTGGGTGCGGATGGGAAGCATGCGGCCCTTCAGCTTTTTCTTACTTACCATATATACTTACTTCCATAACTGTTGTATCTGTGGCAACAAAGTTAAACTGTGTAGTTTATAATTTGGTTTGGTGGAAGGAAGTTGTGTGCCAGTTTTTGCCAACTGTATACATGAAAAAAAGTTGATTAGATCCGATCACGTGGATGAAACTGAACTCCAAGGCAAATTTGTGGCAAGAAGAAGTGTGCATGTGAAGTATTTATCATTTCCTTCCCTAAATTATCGAATGTGCCAATAGATTTAAGTAGGCACATTAAACCCCAACACACCAACTCACATGCCCCCTCCCCAGCTTGTGCCAAGTCTGCCCAGCGTCCCGCCTCCACACTTACGCTCAGCGTGGTTGCGGCGCACACACACAAACACACAGAGGTTAGAGCAGACAGACGCGTGACTCATTAGGCATTCGTCCCCCGGGGACAGTGCTGGGGGAGCGCGCCACAGCTGCAGGAATGTCATGAGCTGCTACTGCTGTGTGCAAATGTGTGTGTGTTTGTGTGTGTGTGTGTACCTTAGCAGAAGGCCAGCGCACCTTTCAGAAAACACAGCGCCAAGAAAACGTCTCTCAGCTTTTCCATATCATCCTTACTGTCTGAGCCAACAATGAAAAATGTGAGGACGCCTTCAGAACTCAGAAGTAGACTGAAACGCATTATACGGCAGATTATACACCGGATGGATCCGGCCCCGCTTGCTGATTAGTCACTACAGCGCTCTAGTTTAAAATGCACGATATGGTAACAGCTATGACGTGAAACACCTGTTCACCATATCAATGCTCATCACCTTAGAGACCAACTATTCAACTTGACGTTCTGGAAAGAGACTGTGTTCTGTAGAAGTTGCATAAGAAAATAATGTTTAATGAAAATTTTTTATGTTTTAATTATTTGTGACCCTGGACCACAAAACCTCAAGTCTCAAGTAGCACGGGTATATTTGTAGAAATAGCCAAAAATACATTATCGATTTTGCTTCTATGCCAAAAAGTAAAGATCATGTTCCATGAAGATATTTTGTAAATTTTCTAACATAAATATTTTAAAACTTAATTTTTGAATAGTAGTATGCATTGCTAAGAACTTAATTTGGACAATTTTAAAGGCGATTTTCTCAATATTTAGATTTTTTTGCACCCTCAGATTCCAGATTTTCAAATAGTTGCATCTCAGCAAGATATTGTCCTGTCCTAACAAACCATACATCAATGGAAAGCTTATTTATTTAGAAAAAAATTTACCCTTATGACTGACTTTGTGGTCCAGGGTCACATTTAGTAACTCTACAACTAGCTCTCAAACCTTATTACGGTCACATCAGACTATGAGCGTGTGAATTTCAATGCAACACGGCATGTGATGTCATGCTCTTCACTTCTGTTGTGTAAATGTGTAAATATACCGTTTATTAAAGTTCCCAACAGCACTTGTATTCAGCCAGGAGTCCGTGGAATTTACAGTAGATCCTCTTTTGGTCACGCATCTTCTTGTCATATAAATTTGCAGGCCAGATTTAACTTTTGTATGCAGCAGAACACAAAATTTCTTCGCATGAATTTGTGTTTCCTGTCTCCCATATTCAACTGCATATGAATGAAAGTCAGTGGTGCTCAAAGTCTAGTTTGAATGTGGCTGCACTGTAGTAAGTTCTTTAGGAAGTTTACGGACTGTAAGATTTTTTTTTTTTAAGTCACTTTTTATTTGATCAAAAAGTTTAATATCATTATAATTTAAAATAATCGAAATGTAATTTTTCCTGTAATGGCAAAGCTTGATTTATCAGCCATTACTTCAGCCTTCAGTGTCACACAAGTTTTTAGAAATCATTCTAATATGCTGATTTACTGCTCAAGAAACATTTCTTATTATTATCAATGTTGATAACAGTTGTGCTGCTTAATATTTTCAGGATTCTTGAAGAAAATAACAGAATTTATTTAAAATAGAAATCTTTTGTAACATTGTAAATCTTTACTGTGGTTCAACAGATCACAAAACTCACGGTTCGGATCATATATTACGGTTTTTGAGTCCCAGATCAGATTTTTTTGGATCAGCAAGAAATAAATATTTCAATGTAACTTTGCTTTCCAGTACTTCTTCAGTACCACAGCAAAAACTACTAGCTTAACCAAGAATTATCAAACAAGTAAAAAATTGAAGACAAGTGAAGAGGTAGTAAAAAATAAGATAAAATACACAAATTACAAGCAAGGATAAATATGCAGGGTTGCCAGGTTTTCACAACAAAACCTGCCCAATTGCTCCTCAGAAGTAACCCAAAACTAGCCTAATCGTGTTTCGAGGGGGTTCCCCTGTTAAAAATTGCGTTCTGGAGGATAAAATACACATCTTTTTTGTCTGTGTTCCCTGGTTAATTTGTATTTCAGGGGATAAATGTGACATTATTGGAGTTGCTTCAACCCCCGGCAACAGTGGTAAAGTAGCCCAATTCCACTTGAAAACCGTGGACTTGGCAACGCTGTATATACGACAGAATAAAGTTACAAATAAAATAAGGTGAGTAGTATTCAGGTACAGAAATGTAATAATTAAGTGTAAAATAACACTGTACACTGTAAAAAGTTTTCACCAGTTTCAACTTAAAAACTTAAGTTCAGCAGCTGCCTTAAAATTTTAAGTTAATTCAACTTAAGACTACAAGTCATTTCAACTCACTACAATAAAGTGAGTTAAAATGACTTGTACTTTTAAGTTGATTTAACTTATGAGTTAAAATGACTTGTTGAAATAAAATTTTTTAGTTGAATCAACTTAAAGGACAAGTCATTTCAACTCATAAGTTAAATCAACTTAAAAGTACAAGTTATTTTAACTCACTTTATTGTAGTGAGTTGAAATGACTTGTACTTTTAAGTTGAATTAACTTAAAATTTTAAGGCAGCTGCTGAACTTAAGTTTTTAAGTTGAAACTGGTAAAAACTTTTTACAGTGTATAAATTAAATATAGATCTTGATCAAAGCTGTGTTTTATAGTTTGATTAGCATTAATGACCTGATGCACGGATCCAATAAAATGATACACATCCGACTTCTTTCTCAGCTGTTTTCACTCACTTAAGACATAACCAACTGAATTTACCAGAATGATTGTTCAGGTGGGTATTTTGTCATAATTTTAGATGCAAAAGAGGCCTCAGTTCTGTATTTGCAAGCTGTCTGTCATGCTTCATGTGTGAGCGGTAGTGCGCGTAGAAAACAGCCCGCGAATACAGAGTGTGTAAACACTCAACTTTTGATCAGTTTTCAACTTTTGATCAGTTTAATGTCCTTGATAAATAAAAGTATTAAAAAAAAAAGTAAATGTTACCCCAAACTGTTGAACTGTAACATATATATCCTTCATTTTCAACCAGAGGTCACAGTGTGTGTCTTTTTTTTTATGCAATCCTTGCTTGTTACAGCCCTATATAACTTTGAGGATAGTTTTTTCCCTTGGCTTGTTATGGCTTATCTAAGGGCAGCTTTACTGTGCTGTAATTCTGCTGTTTTCTTGCTCCCTCTTGTGAGGTCTTTTCTACGAGGAGACGGTGAGAACATCTCTCATAAGTTCGAGGCGTCTCAGCTCATGAGTTTTATGGGACTTAAGACAGAAACCCCAACCAAGCTGATTACTCACTTCGAGTTTACATGTGCGGTTTATATTTACGTGTGTGTGTGTGTGTTTTGAACAAATGTATATATAGCGCGTCTCATTGAAGGGCAGACATTAAGTGTGGGCGGGCTTATTCATAGAAATGCTGCTTAGAGGAAATTCATATTCAATATTTTTCCATGCCTGAGTGACAGAGTGTGTGTGAGGGTGTGAATGTGTGTGTGTATGTACATGTAGGCGGGAATCGAAGCCCAGGTTTTTTATGTTTTTGTTTTGAAGCACCCTCCCTGACTCCCTCTGTGCGGAAGTGTTACCGGAAATAGTGTGCAGCCGCCCCCGGTTCTGCGTCAGTTGCGCCGAATAAAGCGAGGGGGCTGGACGGGGGCTTTCCGGGAGGACGTTGAGAAGGGTGGGGGTTGGAGAGGAGGAATGGGGGCAGGGAAGTGTGTGTGTGTGGAGGCCTGTCTCCGCTGAGGCCATGTGGGTAACAGCCGTCTCTCAACGCTAACTTTATCAGATAAAGCATCACTAGTGCCAGCGCAACTCATACGTGGCTTCCAGTGGCTGTTAACAGCTCCAAAACGCACTTGCCGCACGAACATGATGTCACCAGAAAAGACGTGTTTGTTTGAGTGTTCAGTTTTGTTGATATCATTTAACACGAGTTTATACAAGATTAGCCTGTTTAAATAACTAAATCTGTTACTTGATGCTGTGCTAAACTAAAAATAAACTAATTTTTAATCAAACTAAACTCTTTTTATATGTTAAAATACAAGATGCACAGACAAAATCTGCTTCCTCTGCAAAAAAAAGACAGTCGCTCTGGAAAAAAGTGTGTTCAGCCTGCCCATCCTCAGGGATGTTTTCATCTTTTTCGGCTTTTTTTTTTTTCCCTCCTCCTTTTAATGTATGCCACTTGAGAGAATCCAGAGGGGCTGCACCTGTTTGCCTCTTGGCTAGTCTCTCCACCTCCTGCCCCGGCCTGCCACTCACGCCTCGGCTCCTGTGGGATGCTCTGCATATGTGTATGCGCGCGTGCGATCTTTCACCGGTCTCGTGGATCAATGGTCTTTCCCTCTGCACGGGTCTCTCTGACTGAGTTTTGCTGTTATTCAGGGAGTAGTGCATTCCCTTCGTTCTGTCATTACTTCCTCATGATTTGTGACCTGTGATTCATGATTCATCATTTACGAGTTTGGTGATTCAGCTGCATTAAATGTATGTGAACTGCAGGGCTGGTCTATGTAGGTCATATGACAGCAGGAGAAACTATCACCATTGTGTCATTTGTCCCAGATTGCTTCGGATCAAAGTGTCAGCTAAATTAGAGGTTTTTAAACTTTTTGATGCAACGCATCCCAGATTCATTTATTCGTTTATATTTTTACACTGTTTTCTTGAACTTTTGCAGCACTGGGTCCCCTAGACACCCCAGTTGCTTTACGTTTAGGTATGTGTAGAAAACTCTAGCCTTTCATGAATCAAATTACATGAATACAAATGCAAAAAACATAATGAAGATGCCTGTAATCCATTCAGAATGTGTTTTATCAGCCTAAAAAGACTTGAAACCTCAACCAGCGTGTGACGGATCGGGAACATTAGCCATTTCTCTGTACCACAGCTCAAGCCAGTAAAATCAGAGAAGGCTGTTCCCAGAGTCTCAGTCTGTCTGTCCCCTCTGTGCTCCTGCAGAACCGTGGGCGACTGGCAGAGAAACGCACCATCCCCTTGCCGCCAACACGGGTGCCCAAAAAGGAGCTGGCCTCCGTTTTCAGCAGTGACGACAGTGAGGGCAGCGAGCGGGCCAGCGGAGATCATGCAGACATCAAACAGGAAGAGCTGCATTACACTATCATGAGAAAGAGGTGAGAATTTGTTGTGTGTATGTGTGTGTATGTGTGAGTGTGTGGGTGGGCAAAAAGTTGAGTGCCAATGCCAGTGCCAGGCATTGATACATCAACCATGATCTGCCGGCAAGCAGTTAACCATATCATCCGATCAGTATATTACTAAAGAGTTTTAAACAACCTTTAGGTCTTTACCCTCTCGCCCCTTATTTTGACACACAAGTCCCCTCTAACACACACAAATACTCTCATTTACTTTTCTGGCAGATACTACAGACACACACAGGAAGTGCCAACAAAATACCCGTGGTTGAGAGCCCACAGGATACATACACAGAAATAAACATGAGGCCTTCTCATGAAGCGTATGAAAAGTGATACTGTTGATGAGGTATTTGCAGTCATGGCAACTTACTTGATGCCGTAGATCTCAGAACAGTCTGATTCGTTTCCTCTGTGTTAAAATTAAATTAAACACCTTTAATATTTCAGTATGTCCCTTAACCACATGCACAGTTCTATTTTGGTTTTAGCTCTTGTTAAAGGCTGCAGAAATCAACAGAGTGAGTGGTCACCCTAGTCTAAAGAGCCATTCACATCAGTGATGATAACTATAACCTTGAGGTTTTGAATAATCATTTCAATTCTACTATTCACTCTACAGCTATAATGATAACGACAGGGAAACAGTGGCATTAGAATCAAATTCAAAATGATTTTTTTCAGCTGATGAATGATAAATACATTGATAGCCAATCAGAATCCAGCTGAGTTCAAAGAGTTTGAGCATTTGAAGCAGCAGGCGACATAACTGCAGCACCTATGGACGCTAATATAGTTATCTATATACCTTGCTGTAGCTATCATTCTTGGTGTGAACAGGCCTTAAGGGGTCATGAACTGAGAAATCCAAATTCTCTTGATCTTTTGACATATGAGGTCATTGTACTGTTAAAACATCCTTTAAGTTTCAGAACTCAAAACTTTCTTGTTAGCCCAAAAACAGCCTATATTGAAGCAAAGTCTCTTTCAAGGAAAGTCTGTTCATCCATATTTGCAACGCCTCCATGCAGCTTGTACAAGACCAAGTCCTCTCTAAATGAATGGGGTAATCCTGAAATCTCAAAAACTGCTTGCTGAACTCATGATTAATTTACATATTTGTAAATTATGCTGCAGTGGTGCAATAACTTTACCGATCAGCGATTGGCTCTTTCATTTAGAAGGTGAGACTATTACGCCATATTCCGCGTTGCAGTTTCTCCCATTCATAAGTATAGTAGTGAACCGTATTTGTATTTCTATAGTCTGACTGAAGCCAATCTACCAAAACGACAGGTTGTGGAATGTGCTATTTATGATGTCATAGTGTGGCTAAACCCTGCCTCCACAAAAGATTATCCACGGCTGCCTTTACATCACTGCCTGTTTAGACCCGCTCACCAATCTGGGTGTTATTACAGATCGTTAGATATGTACTGAGTATTTATGCATCCATCTATGCAGCATGTAGGCCGTCAAACATACACAACTCTTAGCCAATCATAGCAGTGGGTGTTTACTTCTGAGTCTGCAATTCGCCACACCTATTCAAACAGAGTTTTCTGATGAGGGCGGTCAAAACGGGATAGAAAATTGCAGATTGGTTTTAAATTATGATTTATTTTTATGTAAAAGTCTGATAACATTATAAGTGGACCCCAGAGAACAGTACAAAATGAAAAAGGCAGTTCATGACCCCTTTAACAAATGTTAAGTTGTGTCCTTGTGTCACTTCTTATATCACTCACTTAAAATGTTCAATGATGTTTAAATGAGTTTGCCATATAGCTATATGTGACCCTGGACCACAAAACCGGTCTTAAGTAGCACGAGTATATTCGTAGCCAAAAATACATTGTATAGGTCAAAATGATCGATTTTTCTTTAATGCCAAAAATCATTAGGATATTAAGTAAAGATCATGTTCCATGAAGATATTTTGTAATTTTCCTGCTGTAAATATAAGTAATGTGCATTGCTAAGAACATCATCTGGACAACTTTAAAGGCAATTTTCTCAATATTTTTATTTTTTTTGCACCCTCAGATTCCAGATTTTTAAATAGTTGTATCTCAGCCAAATATTGTCCTATCATAACAAGTCATACATCAATGGAAAGGTTATTTATTCAGCCTTCGGATGTTGTATAAATCTCAATTTCAAAAATGAACCCTTATGACTGGTTTTGTGATCCAGGGTCACATATATGTCAGTGTTTTTGGACATTCACTATGGTGGGACCATGGTAGTATTATTATTTTTGGTTAGTACCAGAAAGTGCCATATAAAAATGTTGTGATCGCTGAGTATCAAGGGATATCAAAGTCCTTTTTTTTGGTTAGTGCTTTAAATGGTCATTTATGTTTATTTTAATATTCATAAGTGGCATGCATTAAAAAAAAAAAAAAAAAACATAGAAAAAATCTTTTTCACTACTTCTCTAAACACAAATATTGGGTTGAGTATCTCTTTTTTTTAATTACGCAAAGCATTTTTGTTGATACTTTTTAGTATTTTTTTATTAAAGTCAACACAATGCGTTCTGGGTCTCTGTGAAGTATATACGCAGTGCCGCCTTAGAATTCGGCCTAAATGAGGCAGCATAATTAAGTTTCCCATTATTTGGAACAGTCTTAATATTTGCTTTCCACGAAAAATAAAAGCCATCCAGTGATGTGCTACAAGTTCCACATCTCCGTCTCCAATCAGTGCGAGGGAAATGAAGGAATTCAGTGTTCATTAAATCTTCATGAGCTGTGTTTGGCCTCCCTCCTCTCTGGCACACAAGCCTGAAGAAGCTTATGAGCCTGCGGTCGGTGCAGCAGTGAGCTAAGAGCAGTGGCTGAAGCGAACGGTTTTTCCGCCAACGTTTTCGCTCTGCCTAAATGCATTACAGGTGATAACTAGCCAGCAGATGTCAGCCCTGGCAGGTGAGTCTGGGGAACCACATTTTTGTCAGACCATCTCCGCTTCTACTAAAGAACTTGTTGAAAAGCCCGGCCTTGAGGTTCTGATCTATTATTAAGTATTCTTTAATCACTAGAGCATGCCTTTCAAAGCTAGCTGTTGCTTTGAGACTGCAGGCTTTCTGTCTTCCGAGGGTCTTTAGGTGATTTTTCACTCACGTTTTTTTGAATTGAAGTGTCAGCAGTAGTTTCGGCGGGGCTTGCAGTGAGAGTTTGTGTTGGCGGTGTCTGCACGCGCTGTTGTGGAGGATAGTTAAATCTCCAGGAAGCTTCAGTACTTCTAATGAGAAGAGTAAGAGAAGACGATATTCTCTTTTCTCATTAGCCGCATGGCTCTTGCTAAAAATGTCTCGGGTTAGCCCTAACTCCTGTCAGGCTTTCTTAGAGCAACCGCCAATGCGTACAGCGATGATTTGACTTATTTAGTTGCCTTTTTTGTTTAACACCTCTTTTCTCGTGAAGATGTGCCATAATAGCTGTAGCGGTGGCTTTTTTCCTTGCAGTTAATGGCGAATGAATTCCAATGGTTGAGTCATTTGAGTATAAGAGGCTTGGGTTTATGCCCATTGGTGTTAAGCGGTAAATTTGGGTCATTACACAGCACTGTTGGGATATCATTCTCAAGGCAGCCTATACGTACCTATGAGGTCGTGCCCTCATCCAGTATAGGCAGGTCATAGCTGGATCAGTCCATTTTGTTCAGCCCCACAAGCTAACACAGGATGCTAGCTAGCTGTCACACTCCTAAAAAACGTGAGGGTGGTTTTGTGCATTGGAAACACCAGATGTGTCCACAAGCACAACTTGAATATGATTATGTTGCAGAATAAAGAAGGGCTCCGAGTTCTTACCTTGGAGCGGATCAGCGCTGAATGCCCAGGTACAAACCTAAGCCCTCATCTGCAAGACTTTCTTGGTCACTTCCTTCACTCAACCCCCGAGCCGCTGGCAGCCACTTACCCTGTGACACCAAGGACGGCACCAGGAACCAGAACCGGGAAGCTAAACTTATTACAGTGATCTCCCCCCACCCAACACTTCAGACGCCCGCGTGCGAAGATGCTAATGAATTTAAAGAACACTTATGACTAATATCTAGGGCTTTTACCCTGTTAAAGGCGGCGGACTGCGAGGAGCCACGTCTCTCCTCTGTTCCGGGGCCGCTCACCTCACCCATACTTTACTCAGATGAGGATCTGACCGAAAGAGATAATGGGATGTTCAATCTATGAAATTCAATTTCCATTGAGCTGGACTGGGTAAGTGAGTTGTGGAGGGGTCTTAACAAATTGGATTTAGTCAATGGATGGTGAAGTATGGGGAATTCTTTTTTGCGTTTGATCGTATTTACGCCTCATCATTGCAGTTTATATTAGTGTTGTGGTAGAGTGTGCATAGCGTTTCCTCAGTCCAAATGTATCGGCTGATATGTGCTGTATACAGAGGGCTCCCAAAAGCATGAGAACGCTTCTGTTTAGCATTTTTCTAATGTTTCATCAGCTTAACATTTTGAGTTGCATTTAAATGCATTTCAGGACCTGTTTTTCTCTTTTGTTTTATTGACGGTAGAACTTCAGCTGCATGATCGATGTTTGTATAAAACCTGATGATCATGTTTTCCAGCATGTTTTGAGATGATCCAAAGAGCTTCTTGTGCTTCCATTTGTACAAAGAAGTTCAGTGTCAATGTCTTTCTTTCCCTAGTGAAAAAATAAAAATAGACTAAAATGTATTTGAAATACATTGATTTTATGCTAAGTATACTATAAATAGATGTTCATACTTATGTACTTAATAAAAATACCCTGCAATTGTACTTTTAATGTATTAAACTGGTATACTTAAAAGTCTGCTAAACTGATTTTATACTTAATGCAGTTTAATTGTGCGTACGTAGTGCTGAAGTCCAACTAAAGATATACTTAAGTATACTTGATTGTGCTAAAGTGGAACTACTGCAAGTACACTTTAGGTACACTTAAAATATCATGCATTTAAAGACTGATATTATTCAAAGGTCATACGGTACTCAGCAATAGTGACATTAAAACACATTTTTGGCTTAATATTAAGAAATGCGCATTGTGCACAAGTAGTACTCCAAATAAAGTCTCAAACGATATGTCACTAAATATGTTAATAGATTTGAAATGTATTTTAAATATATATCTTTTTACTAGGGTAAATCCTAAAATTTTGTTTACTTCCTAGTTTAAATATGATTTTAAATCCCTTTTTGAATTTTACATGACTTTTGGACCTCAATTAGTGCAATTTTGGATGCGGCACGACGAATATGTGTTTGCGCAATAGTGCGCATTTAGTTTTCAGAGGATTTCCAGCCACTGCCGTGAGAAAAGCCGGTACACTTTGACACCTTAAAGAAGACTCCCTATATCTTTTAACCAGATTAATGTTAATGGCCAGCAGGTTTATAGGTGATTAGTCCTCAGTCCTCCTGTATCCTGCAGGCATACAGACCTTTCTTTTTAAGAAAACAAGCTGCGCTTAGGCTGAAGCGTAGCGCTTGGCTCGGTCTTTTATATTCTTAGTGATTTCACATGTGGAGGCTGAGGGTCTTCGGGTCATAATACACTAGAATTTGTCTAAAAACTATTTTGAGTTTGGTTTTATAATCTTTGAAATATAAGTAAAATCGGCTGATAAAGACAACGGCATGTGTCGACTGGCCTCCTGAAAGCGTTCGCTTACGCGTTCTGCTTTAGCAATAAAATTTGCAAGTATGAGATGTTTGTCATAGTATTAGTCTTCAAGGTCATGCCAATCATTTCCTGAAGCCTACCTGCGCACAGTCAGGTGTGTCAACACCAGGCTTTGAGAAGTGCTGACTGCTTGTCTGGGTCATTACTGAGTAACCATCATGGATTATATAAGATAGTATACTTACTCAGAGGACAACCTGCTAAGAAAAGCCTCCAAAAAAGATTGCCCATCCTATATGATCTAATATATGAATGCTAATGTAGCGGTAAAGCCAAATTCGTCTGTTGTCTGTTGAAAATAACTGCTATTTGACGGTTGATTTGCTTAGGAAACTCTCATGGTTTGTGTTGATTTTTTTCTTATTTACAACCTATGGAAAAAACTAAGTGCAGAAACATAAGTGGATTAGATGAAGCAGGGGAGGAGGAGGCAGGTTGATTCCAGAATGGTGGACCCTCCCCTTGAGCACGAGGGACAGGGAAAGGAAATAAATCAGACAACTGTTGCACCTGTCTGGATAGAAATACTGTCTGTCTTCCCCCGGGTTTCTGCGGCCTCTTCAGAGAAGGGCCTGACCTGTCTGTGTTTAGCATTAGACGCGTTTGTCCAGCAAGGCGTGCCGTCCTCTTCCCTGGTGGCTGTCTGGACCTGAATGTAAGCACTCGGCTAGCCAGAAGTGGAAATCAGCTGGTCCAAACCTCAGGACTGAAGCCAACCCAAACCAGCGTCTTTAGCGCACTGTGACTGGCCAGGCTCTTAAAATGCTGGTATGTACAGTCAAGGGCATTTTCATCTGACACTTAAACTGTTTTTATTTACCATAATATTGTTGAGTGCCTCAACACTGGGTATTTTTGGAAACTTCATTCTGATAAACAACATTTTCATATGTTATACATTTACAGGAATGGCTAGTAGCCTGGTTGTGAATAATTTTCCTGATGATGAAAAGCCTCGTGCATGAAATGGTTTAGGTTAAGGATACCTTAACTGTTTTTGTTTGGTTGGTTTTGCTACGCGCGCACAGGTTTGATAGAATCGTCCGTATTCAATCATTTGTGTGGTCCACCAGACGAAATGATGTGTACTTTAAAAAGTTTACTTTAAATCATGTGACCGTGTACGCCGTTCATTCATTTCTGTTTTGTTAAAACATTTCCCCGTGCAGTTCTGGAGTGTTGCGCGACGCACTGCTGGGAAGGGGACGTGATGCTGTAGGATTCCTGGAAAGAACCTTCTCTTAAGGCAATAATTAGTGGTTGGGTTCCAGTTCTGGAACTTTTAGAATGTCCAGGGCTCTTCCCAAGGAATGGCTGTAGGCTGAGTGTTCTAAAGTTTACTATTTTCAGGAAAACTTGTCGTTTCAAAGGCCTGTTTTTAAAAGCGGACAAATGTGTCCCGCTATGTACGCTATAACAGTTTGTTAATTTACACCCACACTTTCTTAAGTCATAGGGCTGGAATTAAGTCTGAATAAAAAAAAAAAAACATTCATAACTAAATGCGTCGTTTAGAGGCGCGTAGTCTTTTTGAATGCGTCTTTTTACAAATAAGTTTATTTGCAAGAACAGATAACTCTTATAACTCCAGATCATTTATTTCCTAGGTTAAATATGATTTTAAATCCCTTTTTTGAGTTTTGAATGACTTTTGCATCATTTAGATATGCATATTTAGAATGCATCCTTTTACAAATGAAGGATTTATTTGCAAAAACAAATAACTCCGTCTTTGACAATTTTCGTAAATCATATTTTTTATGATGTTATTATGTTTTTATTGTGTTAGTTACCTGTATTTTTAAGGTAATTTATTACCTAATCAAAATAACCCAACTGCAGTTTGATTGAGATTGGAATGCACAATGAAAAAACATGATTTTTGAAAATTGTTAAAAACGCTTTTAGTTATCTCTTTTTTTAACTCTTCATTTTTTACTTACTTTTTTCTTTTTATTAATTAATTTAATCATAAAATCATTTCCCTTAGACATTGAAGAGTTTTAGTGTGAAGCATATTTTTTACTGTAATCTTGTGTATTTACATCAGACTTGGTATGAACCGGTCTATAGCTTTTGTTTGCAGTTTTACTATTTCTGTGAAGATTTTCAGTCGTCCAGGTGATTGGATGGGATGTTAAAACAGTACAACTGCATTGAATGTAACTGTTGACCACTTATTTATGTAAAAGCAGTCTGGATTATTCTGTAAATAACTTTTTTGCTAAGAAAGTAAATGTGTCGCATTGAACGCGCATCTCAACTCACTGCCTGTCAAGCCAGTGTAGATAGTTAAAACGGTGAAGATGTTTTAATCAGGTGTTGTTTTCCTGTTAGCATCTCCTTTGATTGGTTTTGCTTCAACCACATGAGTTAATCAATGTCATTAATGTCACATCTACTGACAGAGGGCAGCTGTCTTTAAACAGACGTTACGCCGCATATCACATCTCTCAGGCTTTTACAGCTGTTCGCTTTCTCTAATTATCCAACAGCGCAACGTTCAGTGTGGTGAAATAATATTTTGTTTCACTTCTACTTTTCTGGGTTCCCGCATGCTTATCGACCTCCCATCAGCTTTTATAAGGCAGGAACAACAGGAAAGCTCAGGAGAACGCACTGCGCTCTCATTTATTTATGTATCTATTTCGATATTTATTTATTGCTCTCCTCGCTAGCTGAGGCCTGGCTGCTCGGTCTGAATGTGAGCAGAATAACAACCGAGAGAAAAAAAACAGAGGGAAATATTGATTTTTTTTTTTTCCCTCAAAGTTTTGATTTTTATTTTTTTTTTTTGCACTGCTGTAGCGTTTTTTTTTGTTTGTTTTTTTTTTTTAAGTGGTTTTACTGGACAGTATGTAAGTGGACTCTTCACAATAATTGTTTATTAAAAGTAATGGTGAAATTCTCAATTTTGTGCCACGTTTTGGCTTGTTTTACAGTCCCAGTTCATAGTGCAAAACGTCTGTCACTTTCTGTAAAAAGGAGGCATCCTCTCCACATGCCTTCCCACTTTCTGCTTGGCACCGCTTTGTGTGTGTGTGTCAGGGTGAGACTATCAGCGCTGTCTTCAGTAATGGTGTAAGCCCTGGCGTCAGGATGCCCAGTCTGCCAGCTCTCAGTGTGACCTCTATATCTGGCGCCAGCTCTCGTCTCCCGTGTCACTGCAGGGGCACTTGTGCTGCCACTATTTCCCTCCCCGACATTCCCGCTGCCATGAGGAACACCATGTCTGTCCAAAGGCCTTCTGAGCTGCCTTAAACTCAAGTCAGTTCATAAATACCTGCCATTTAGCGGATACTTTTCATTCAGGTGTCATATTTGAATACCCAGCCATTTGTGCAAATAGGCACAAAACAAGAAGGATTTTCTTAAAGGAACAGTTCACTTAAAAATAAAAATGATGTCATTATTTACTCAGTCATTGATGTTCATTTGCAGTAAGAATAAATGTGGATTAGAGTTTTCAAACATGAAAAAAAGAATGCAATTTCGATATAAAATGATCTTTAAAAGAGTCCATATGACTTGCTTTATACCCGATTAGTGAACAAATCATTCTTTGCAGTAATCTGTTCGGTTCACAAAACCTATTTGAATGATTCATTCGCTGATCCAGTTCATCTTATTGAATCAGTGATTCAGTCATGGCAGTTCTTGAGCAGAGCTCACCGGAGGGGAAGATTATCGGTGAATAATTTTCATTTTTGGGGTGAAGTATTCCTTTAAATCCCTCACAGAGCTACCTATAGCAGGACTTTATCCCTTTAGCAGCCTTTGAATCTCAGTTCAGAGTCAAGCCGAGCTCTGTGCAGGTGTGCAGCTGGTTTTCTCCACATTCAACCACAAACCCTACTCCTAGGCCCTAGTGCTCCTATATCAGATGCACGTCAAGAACAGATGGAAGTGCTTTCAGCTCTGCATGTGAGTGCTGTGGTGAGGAAATGTGTCTGCTACCAGCAACAACACATAGTTGATGCAAAAACCCATATCTTTCTGGCATCGGAAAGATGTTTTGCTGTTCGTTGTGGTGTCACAGATTTTCATTTCGTTCTGACTCCGAAGCAGCACTGAATGCCTCTGATTCATTTTTTGGCACTTTCCAAATATGGTATTTAAAAAATATACATGAAAATTCAAGTGTAACTCAATAGACAAGTATGTCCGTCATTTATATATTCGCTTTCCTCATGCCGCAGCCGCAGGGGCTGAGCGATGGTTCCAAAATGTATATAATGGTAATGAGATATATTTTATAGTACAGAGAAACTTTTATGGTATAGAGAAAATTTCACTTCAATCTTTTTTTTTGAACGTGTGTGGAAAAAAAAAAAAAAAAAAAAGGTATTCAGAAAATTTCTGGAAGGCAGGATTTTATATCTCCTAATTTATGTAACTTCTTTACTATTAATTATGTAAATCGCAAAACTGGCATCATGTGTGTTGTGTAACTGTATTTGTATGTTATTGATTATTTATGTTGTGCAGTGATGTTAAACATATTTATAACATATAAAGTTTTATAGTATATTAATTTGTTTTATAGTATATTATATTAAAAAATGTTAACATATATTAACAAATGTTAATTGTTATATTTTATATTAAAAATATTACCTTTGCTAGAAATTAATTAAAAAGTTTTTATACTTTAAATAAACAGAATAGTAATGCCTGTTTTTGACAATTTAGTGAATTACGTACTTATTTAAAAAATTTAAATATGATTAAAAGAGTCAAGCTCACTGTACATTAGTTAAATTATCATTATACCGACCAATCCTAACAATTTTTTTCCGCTTCATATTTTATATATATATATATATATATAAATACATATATTTCTATATAAAATATGTGACCCTGGACCACAAAACCTGTCATAATGTAGCAATAGCCAACAATACACTGTATGGGTCAAAATTATCGATTTTTCTGTGTTTTCGATGTAATATGCATTGCTAAGAACTTCATTTGGACACGTTTAAAGGCGATTTTTCTCAGTATTTTCCAGATATTCAAATAGTTGCATCTTGGTCAAATATTGTCCTATCCTAACTCCTAACAAATCCATACATGATGTATAAATCTTTTTTTAACTAGTCACTGTAGAGTCATCAGGACCCAATTTGTTGGGACATGTTTTTTTTCTTTCTTTCCATAATGCCCAGTGCATGTCCTCTTACAGTGGGTCATTTCTGGGGCAAAGTGTCTATGCGTTTGACGGGGAGGTGTAAGAGGTATTGACCAGTTTAGATGGAGATTATGCTGATCGTCTTCACTGCGCGATAAGCCGCGGCTCATGTCCTAAGCGGAGTTGTCAGGTCCGCCCTGTGCTCCCCTGTGTGGGATCGCTGACTCAGGCGGCCGGGTCTTAGCTCCAGCCCTGACGCAGATTATGACCTTGGCCGCTAGTCGTGGGAGGCCTCATTAGCGGCCCTCACCGGGACAGCCCAGAAAAAGTGTGCTAATTAACCTGCTAACAATGTCCTTGCTTGGTGAGCTCACTGCAGAGCCTCCGTCCGAGGATAATAGCCTTCCCTAGCTGCCAGAGCGGGAGCTGGAAGATGGAGCTGTTGTTTGGACTGATGCCCTGTTAAGGGGATGGATGAGGGAACTTGGATGACCTATAGAGAACGCCAGAGTTGTTTCCTAGATAAAGGTTAAATGGACCTTTGTGCTGCGCAGAGTAGCATAGTTTCATGCGAGTTTTTAATATTTTATAGTGCTGTTGCCAAATTAGAATAGACGAACGTCAACGATCGGAATGATGTTTAAATCCAAATGCTGTTTGAAAATAGTTTTGTACTAGAGCTTGAGCTGTTGTGTTTTTTGTACGGTGCAAATTACGTAGCATATTCTGTCAAATCGCTTTGCATATTTTGCAGGGAATTAATGTTTCTTTTATTGATCTATTTCAGTCTCATTTATCTTTGTATTTATCTGGGAGTTTGCCAGCCTCAAGTGAAATATGAGTTTTCCGATCATAGAGTTTTATTCTTGTAGATGTAGTGAACGATTGTGCTTTCGCTGTTTTGTGTGCATCTATTCTGTATGTTAGTAAAAATGGCTTTTGTTTGTTTATTCTGTATATATGTATTTCTAATATTTATATATAAATGTATTATTTTTAAGTCTTTTTAAATAAACATAGTATTTTTATAATTTATTTTACAAAATTATAATTTTCTATATAATTTATGTATTATTTGTAAACATTAATTTGACTATATTTTATTCTTTTTTTAAAATCATTTTTAACAATTTGCATTTAACAATGCTTGTTCGCATTTAGCTCAATTAGAATATTGTCAGAACTTAAGTTGCACTTAAGATAATATTATAATTTATTTTGCTCTTCTGTCAGTCTTTATAGAGACAACATTGCCAAAGCAGAACTTACAATACAATAAATCTAAAAATATAAAACTAATTAAAGAGTGAATGATCTATGTGTAAACTAGTGCTGTCAAACGATTAATAGCAATTCATCCAAAATAAAAGATTTGTTTATATAATTTATGTGTGTTTACTGTTTATATTTATTATGTATATATATATATGAATGCACGCACTTGCATGTATTTAATAAAAATATGTTGTTTATATATTAAATATATTTATATAACAAATTATATGAATATAAATATATACATGTAAGTACATGTAAATATTTTCAAAAAATTACTGTATGTGTGTGTATTTATATATGCACACTAAATATACACAGTATACATATAATATGTAAACAAAAACTTTTATTTTGGATGCGATTAATTGCAGTTAATTGTTTGACAGCACTAGTGTAAACCTAATTATAAAATAATCAGATTGTACAAGTTAAATATATAAAATATATATTTTTCATTCAAATTGTTTTATTAGGTGATATAATAGGTTTAATAGTGAATGCTGCATTATATATAAGTATCGTGCGTCTGATCTCGTGTCAAGCACTCGACCAATGGCATTTCTGTCATCCTTCTGGATTCTCGGAATGACAAGTGAATTTGCAGCCCAGTTCGGTCATGGAGAATAAATTCCTGTACGTGCTGTGTTGTTTGTAGCTGAACTGGAAGCGTGGCAGGCTGACATTACTGAAGCCCAGCCTGTAATCTACGGACTGTAAAACTAGCATTTCGACTGCCGCAAACAGCAGGGCCACGGGCCCACCACAGCAACACAGCGGATTGCGAGACTGTCCCGTGACAGCCCATAAAAACGTCCCTCAGAACTTGACATTAGTGCGCCCCACAGACCGCCAGGCGCTGCGAGATATGCATCTGATATTTGCTAAATGCTAATCGGGAATTTGAAATCATTATGTGTTATAATGCGATCAGAGCTGTAATCAGATTGCATTAAAATACCTCCATGACACACTTCTTCTATCAGTCTCTATAGAGACAACATGGCCCAAGCAGGACTTACAAGGGTTAATGAAGGATGAGTGAGGAAAGGATGAGAGGGCGAAGGAGGGAGGAAGGGAGGTTGAGAGAACGGCCTTGTCCACTTCTAATCTGTAAACCCTTCAGTTGGCCTTGAAAAGACGACCCGCGAGAGGAAGACAAGTGTGCGGCGTCGATGACGGTCCTGGCTTGGGATCAGTTTATCAGTCTGCGAAGAGCTTTAACTCTCTTTCTTCATGTTTTATGTGTATATGATTCATGTGTAAACATTATTTTGAAAAATACAATGGTAAAAATAAATATAGAACTAGTTAAGGACTGAATGATTTATGTGTTAACCTAATTATAAAATAATAAAAAATATATATAATATATTTAACCTCATATTTTTCATTCAAATTATTTTAATAGTCACCCACAGGTAATTTTGACCTGTTTGGTTTTACAGTTACATGTATTTATTTATATATATATATATATATATATATATATATATATATATATATATATATAAGCAATTTGTGATACACTAGAAAAAAGTATCATCTAAATAAAATTAAATAACACTTAAAATAAATAAATAAATAAATAAATATATATATAATATTTATTTTAAGTGTTATTTAATTTTATTTAAAAAAAAAAAAACCTTTTTTTCCTATCTATCACAAATTGTTTAAAGTTTGGCAGCTTTAGATTTTTATTTATTTATTTATTTATTTTTTAGAAATGTTATAATTTACACTAAAATAATAGTTATTTTTTTCTGAACCACATAGTTAAGTAAATTTGAGCTGTCTGGTTTTACACTTAGGCTTTAATGTTGTTTACAGATTTGTGTTGCAGTTTAATATTTAAAAAATATGTAAGTATTTTTTTTTTACATTTTTATTTATTTTATTTTATTTTTTATTATTTTTTATTTTTTTTACTTTTTTTAATCGTTTATACTTTTATTTAATTAATTTTATTTAAGTAATATTTTTTCATAAAAAGTCTGAACCACATATTCACCCACAGGTTGAGTAATTTTGAGCTGTGTGGTTTTACAGATACATTTTATATATGTTTTATGTGTATATGAATCATGTGTAAACATTATTTAAAAAAATACCATATTAAAAAGAAATATAAAACTACTTAAAGAGTGAATGATTTATGTGTAAACCTAATTATAAAATAATAAAAAATTGAAAAAATATATTTAACCTCATATTTTTCCTTCAAATTATTTTAATAGGTTCATGTGACCTAATTAAAACCCATTTAACAGATATAGTTATCCAATATTACTGAAATATAAAAAAGATAATATTGATACAGTGTGGATTCTTGGGGTTTTTGAATCAAATCATGTGACATTTTAGCTAGATAATGTTTGAAACATTTTATCAAGTATATTGATAGGGCATTGGGGTTTCTTCACCTGTCCAAAACAGCTGACAAGATCGGTTCTCCAGTTGCGTATAAGGCCTTTTTGCCACCGGAGCATAAATACTTCCTTAAATATCGATGGAATTACACGCAAATTTTATTATCCATTCTCATTTCTAAATCCACATGCTCATGTTGAATGGTAAACCACCCGCTTTTATTCGCCACTTATCGGGTTCTTTTATGAAACGGCAGATCTCTAGAGATTACACTCATCCCCCGCGCGCCTCATGCGTCTCCAGAGACCCGAAAGATTTCAGCAGAGCGATCATAAAAACCATAATCACCTGGTTTTAAGCTCATAAACTGCTTATGAGTTGAATGTGTTGATTAGAACATCTTAAGGTTGAAGATGAGACTGGATGAAACTCGAAATTGCTTGACGCAGGAAACTGTCAGCGCTCATTATACGCTTAAAATCCAAAAGACAATGAACGCAGAAGCGAGGCAAAAGAGCCAACGGCAGAAAGCGTTTCAGCTACAAGGGACCAAACCGGAGTGCACCGGGTCGGCCGTGTTTGATTCGTTAGGGTTTGTTTGTGGTGGAAACACATTGGGTTTACTTATCGTATACTTTGTGCGTCATTCTCCTTAAGTACAGCTGGTAAGTTTGATCATTTAAGTCTAACTGGGCGGTTTTAATATCGAGTGTTTTTTTGTGAGTGTGTTTCTTTGCGTTATGAATCTGTGATTCGGAATAACCAGAGATATTTACCCTACCTCTCTCTCTTTCTCTCACTTCTTCTTGCTTTCCCTCTCTCCTTTTCTTTCTTTGCTTTTCTTTCAGTCGTGACAGTGACCTCTCAACGATCATCTCCAACCTGCACCACACCCGACAGCACGGCATGCCCGAGGGCCAGCCCTGCTCCGACCTCAGCCTCGCCTCCGCACACTCAGGTAGGACACACCTAGAGACAGCACACCTGAGACACATTCACACATAATCAGGGATGAATGTTCTGGTACATTATGATCCATGCGTTTATGGATATGAAACTTATAGAGCGAAAGAAAACACATGGACATGCATGGGAAGTGGTCTGGGTGAAAGCAGCCAAAAATGCTTTTATGATTATGATACACACTTGTCAAATCTGTGAAATGTGCAGCATCTGAGCTATAGTCTCGTTATAATTGCTTCTGCGGCTTTCTCTGTCTATATTATTCTGTTTTATTGCCATCATACTCTGTTTTTACAGGGTTTATCCTTTTGATTGATGTAGAACAATTACACTGACTGCGTGCTAGTATTTTAATTCGGTTTAATTTGCATGATTGAGGGCTGTAAGCTCATTACTCGCTCCATTGTGGCCATATTCATTCCATTACTTAATGCTCTTGTCTTCGCCTCTCTTAGCGCACAACTTAAACCGCCGTTAAAACTACTCTGAGTAAATAGCTTTATTTGTCATTAATCTCGGACCAAACAGAAGGACTACCGGACATACTGTGTGTTAATCCCATTGGTTTGCTAAACCACATGGATAAGTAAATTTGACTTGTCTGGTTTTACACTCAGGCTTTAATGTTGTTAAATGCTCTTTTAAAATATGTATGTATTTGTTTTTTTCCTTATTTTTATTTTGTTGGCTTTTTTTTTTTTTTTAATAGTTTATACTTTTATTACATTCATTTTATTTTATATTTTCATTAAATATTATTTTTATAATTAAATATAATAATAATAATAATAATAACAATAATTGTTATTATTTAAATTATTATTATTAAATAATAAAAAATTATTATTATTAAATGTTATTTTCATAACAAGTCTGAACCACATAGTCACCCACAGATATTTTGACCTGTTTGGTTTTACAGTATATATATATATATAATTTATATTTTATATTTTTTAACATTTAGAACTTCTAGTTTACACCAAAAAAATTTATTTTAAAAATTAAATATATTATTTTAAATTTATTTATATGTTTCTGAAACACATGGTTAAATTTGATCTGTCTGGTTTACACGTTGGCTTAAATGTTGTTTTTAGGTTTATGTTCGCAGTTTAATGTTTAAAAATATTTGTGTATTTTTTGTTTTATTCATTTTAATAATATTTTTTGCCATATATTTAAATTTTTATTTTTAATAGTTTATGCTTTTATTGAATTCATCTTATTTAAATAATACTTGAGTAATTTTGACCTGTGTGGTTTTACAGTTACATTGTATTTATTTATTTATTTATTTAAGTGTTATTTAATTTCATTTAGATGAGACTTTTTTCAAGTCTTTTAGTAATTGCTTAAAGTTAGACAGCTTTAAATTTAGAAATGTTCTAATTTACACTAAAAAAAAGTAGTTATTTTTATACTTATTTTACATTTATTTATTTTTGAACCACATGGTTAAGTAAATTTGACCTGTCTGGTTTTACACTTAGGCTTTAATGCTGTTTATAGATTCATGTTGCAGTTTAATATTTACAAATATTTATGTATTTGTTTAGTCTTTAACAGTTTTACTTATTTAAAAAAAAAAAATTCCCAGCTTTAGATATAGACAGCTTTATATATATATATATATATATTATTTAAAAGTGTTCTAATTTGCACAAAGAAGTAGTTATTTATTTTAAATGTTTCAATTGAAATGTATTTATTATTTTATTTATTTATTTATTATATAATTATTATTTTATAATATTTAGTAAAATTAATTTTCATTTTTAGATTGTAGTAAATACTGTATAGTCAAGGCATACTATGAAGGATCCTATGGGTTTCTGGTAAAATGGCCATATGTGAATATATGTGTCTAAATCCTATTACAGTAGCATCGGCCCAGCATAATAAAGTCTTAAGCTACTGTCCCAGTCCTCTATATCGTTCTGATCGTATGGCTCCGAATATGGATCCAATTACCATTACTGGGCTCTAGGTTTATACTAGACTAGAGATCTAAGGGTTGGGTTGAAAACAAGATTAGTACAATTTCCCATAACTTAAATGGAAGATGCTCAATTAAACATAATCTTAATTGGACAAGACACAAAGGAATAAGAGCGGAAGCCACCTGTGGTGCAGCTGATGACCAAAATCTGTCAGTTTGAGCGTTTAAAAGAGGTTTAACGGGTGCTGTAAGCAGCTAGACTCGTGTCTGTAAACAAGTCCAATCCGATCACGCAGCGCGTCTAATTCTGTCTGCCAGTGAAATAAGAGAGCCTCCGTCCCTGGGCCAGGTTAGGGGTCGAATGGATAGAACAGGCCCGTTTGGAAGTGCGTTTTTCGCATGATCAGAATGATGCTCGTTTATTAAATTTCGCATTTGACCACATGACGTTGCAAAAACGTGTAGCAGTATGTTAAAGGCTGACCTTATATAAGCTTAAATCAAAGCAGACGCAAGTGTTCGTTTTTCCATGTTCAGCTGCGAGACTCCAACAGCTTTTTTTGTTCCGTCACACAGTCTCTTTTACTTCCTTTCAAGTCTGACTTCTGTGGGTATGCGGTTGAGCGAGAGAGGGAGAAGAAAAGGTTGGAAAAGTGCAGAACAAATGAATGAGCAGAGCGTCGTTTGGTATCGAGGGAGGGTGGACTGCAGCGTGGAGTCGCGAGACAGGCGGAGGAAGAGGAAGCCGACTGCCGCGCTGGGGTTGCTTTGCACCGGAGAGGCCCGTTAATTAAATCTGAGGGACAGACATGAGAGCTGACCCAGGCGTCAGCCGCAGCCAGTCAGCGACGGAGGAGAGGCGGCTCCGGCTCCCCCTCCCTCGCCACCCCCCCTCCTCTCCGTCCGGCCGGCCGGCCTGCTGGCCCCAGCGAGGGATGGGGGGGAGGGCAGGGCGCCGGCAGCTCGTCTGGCTCTCTGTGTAGACTCCTAAACGTGGCTTTGCGGTCAGACCAGAGACTCTTAATAGGCGTATAAGGTGTTTTTGCTTTTTTTCCCTCCCTCTCTGCCGCTCTCATGGTTTCCTAAAGGCAGACAGGAGCGTCTGCGTGAGGCTGCTGTGTATCTGAACCAGCAAATAGGCGTAGAGTCCCTGAATTTGTATGTTATAATCTAAATCTTCTCTCTCAAGATGCAGCGTTTGCATGTTTATACAGCAATTGAAGTGTCCAGTCAATGATGTTTGTTTTTTCCCCCCAAATGTCTGCTTGTCCTGTGCATCACCATCATTATATATATGGGTGGGCCATAGCTCAATGCACTGTACATTGCTTTAGAGTAAACAGTCTACCACATACATAAAAAATATATTATAGAACATATATAAAATAAACTCAGTCTGCAGTGTCTCATGGTCCTTCATTTTTCTAATATTTGACCCTGGACCACAAAACATTATTTAATAAGCTTTCCATTGATGTATGGTTTGTTAGGATAGGACGATATTTGAAATCGTCCTATTTGAAAATCTTGAATCTGGCGTTTCGAAAAAATCAAAATACTGAGAAAATCACCATTAAATTTGTCCAAATGAAGTTCTTAGCAATGCATATTACTAATCAGAAATTAAGTTTTGACATATTTACGGTAGGATATTTACAAAAGATTTTCATGGAACATGATCTTTACTTAATATCCTAATGATTTTTGGTATAAAAGAAAAAATTGATCATTTTGACCCATACAATGTGTGTTTGGGTATTTCTACAAATATACCCATGCTACTTAAGACTGGTTTTGTGGTCCAGGGTCACATATGCTGATTGTTGCAAAGAAACATTTCTTATTATTGGTGAAAATTATTAATGCGAAAAACAGTAGTAGATGCTCAATATTTTTGTAGAATCAAAGTTGTAAATTCTAATTAATTAATATTAAGTGATTAATAAATTCAAAAGTTTGATGTAAAAATATATTTTTGAAGATATTAAGTTTTTTACTATTTATATTAAAAAATTAATACTTTTATTTAGCAGTGACCCATTAAATTAATCAAAATTATTAGTAATGATACTTATAATGTTACAAAGATATTTTAATACATGCTGTTTAATTTTTTATGTTCTGTTAATCAAAGAATCCTGAAAAAATTTTTATTTTTCCACAAAAATATTAAGCATTGAAATTCTGAAAATTCGGCTGAAATAAATTAAATTAAAAAATATATTAAAATAAAAAAGGGTCCTTTAAATTATAATAATAGTATAATAGTTCATGAATGTAATGGATTCATGCTGGAAAAAGATAAGATTATTCATAACAAAAAAAAAAAAAGTCTAACAAAAACAGCTTCACATTATGTAAAGCTTGAGTTAAAAATAGTACATTCGAGACAAGAAAACTAATTTTATGAAACTGAAACATTTTTTAATGTGTTGAATCAATTCAGCATCAGCTGCAAAAAGTTGTTGCTCAACAAATGAAAACAAGTTTCTGGAGTCTTTTTTGTTTGTATGTATATAACGTAAAGCACTCAGGCATAATAAAATCCACCCGAATATATATATATATACCATGATATAAACAGTATATCTAAATCTCCAGTAATGACACATTGATTGTCATACGGCGCAACCAAAATTATACGTGTTTTTTCCCCTTTTCTATCTCTGTTGATTCTCTCACGATTCACAGATGCTTGCCTTTCTTGCATCTTCCTGCATTTTCCTCGACCACCTTTTGTCTCCCCATCTTTATTTTTCCCTCAATTGCGGTGTTTTTTTTTTTTTTGCCTTGTTCTGTTGTTTTCTCGTTCTTTTTCCCATGATTTTGATCTCTCTCTTTTTCTCCGCTCGTTTCCCTCCCTCATTTTCTGTCTCTCTCTCTTTCTGTCTGTCTCTCCCCTAAGGCTCTCAGTGGGGGAGCGGCAGTAGAGGAGGGCGGTGCTGAATCCTCTGGGCTGGCGGAAGCGCCGTGCTGCTCTCTCCCCCCCCTATAGCCAATCAATGCCATCCTTTCAGTTCTGGCCGAGCCCCGCAAACAGGGGGATCAATAAGTTATTAGCACCATTCTGTCAGCTGTAATGTGGAGATTGATTGGAGGTTGGGGCTCCGCCGCGCCGCCCGCCACTTCCCCTGCCTGATAAAGATGACAGATTAAGGGAATAAGAAAAGGGAATTAAGGAGTGTGGCCTGTCCAACTTGTCAGGAGCCGGAAAGACGGAAGGAGCAAAGGGAGAAGGAGGAGAAAACCAAGAGCCTCCTTCTCTGCTCATTTAGTCATTCTGCTATTTCTCCATCCATCTAGGCTCCTGCCTTTATTAAAGTTCTACCCTTATTTTGGCCCGGCTCTGCACCGCACAGCCTGGAGTTTAAAGGAATTAGCAGCAGCGCTGGCGACAGAAGCCGTTCCGTGAGTTGGGTAACGGCTGAGGCACGAGGCAGCTCCGAGCCTCCCTGTTTGGTGTTAAATGTGAGCATCACAGCTTTAAGAAGCAACATTTAATTGGTATTAAAGGCTTTCCGCCTTAAAATCTCTGACCCTGAGGCAGACAGGCGCTGCTGAAACCCTGCCTCTCCCTTGAGCGCACTGAGAGACAGAGAGAGTGCAGAATTCTTGCTGCTGCTGTGGATTTTTGAAGCTCTTTGAAGCTGTTTTTTGCATTTATTTTTTGAATGAGCGCTAAGTTTCAGGCTAGAGAAGTATATAAAGTGTATATAGCATATTTTTACTCAAATTACTCTTTAAAAGTTTGTATAAAAGACTAATTCGGAAAATAGCGTGCCAGCATATTACTATTTCTGCCTTTTGAGTAGTATACTAATATGCTATTCCAAATGCAGCCAAAGGCTATGTGCAAAAAGCATATTAACATACTTTTGCCAAGATGTGCAATATGCAACAAAAAAATGTTGAGACATACTCCATCGTGGGATTCAGTGCTCTCAGATGACCTGTAAACAACATTGTTTTGAATTTTCTGTTTTGAATGTTGATACATTTTACCCATAATTTTGGTAAAAATATATAAGCATTAAGTATATACTCCATACTATGCACTAAGTATGCTAGTGTCAAGTATATATTATGCACTAAGTATGTTTAAAATTGAGGTTTAGGCATCAAAAAGTAGAATAAATAAGCTTTTCATGATTTATGGTTTGTTAGGATAGGACAACATTTGGCCGAGATACAACTATTTGGAAATCTGGAATCTGAGGATGCAAAAAATTCACCTTTAAAGTTGTCTAAACGAAGTTCTTAGCAATGCATATTTCTAATCCAAAATTACATTTGGATATATTTATGGTAGGAAATCTACAAAATATATTCATGGAATGTGATCTTTACTTTATATCCTAATTATTTTTTTCGCATAAAAGAAAAATCGATAATTTCGACCCATGTCATGTATTGCTGGATGTTGCTACAAATATACCTGTGCTACTTATGACTGGTTTTGTGGACCAGGGTCACATATACTCTGCAATAAGCACCAAGTATGCTAGTATGAAGTATATATTTCTCACAGTGAACAAAGTATGCTAATGTTCTGTTACAAACATACTTAAAGAGTTCAATGTAAACTTGGATCTAAAAGAATTAAAGGGATAGTTCACCCAAAAATGAAAATTCTGTCATTAATTACTCATCCTCTTGTCGTTCCAAACACGTAAGACCTTCGTTCATCTTCCAAACGGCGAATGATTAATGACAGAATTTTCATTTTTGGGTGAACTATCCCTTTAAGATCTTAAATCTAAATTGCTCCTTCATAAACGTTTTAAAAATCATGCAAACGGAGAACAATAAATGGATAGGATCAGGAGATAAGTGTGTGAACAGTTAACATGAAGGTTTATAAGGGGAAAAGAAAGTGCGAGTGAGTCAGTGTCGCTTCCCGCCTCCGGCTCCTCCATGCAGAATAACGGCTTCCTCTTCTCGGTCCCGAACTCTCTCTTCTTTTGTTGAGTGCATTACTTCAGCCAGAGACCAAAGTGCTAAGAGCAGACAGAGAGTGCGGTCCGGAGCCAGGTTTCCTCTCCGCCTGCGCCGACGCCACGGGCACGCTGCCCTGCTCCAAAACTTTTCCCCTCTCACTTACGAAAGCATTTCATACTGCAAATCACTCTGTCCCGTGCTGTCAAATCACATCATGAGGTTTTAAAGGTTGTGTTTAATCACTTGGGGGAGTTGATTCGGGGGACAGAGTGCTGTGTGAGTTTGAGCTGTAGGTCTGAGTGACAGTTCAGGAACGTTGATTTCAAAGAGATGGAGATGGAGGTTGAGATGGAGAGGAGCTGGACTCAGCCCAGGGCTTTGGGAGTGTTGGCAGGCAGGAGGTTGCCTGATAAGACGCGATGGAGCTTGGAGAACAGGCTGGGCTGGAGATAGCAACACTAGGGTGGCTGAGCCCTGTGGGAAAGACACTGCTAAGAGATTAGGGTCAAACAGAGACGTACAGAGAGGAAGAGAGAGTGGCTCAACATAGCTGCTACAGAAACCAGAGGGTGCTGTGGTATGTAGCAGTGTTTCCCAACCCTTTTCGACCATGCTCCTTTTAAAGGGATAGTTCACCCAAAAATGAAATTTGATTACCCATATTGTTCAAAAATACCTTTTGTATGTTCAACAGAAGAAAGGAAGTCATAGAGGATTGGAATGTCTTGAGGGTGAGTACATGATGAATACATTTTCATTTTTGGTTGAACTATCCCTTGAACTCGTATTATATAATTGAACACCTTTAAAACTATAAAAGTTTTTGCACATCCTTGCATGCTTTTGGGCTCTTTTGGCTCACCCGTAGACAGGAGCAGCCGATTGCTATAGTTTTACACTTATGCAGCGATCGTATCAGTTCCACGTGAAGATAGAGAGCGGAAAATAATTGAATACGCCAAGGGAGATTCTTCACCTCAAAGGCCGACGAAGGGAGAAAAAGTGGAGCGAGAGACAGACGGAGGGAGTGTTGTTGTTGTCTTTGGGCAGAGGTTAGGAGAGGAGATGGGGGCCCATTAGAGAGGCCCCTTTTTCTCTTTGGAGTGGGATAGACAGCCTTCCCCCCTGATGAGAATACATCAAACAGCGTCATTAGTAAAGCTCGCTCCCCACAAAGAATCCCAGACTGAGCTCTGCCACTCCAAAAGCCCTTTCAAGCGCAGGCTTGCTTTTCTTTCTCTCTCTGTGTCTCTTTCCAGCGCTCTTATCAGAGAGAGGGACGAGCAGTACGCTTGGTGTCGAGAGGCAGGGGTGTGAGAGAGTAGTTTGTACTTTTGTGTCGGACATATACAGAGGTGCAGGCTCTCTCCGTTTTGTGCCATGCAAGAATCTCCCCTTCACTCTTCTTTGATGTGTAGAGCTTTATTCATGGGTTACACACAAGGGTCATCCGGAGTAATGGCTTCCTTTTAAGAACTTGTGAAATCAAAATAAGAGTTTCGCGACTTTCTAGTTCATATGTGCTAGCTGTTAGGCTAATCTATATGCTAAGCAGTCATTCTCTTTGACAAATGATTCACAAATGTTCACAGTCTTTCTCATCCAGAAAAATGAACTGAAAGTCTTGATGACATTATCCTGCACTACAGTTTTGTTCAGTCAAAGAATCGAATGAGAATGTTCCACCCACCTTGGTTCTGAAAACATTTCTCCTATTAATTTTCCCATATTATATATTTTTTTAGAAGTCTTCATTAATAAGCAATGAACCAAACCAACCAGCTATGAAGTGAATCAAAATATTACAAACTTTGAAAATCAGACAAAAAGAGAGTAAGAGGTATAGGACTTTGTACTTACTGGCAGCGTTGGGAATGACAATTAAATTAAAAATGACTAAGTGAATATAACAACTATTTATCTAAAGATCGTAGTTGATTTTATATATATATATCAAGATATAGATTATAAATATATATCAAGAGTTCATTTGCAAAAACAGATAACGTTTTTAACAATTTTTTAAAAAAATCATATATTTTTTTTTATTGTGCATTCCAATTAAACTCAATCATACTGCAATTGGCTTATTTTGGTATAAAGTAAAAATAACTAAAAAATACAAATAATTAAGACAATAAAACAATAGAAATATGATAACTTAATGAAAAACATGATTTTTGAAAATTGAAATAATGGAGTTATCTGTTTTTGCAGATGAACTCTTCAATCAAACTTCAGTTGGCTTATTTTGGTGTAAAGTAAAAATAACTAAAAAATACAGCTACCTAACACCATAAAACAATAAAAATATGATAAAATACTAAAAAACATGATTTTTGAAAATATGAAAGATTGAGTTATAGGTATATTCATATATACACAAATATTTAAAGGGATAGTTCACCCAAAAATTAAATTTCTGTCATCAATTACTCCCCCTCATGCTGTTCCAAACCTTTAAGACCTTCGTTCGTCTTTGAAAATGTTAAGATATTTTTGCTGCAATCTGAGAGCTTTCTGACCCTGCATAGACAGCAACGCAACTGACATGTTTAAGGCCCAGAAAGGTGGTAAGGACATCATTAATTTGTATTCCAATGAACGAAGGTCTTATGGGTTTGGAATGACATGAGGGTGAGTAATTAATGACAGATTTTTCATTTTTGGGTGAACTATACCTTTAAATAGTTTGAAAGTGTAAAGAGATTGTCTCTTATTTGCAGTGCTTAATGGGTGGAAAAGTGCAAACTAAAGAGTTCTTTTGGCACAGTTATCTTGTCTTGATTCTGATTGGTGGAGATTTCTTGCAGAATCATGGGTAATGTAGTTTTTCACCAGGAATTCTATTGTTAAACATGATTAGTTGAAATAATGCAAACTGAGAGCTTCAACAAAACATATACTATCAATTATCAAACTCATAGCTCAGAGTAGATCTGTCTTTCAAAGTTTATCAGTCACCAGTGGCAACTCATAGTTTGCCCAGTGTTGAAAATGAATGGGATTTTACTTCTGTAACCTGGAACCTGGAAACAACTGAAAAGTAACAAATCACAGTATTGGCTATTTTGAAAGAAATAGAGCAATATGTCCCTATTTTGCAAAATATGTCAACATAAGAAAGATCTCTGCACTTGTTCAACAGTGTTATGAGGTCTTTAAAATGATGCACCTGCAGGGCACCATAAATGTTTTAAAAATAACTTTTTATGACATCCATAGACAGTAAAACACAATAAATACAATAAAGGTTCAAATGCATGCAACATGTATAATCTGTTTCCTCTCAGTTTATTGCTCAGTCCATTTAGATAAAGAATCAGACAGCAACAAAAGACAAAAGGAAGAGCGTAACTCTGTGGCTTTGACTTTTTTGCTTCATGTGGCGCATGAGGGCAGAGAGAGAGTGAGAGAGGGAGAGGAGAGTGCAATGACAAACGGTCTCTTCCTTCCTGCATGCATGCACCACCATGCTCTCAGCAGCACCCCTCCCAGCGTGATTAGCAGGATATTGATTTGAGATGTGTTTGGGGGGGAGGAGGGTGCTGTAATCGTACACTAGACACCAGCGGCTCACTAGAGCGCTGCATTAGGCTAGTGCAGACAGCCTCCACTTTTCGAGAGAGAGAGAGAGAGATAAAGGGGGAGGGAGAAAAAGAGTGAAAGAAAGGAAGGAAGAGATTAGCAAAAGGTGTGAGCTCTATATTCAACGAAAACAGAGAGTGAGAGTGAGTGAAAAAAGCAAAAAGGCATAATAGCGCGACAACAGGAGTTTGATAGAAGACATAGGCAAGACCGCTTACTTTTTTTCCCATTTTTTTTCACTCTCGTCTTGTCATTTCTGGAGATTTTACTCTGTATTAGGCCAGTGTGAAGACCAGAAGTGTTTGTATGCACAGATAGATAGATAGTCAAGGCAAGGAACGACGATAGAGTGAGGGTGAGTGCAAAAGAGAGGGAGCGTGTTTGTTCGAGATAGGAGAAAGAGAGAGAGAGCGGGCAAAAGAATCTCTCGTTTCTGCACATGGCTGAGTAAGAACCAGATCTGTCATTCACGCTGGCGCAGGGCCCTCTCATCTCTTCGTATCTTTAGTCGCTCTCACAGCTCCATCATGTATGCAGGTATAGAGCCAGGCGGCGAGCTGCATGTCGAGGGGTTTAGGGGCCGTCTGACCGCATCTGAACCTCCCTAACCTATTTCTCTCTCTCTTTTTTTTTTTCCACAGATGACATTCTAGGCAAGAGGAGAGCCTACTCCCCCAACAGCAGCAGCGAGTGCCCATCTGACAGCAAGAAGTCCCGCAGCGTGTCACCTAAAGGTAGGGGCCCCTCTCGTGCATGTGTGTGCATGTGCGTGCATGTGCGTATGTGCGCTCGAGACGATAATGCGCTTCAATCAGAGCTGTTTAACCTTAGCGCGTAAGATGGAGTAGGTGGGAATAGATGGAGCGAGATTGAGCAAGAGTGGAGGGAAGGGGTGGACAGATAGTAAGAGGAGGGAGGAGAGAACAACGCTCAGTGGAAGACAGACATCTCCCCCCCTCTCCTGTTAACCTTTTCGCACACTCTCTACAGAGAGTTCACAAGTAGAGCATCGCTAATTCGTATATACATACAGACGGTTTGGATCTGAAAAGTTGAGTGGAAACGTAATTGTAAATAAATTTGAATACTACAAATATTCAAAATAGTGACAGAATTGAAGTTAAATAGTGAACATTCTAAAATATTCCGTATTAAGTTTAATGTTTCTGCGTTTAAAATTTTTCATAGTTCTATTTATTTCAAAAGATCCAAGATTCCAAGATTTTCATTCAGACTTTAACAGCAGAATGTAGGTGGATTCTTTCTTTTTTTTATTTCCCGTCCTTCTCACTAACACATATCCACGCTTGGGTGCCGACATTCAGTTTTTGGTGTTTAGAGGTTGTTGTAGGAGTTGAAAATCAATAAAGTGAGAGTGGTGCTGGAGCTAGACTGGCTGTTATGCATGAATGTGTGCTGGATCACTGAGGCTCTGGACGCACAGTCATTAAGCAAACACACTCACCTTCAACTAGAGCTGCTAAAAGAGCTGTCCTGTGGTCACAGGGTCAAAGCAGTGGTGATCTAGATCTAGTAGAGCTGACAAGTTTACCATTTTGCCTGACAGCCCACATGGCTCAACTAGGTATAAAAGAAGACTCGATTGCAGAAGTCCAGTTCAGGATTAATCTAATAGATCTTGCAGTGGCCTGTTGGGGAGAAAACAAGCAAGGAATAAGGAGGAAAGGGTGCTTGATTGTGTTTTTTTTCCTTTTAGGCATATGTGTTTGAGTCTTGTGACAAGCTCGTGGTTTTAAGGGTTTATGTATGTCTGGATATCAGTTGTACATGTAGTGTCAGTTTTTGTATAATTACTGTGAAGTAGTCAAGAAAGAAGTCTAAAAGTTGGCACCAGATCGCTATCTTCATGCTCATATTTAAAGCTAATATTTAGCTAATATGCAAATTTGTGAAGCTCCTGGGTATTGTCAACCAGCTGAGCTAATGAGGTGAAACAGTGCAACAGGCAAGCAGCAGAAACATCAGGCAGACTCAGTGACACCAAGTCAAATATAATCAAGCATCTAGCAGGAAGAGTTGAGCAGGCAGTGATCTGGATCTGTTCCTTAGACCAGTAAGATGACCGATCCTCATATAAGGTGCAAACTCCCATAGCAATATTGTTATTTTTGAGGTTATTTTGTTAAAAATGATTGTGATTGTTTTTAGCAAGACCTTTACATATGTCTGAGGTCATTAATACTACTTAACAATACATTAATACGAAAGTTGTCAAAGTTTCCAAGGACATGAAATTTATATGTCCACAATCAAACAGAAAATAATATCACAACAAATCTGAATGAACAATATAATGACTTTAATGGAAAGACTAATTAAAATAAGTAAACAACTCACACACTTAGAAATAACCACTTTGTTACATTAAAATAAGACTTGAAATGGCATGAAAACATGATCTGTGGGAGTTTTTAGTGAGTAATCAGATTAGTGAAATTTAAAGTAAATCTCTGTGTCTGTGACCAGTTTTTACCAAGCTTTGATGAATGATGATCCAAAAAATTCAAGAATAGAAAAGAAAAGCTGAACATAAGTTCTCAAATAAAATATATTTTTTAAATTGTTACTGCCTTGAGTTGTAAAATGTAAATGTAAAATACTTAAAAACACTAACTTGATGAGACTGTATTTAATAAATACAATATTGATTTCATTGTTAATATAAAAATATAAAATAGAATTTTTAAAATTCATTTTCTGATAGTGTATGTAATGTTTATTGAACCACGAAAATGTGACTGGGACATGAATTTACATTTAAAAAAAAAAAAAAAAAAAAATCAGTGAGGACTTTCCCTCCTCATTTCATTACTGAGATATATATAAAAATATATATTAAAAGTGGTATACAAATAACTTTAATATGCTATATAAAACAACTCTCAAAAAGTGACAAATTCTATAATACAAAAAAGTAATGTTGATTATTATCCAATTAAATGTTACTATTTTTGCATCAAGTCAATATTCTTATAATAGAATTTCACAACTGCATCTAGTATGTGACATCAGTATAAATGTGTCGCAACACATCCACACCCAATAATCAGTCGCCTGAGATCTGTGTTTGGACAGCGTTATATTTTGAGGCATTATCTGCTCACTCGTCACCGTGTAGCCAATCAGTACGGCTGCTGCAGTGAGAATGATAAATGGGTGTTATGTGTGTTTTAGTCCTGTGAATTACAGTTGGCTTGTGTCGGTCACCCGCTGTGGATTAGCATGGCTTTGGAATGCCGCTGATCTAATGTCTTGTGTCTGCGTGTCTGTGATCCATCACCACACCCAAACAACATAGCAATGTGTGTGCCTTTGTGTGCACATGTGTGTAGTTCGAGAGCATAGCAGCTGCTGTTGTCTAAGGTCCTACCTCCCAAACACACACACGCACACACAGCCACAGAAATACACACACACACACACACAGCTGGAGGGTAGTACTGATCTTAGTGCAGCAGGTATTACCTTTAATGACCAAAGCAGCCTGAAAAGCTGCAAAGGCTGGGCTTAACACAGACTGTTCACCAACACAAACCGTAATAGAAGCAGCTTTACACCTCAGATATGAACCGTCATGTCTCCTGCGGCATAGTGTGTCATTCAAAACTGAATTGAGAATCCCGTGAAATCTATCTATCTATCTATCTATCTCTCTATCTATCTGAATCAAAATCTCGAAGTCCACAATACAATATTTATTGCGACATCTAAAAAAAGACAAATAAAGAATGAGAATTTTGTACATTTTTAAAGTTAACGAACTAATGCACTTACAAAATTAAGAGCTCCAATAAGAAAACTTAAGTCAGAAAAAAGTCTGTGAATTGACTTGTACCTGAACTTTAAAGGGGACTCAACCCTCTTTTTAGTTGTGATATATTGTCTTAGTCTAAATTACATTCACACTGGTGTTTTAGAAGCCAAACAAATTAGAATATAATAATAGTAATAATTTATTATAATTGTTATTCCTACGACAGTAATATCCACATATTGTAAAACAATTGCATTGTAAAATAAATGAAAATTAATATTTTATAGGTATATTATTTTTGCTTTATACCACAGCAGGGAAATTACAATCCTTCTTTTCTAATTTCTATACTTGAAAGAGAAGTTTTGAATTTGGACTGCCGTAACGTTACCCATTTAAACTGCTACCTGTCAGCAATTTATACTGCACTTTTAAGCTTTTATTTTGACGGAAACGGCAGTGGAGCTTTAATTTTAAAGGAAAACTCCAGCTTCAGTGAAAACAGGCTTACAAGTCTAGTGAAATGCTGTAATCATCTGCCACGAAAACAAAGCATAACTGATAGCCGTTGCATTCCCAAACATGTGCTAAACTCACAGTACAAGCAATAAATGAGTTCACTTTGAACGGAGCAGTTCTGAGAGTTGGAAAACACCGGGTCATGAGCTGATCGCCTGAATGAAGTGTGCGCTTCGCTTTGAAACTGTCGTAATGAAGGGATTAAGCCATATTGTGCTTTCGGTTTTAGTTTGTTTGACGGATACTGTGCCAAAGCATAATGGCCCAAAACACAACTTTAAAGACCTTTTATGTTAGAATATCTTAAAAATCTACACTTTTTGCCTGGAAGACCTATATCATTTCATATCATCATGTGACCACGATAATATCGAGAATATCATTTTGCTTTCATGATATTAGTAATATCGTTACATCCCCACTATCTATCTATCTATCTATCTATCTATTATGCTGACATTCTTAAAATTTCACACACACACACGCACCTACATAACACAAGTGTTCATACTCACAATGCCTCAAAACATCATTCACATGAGCACACTCACATCCACACCTGAAGCCTCTCGGGTGGATTATCTGGCGCTTGGCAGAACACACTCCCCCATCCTCTGCACTGGGCCGCACTGCTTCTGTTCGCCTGCCCGGGGCCAAGCTCCGGTTTCAATGAGGAGGGTAAAATATCCCCCCTTCCACCTCTCTTCCTCCTCCCCATCTCTCCCCCAACAGTTTCTCCCCATGCGCTGGCTTGAGTTACTGCCGCCCAGCGTACCGAGGAGAACCACACATAGGTTTCTCCTTGACTCAAACACTCAAACATCTCACATAAGATCACACAGTTTGGGACCAGCTGATTGAATTTTGCTGCTTCTTGTCCCACAGAGAACTCTCACACGCCTGCGCTGGAGCCGGGCAGTCACATGACCCCCGAGGAGCACTACAGGCGCATGATGTCAGCTCTGAACGAGCATGGCTCTTTCGAGGAGCAGCAGCAGCGCCTGTACCAGCTGGCGAACAACATGGGCGTCCCGAGCCACGGTGAGTGTGCGTCACCTGTGTACGTGTGTGTGTGTGTGTGCGGGAGCTTGTTTCTGTATCCGCTCTAATTACCCATGTAGTCTTATTCCTGGATACCACACAAACAGCTAGAGCTCGACTGCGGAGATTACTGACAATTCTATTTGCGGTCTCAGCCCACCCAACGGTAGGATGTCAGAGTGGGTGATCTGTGACTACTGCCACACACAGTAGTAAATAACACTGCCATTGGGCCCTGAGGTCGACTGGATCGATTTGGCCCTTTGATTGGCTGCAAGCCAACCCTCTAAATTACCAACACCATGAAAACGGCTCCTTTGCTCTTTTTTTTTCTAGGGCCTTTTCAAATTTACGACCACTGACGAGGTACCAGGGTTAACGGATGCGGATTTGTAAGATTTGTAAACCGAAATTTAGTGAGCATCATTTTGTTTTATTTGTTTGGATACATCTTAACTGCGCTCTAGAGCCTTGTTGACGTTTTTCCCTCAGAAACCGTTAATTGCATCCTGCTTTTACGGCCTTTTTTTCGGTAGCATAAATTTAATCAATCTCACATTCTTGCTAAATCTGAGAGCGTACGACTTAAAATTTTATTTGATCAGTAATGATTCTTAATTACTGCTTGCAAATCCAAAGGGGGGAAACGCTATAAAGGGTTTAATTGCCCCTCTCGTACATCTGTAAGAAATTAGTGCCACTGTATGTGCCGTTCGCGTCTGGGATTTTATGACAGTGGTGCTTGCGCTCTTCTGTCACCTCCACCTAATAGTTTCTCTATTTTTCTACCGTCGCACCGAGGACGAATTCGCAGACAATTCCCTGTTCTGTCATCGTCATCCTCACTTTCCCAGCTCAACTTCCTTCCACTCTCCATCTCTGCTCCTCACATCCACCGCAGCCACCTAAAAAAAGGTGTGGTTATTTGTGGAAAGGAATTTGAATCCGAGAAGAAAAGACAGGGCGTTTGCCCGTCTGTGGGAAATCCAGCGAGTGAAAGCAGCCGCGTGATTTGCGGGGTCACTGTCGGTTCCTCCCCTAGATTTCTGGAAAAATGTCAGGTGTATGGTTTCATAATGGTTGCCATCGAAAACAGACTCACCAGGCCAAGGTGCCGTTCCTCCCCTGAGGAATGCGAGCGTGCTGGCTTGCCCCTGCACGCTGAGCTCATAAGCCTACGATAAGGCCGTGCCAGTCAACCGCTGCCAACATGCCTGGCTGCCAGAACTTTGATGAGTGAGATACCTATTCTCACCTTTTCACCCAATGCTCTACTGTATACAACTGTGATGTTTATTCAGCTTTTTAAAGGTATTAGTTTAGCCAAAAATGTCACCGTTTAGTCATCCTTGCGTCGTTCTGGATCTATATGACACAAAATGAGACATTGTACTGGTCGTTCTTTTTCATGCACTTTTCAAGCTTCAGCAAGCACCTTACAAGTATCGTTCAACTGTTGAAAGACAGAAATGTAAGTCGTTAATCACTTAAAATTTGCTGAAACAATAATCTTTTTGTGTTGGATCTTTTTCAAATATTTAACGAGGATGCAAAAGCACCATGTCAGTATCATAACAGTAGTCATTTTTAATGAATCCGCTGATTCTGTTCACAGATCTGTCTGATTTGATTCTTGGGTTTGACTAATTAACTCTGAATCTAAAATCTGGTCACAACTGTTCACAGCTCACTGGATAGAAAGAATAGATTTTTGATAGTTAAACTTGATGATTTCTGTCTTTCTTTTAATATTTATAATCTAAAATTTGTATATACCTACACTACTATTCAAGAGTTTGGGATAAACTAGGGGTAAGTTTGTTTTTGGGGAAAAAAGTACACTTTTATCCAGCCAGGACAGGATTAAAAAGATCAAAAGTGTATCCATTTTCACAAATATAGTAAGCAGTACAGCTGTTTTCAACATTAATAATAATAAGAAATGTTTCTTGAACACCAAATTGAGCATTGAATACTGGAGTAATGGCTGCTGAAAATTCAGCTCTGCATTACAGGAATAGATTTAGCATTTTAAAATATTTTAAAATAAAACAGAAAAAAAAGTTATTTAAAAGTTATTAAAGTGCAATAATAATAATAATAATAATAATGATAATAATTATTATTATTATTATTATTATTATTATTATTATTATATCAAATAAATTCAGCTTTAGTGAGCATAAGAGACTTTGTTAATGCCTTTAATGTTTCAAAAACATAAAAAAGTAACATACCAAAAATATAATAATACTTATAATAATAATAATAATAATAATAATTAATAATAATAATATTAATAATTATTATTATTATTATTATTATCATTAATTTTATTATTATTTTTTTTTTTATTTATTATTATTCTATCAAATAAATTTAGTCTTGGTTAGCATAGGAGACTTTGTTAATGTTAATGTCTTTAACATTTCAAAAACATTACAAAAATCAAACAGACCAAAAATATAATAATAATAATAATAATAATAAATATTCTTCTTCTTCTTCTTCTTCTTCTTCTTATATCAAATAAATTCAGTCTTGGTGAGCATAGGAGACCAAAAATCTAACAGACCAGAAATATAATACTAAAATATAATACTAAAATAAAATATAATAATAATAATAATAATAATCAGTGAATTTAAATTTCAGTGTATTTCTTCATAAAACTTCATAACTTCATAAAAAATATTTGAATATGTTGTATAAGTTGTATGAATTATATTATGATGTTTTTATGGCGCATTTGCATCCTTTTTGAAACCAGAATAACCATTTTTTGTGACTGCAATCACTCCCATTTATTGCAGTGATTTTCTTTAAAATACTCCTTTTTTTTATTCCAAAGTAGTACAGGTTTGGAATGATGCAAGGGTGAAGGCATGATGACTTTTTCTAATTTTTACATATTTTAAAACTTTTGTGTGTTTTCACCTTCAACACTTTTCTAATGATTAGATTTGTACTTGTGACAATTTTGCTGTTTCTGACTGGCTGTCTGTCCCAAACATTCCCTTCCCACTCCTTCATATTTTACTCGCTTTTCACCTTTTGTCCTTAAGTCGCTTTTAATTTATGTTCTTGTTTGTTTTGTTTTTTTCATTGTTGTTTCTTCAGCGCTATAGCTCACACAGAGCTGCTTTTGACTTTTCGGGACTGAGTGTTCAGAGAAACCTCTCCGGCGCAGGGAAGCGTCAGCCCCAGCTGTGTTTCTGTGTGTTTTCTCCTCTCTTCTTTACCTCCACGTGCCTCCATCTCCCTGCTCTCTCCTTTGAGATGCCTGCTTTCTATCTGGCTCCTTTCCTTTCTTCATATCTCTGCACCTTCCTTATGGATCTGTCTTTATACCCCAGCACTCACCCCACCTCCTCGCGTGTGCCTCTGAAGTGTGTCGTGAAGTGTTGATGCAGTGTTGGGTTCTATACAGTAGAGGCTCCAAACACCCCTTGACATAGGCAGAGAGTGGGGCCAGGCCCTTCTGACCATTCCCCCCCAGACACACACACACACACACACACACACTCTCCCCCAGAACTCTCCGCGCACAGCCCTGCTTTTATATTCTCTCTTTCTTTCCTCCCTCGTTCTTTCTCGCCTGGATCCCCGCAGAGCATCCTTTCATGTGTTTGAAGTGGAGGCCCTGAAATGAAAGGCCGTGAAGGAGGCGCGGATAGGTTTGTGTGAGTGTGTGCGCTTGGGGGTTGGGGGGTGTAAGGTGTTGTGCACCTTTAGCATTTGCTATGATGGGGTTGCTATAGGTACTCTAGCATTGTGGCCATTTACATTGGCCATGTCTCTTTGCATTTTGAATGCAAAATATCTCTTTGATAAGCTTGATGATGTCTGTCTTTCTTTTAATATTTAGAATGTACAGTTTTTATACACATACACTACCATTGCAGAGTTTGGGAGTAAACTTGGGGTGAGTTTGTATTTGAAAAAAAAAAAAAAAGTATACTTTTATCCAGTCAGGACAGGTTTAAATTGATCAAAAATGACAGTAAACACATTTATACTGTTACAAAAGTTTTATGTTTCAAATAAATGCTGTTCTTTTGAATTTTCTGTTTATCAGAGAATCCTGAAACAAATTTTATGACAGTTTCCACAAAAATATTAAGCAGCACAACTGTTTTCAACATTGATAATAATAAGACATGCTTCTTGAACACCAAATTGAGCACTGAATACTGGAGTAATTGCTGCAGAAAATTTAGCCCTGCATCACAGGAATATATTTAGCATTTTAAAATATATTAAAATAGTTATTTTAAATTGTAATAATATTTCCACACTATTAATAATAATAATAACAATAACAATTTATGTAAAAATATATTGTTATTATTACTATTTGTATATTAAATAAATTCAGCCTTGGTGAGCATAAGAGACTTTGTTTCAAAAACAAATAATAATAATAATAATAATGATAATAATAATAATAATAATAATAATAATAATAATAATAATAATAATAATAATAATGGTTATTATTATTAGTTTTATTATTATTATTATTATTTTATTAATTATTATTATATAAAATTCTGCCATCAAATAATAACAATAATAATAATATTAATAATAATAATACATTTCTTGTTGTTGCTTAAAAACTGTTACAGTATTACAACATTTACAAAAATCTAACAGACCAAAAATATAACAATAATAATAATAATAATAATAATAATGTATTTAAAATTATTATTATTATTATTATTATTATTGTTGTTGTTGTTGTTGTGCTATTTTTGGTCTGTTAGATTTTTGTAAATGTTGTAACAAATGTTGTAATATTGTAATTCAGCATTGGTGAGCATAAGATACTGTATTAATGCCTTTAATGATTAAAAAACAAATAAAATCTAATAGACCAAATGTAATAATAATAATAATAATAATAATAATAATACATTTATTATTGTTGTTGTTTAAAAATTGTTACAATATTACAACATTAAAAAAATCACAGACCAAAAATATAATGATGATAATAATAATAATAATTATTATTATTATTATTATTATTATTTCAATTAAATTCGGCCTTGATGAGCATTAGAGACTTTGTTAATGCCTTTAATGATCCAAATATATATATATATATATATATACAGACCAAAAAAACATAATAATCATAATAATGCATTTATTATTGTTCTTGTTGTTGTTTAAAAATTGTTACAATATTATTTAGAAGGAAAGTATTATTGTTTTTATTAGATCCCAAGCCTAGTAAAAATATTCAAGTGAAATACTTGAACCCCTAAACAGAATGAATTTCACTAGACTGACACGTCCTACGCTCGTGTAAGTGAGTCAGAACTGTCACTGGTGCCCCCTCAAAAAACTAGGTGCATGACGCCCCTGAATGGAAGTGAATTTGAAAAAGAGAAAAAGGCACGGGCTGCTCTCAGTTGCTTTTGGATCTGTCGTCCCCCTGAAAGAATTCCCGATGAGTACTGTGTCTGTCAGCTGCTCCTGGCACACGTGGACCTGTTGTGCCATACAGAAGCTCTCAAAGGCCTGCCAATGCTTTACCACGGGAGCTCTGCGTGGACGTGGTGCAGAGGAAACCAGATCTCTCCCTAGTTAAATATTCCACAGTAACACTGACTCAGATGATGCAAATTCGGGGTGTGACAGAGGACGCGGGGCGAATGTGGGTGGGAGATGGTAGCACGGGTGTCAGGATGTCACTGTTTGGATGAGTGGTGTGCTTGTACTTGCAGCCCCAGGTGACCCTGTGCTAACTCTGTTGCAGGTTAAAGGGAATAATTCATCTCTGGGAAACCGAGGAAAGGGCTTCAGAGCCGCTTTGAGTTTTACTGGATTTTGGGACTGTTTTACCCTGCTGGATAGCCAGTAGGTATGTTTTGGAACATGGTGGCAGGTGTATATTAGAAGGTTGCTACCATTTTCCAAAACACATCGGCTGTGTCTGAAACTGGATAGGTACTTCTTTAAACAGGTAGTTACTTTGTGACCATTAAAAAAGTATGCTCTTTTTAGTATAAATGTGTGTAGTGTCACTGTCATTCACAAATCCTCTCTTGTGGCTTCATGGGATAGTAAAGTGTCTGTTGAATGCACAATTCTGTGTGTTGAATTTGGTATTTCATCTGCTATATAGCAAGGAAGTATGCAATTTTGGATGCCAGATTTTTTTCAGCAGGTTATAATGCATGTGGACAGACTACTAATTTTTTTGGTCATCTGGAATGAGCGCTTGACCAAATGACAAGCGTTGCTGCTTTTCCACGGTGCTTTTCCTTCTTGCTTTTTTTTCATTCTCTTTTATTCCCTCTCACGGGCTGTTAGAGGTTTGTCCGCTGTCAGTCCGGGCCCCCGCGGGGCAGTGCAATAAACAGATCAATACAGCGGGCCTGTGCACATTAATATCTGTCGCGGTGCCTCCGACCCGATCACTCAGGCCCACACGCCAGCCTCGGAAATGGCCGCCAGCTCCCGAGGGAACCGTCTAATTAAAAAAGGGCCAGAGGAGAGAGGGAGCGAGAGATGAGAGTGAGGGAGAGGAAGAGAGGGAGGCATGCAGGATGGATTTTCTATTTAACACCCTTTCATTAGAGAGTGCGCTTCCTGTTGTGACCCTGTTAGTTTGGTAATGTTGGGAGATGGTCTGGGCTGGTCTAACATCACAGATTCAGGAGGGAGACCAGCGGTTCACTTACATTTCAGTCATGTTATCTCAAACAGCTTAAGTCACAATTATTCATATATGTGACCCTGGACCACAAAACCAGTCGTAAGAAGCTTGGGTATATTTCTAACAATAGCCAACAATACATTGTATGGGTCAAAATGATTTTTTTCTTTTATGCCAAAAATCATTACGATATTAAGTAAAGATCATGTTTCATGAAGATATTTTGTACATTTCCTACTGTAAATATATCAAAACTTAATTTGTGATTATTATGCATTGCTAAGAACTTAATTTGGACAACTTTAAAGGTGATTTTCTCAATATATTCCAGATTTTCAAATAGTTGTATTTCGGCCAAATCTGTTTCAAAAAATGACCCTTATAACTGGTTTTGTGGTCCAGGATCACATATAGTTGTTTTCTAGCTTTGTTTTATTTTATTTGCCTTTTATCATACTCTTAACTATTACAATCCATGAATGATACCTCAAAATGAGTGACTGTCAGTGTGTGCAAGTACTTTTTTAAGGAATTAAACTTCTGATATTAGCTTGTTATTAGATAAATAAATACATAAAAATCCATGCATCCTATAGATGTCGTCACTTGATGAAATAGCAATGTACTAAAAACAGTCAAAAGACATTAGCAACGTAAAATCATTTTGTTTTGATATTACCTTAATTTGTATGCAAATTACAAATTGTTTTTAGTCTATTATGTTTTTTTTTTTGTTATTATTCTGTAGTATATTTCTGCAGGGCTCCCACGGGTCTGCAAAAGGGTGTTGGGGCTCCACAGAAAAAAATTCACAGAAAATTTGTGTAAAAATTAATCAATTAAAAAGAAAAACATTATTATTTGATTAAAAATACAGAAAAAACTGTAATATTGCAAAATGTTATTACAATATAAAATAATGGTTTATATTTTAATATACTTTAAAATCTAATTATTCCTCTGATGCAAAGCTGCATTTTCATCGGCCATTACTCCAGTCTTAATACTTCAGAAATCATTCGAATATGCTGATTTATTGTTGAAATTATCTATTTTGGCAACAGTTTTTTTTTTTTGGAACCTGTGATAGTTTTTTCAGGATTCTTTGAAGAAGGAAAAGTTAAAAAGAACTGCATTTTTTCAAAATAGAAATCTTTTTTTTTTTTTTTAACAATAGAAGTCTTTGCTATCACTTTGTATTATTTAACACATCCTTGCTGAACAAAAGCATTAATGTCTTTCAAATAAGAAAGAATAAAATTTTACCTACCCCAAACTTTTGAACGGTAGAGTATATTGGTAATAAAAAACTTCTATTTTTAATAAATGTTGCTCTTTTTGACTGTTTATTCATCAAAGAATGCTTAAAAAAATCACTGGTTTTAAAAAATATTAAGCAGCACAACTGTTTCCAACATTGATAATAAATCAGCATATTAGAATGATTTCTGAAGGATTATGTGACACTGAAGACTAGAATAATGATGCTGAAAATTCATTAATAAATTAGATTTTAATATATATTAAAATAAAGAAAACTTTTTTCTATACATCATAATAATATTTCACAGTATTACATTTTGTATTTTTGATCAAATAAATGCAGCCTTGATGAACATCAAAAACTTCTGTAAAAAAAAAAAACTTTAAAAATCATACTGATCCCAAACTTTTGAACGGCATAATTCTCAGTGCTTAATTTGGAGCTTCAAGTTGAACAGTGGAGAAGTGACTCTGAAATAGATAACCTTGGTTTTTCTTAAACAGATTCATATTTGAGGTGGACTGTGAAGTCTTGCCTGTGTGGCGGTTAACACATCCTGCTCTGGGACTCTTGGACCGAATCTTCCAGTGTTGGTTCAGAGCTAGACTGACGGATTTGGCGCTGACAACACAGACCGGACGAGTTTCTCAATTTAACTGGTCTGTTCCTTCCATTCACAGAGCTGCTGCGTGTGCGTCAGGAAGCCATGGCTGCCGTCAGAAACCCGGGAGGAATGGAAGCCCACGTTCCCACTGCAGGCAGCTCCTCCAGCCAGCGGCGCAAGCAAGGCCTTCCCCAACACAGAGACGCACACTTTCCTGAACGGTAATGCACACACACGTCGTATTCTCTGCAATCTCTTTTGCATGCTTTTGACCTAAAATGTCAGATTTTGGGCCACTGAGATCTCACAGTGGATGACGCTACCGACTTGTCAGCTAGTCAACCACACATGTGCTTTCTTGACTCTAGATTGTAGTGTAAAAGTGGACGACACATAAGTGTGCGCGTACGTGCACGTGCGTTGAGTTGATAAATGCCCTTGTGCTGAATGGAAACCTCCGAGGCACACTTTAAGACCACGGATACAGGAAAAAATGCTAAGCTTTAAAATAACATGAATATTTTACATTAATAATGAAGCCAACATCCGACTCTAATGAATACTGCATGCACGTCAGGAGTGGGTGACTGCCTGCCGAAGAGAAACGAGGGAAAAATTGAATTATGCACCAAAGTAACGGAAGAGGGAAAAGGGAGGGAAAAATGGAAGTTGGCGTTAAGGCCACGGAAAGAATAGAAAATCCACTTAATGGGATGTGCCAGTGGGTACGATCTGTGCGTATGACCTCTTCGCAACCCTGTTCGATTTGATCTTGTCAGGAGGCATTTATAGGGCTTGGGACCAAACGGGTCGCTAGGACAACACACGCCGTTTCCCCTCCCTGCAAGGTTTCTCCCCCCCGAATATCTTTCCTCCTCCCTCTCTCCTCATCTCAGCAAGGCCACTGTGCTTGCGGCGCTCCCCTCCGCCTCCAAACAAAGCCCGGGCAGCGGGAGTAGGCAGGTAATTGCTTGTCGATTATTTATGTGGCGCGGGAAGCTGGAGGATCGATAATGGGCCGGCGAGGCGAGGCGGTAGGGAGGAAGTGAATTGGGAGGGGTCGCCCAGCGTGGGTGGGGGAACTCTGTTCGGTTCCTGGCCCAGCGCAGCATCATGTCAGGAGCTCAGCGTGCAGCTTTGACCAGCCAGCCGCCGCAGCTCCGCCAGCTCACGGTAATTAGCCACACAGGACCGCTGATGTTAACGAGGCCTGCACACTTCCTAGGTTGTGGGTGAAAAGAGGGAGGGAGGAGAGTGTTTTTTTTTTTTTCTCTCTTGCTTCTACACGCTCTTTTTTTCATTGGTTCTTTAACCCTTTGTTTGTTTTGTTTGAGCTCGGAAAATTGTAAAACTGCTTCAGTGCACATTTATTTATTTATTTACTCACCCTCAAACCTGTAACTTTTAGTTTTATCGTCTTTATAACACAACATGAGGAGCTTTTTTCTTTTTCATTCAGTTATAGTGAGCAGTGACCAAAGATTTCAAGCTTCAAAAATGCTAAAAAAAATGGGCCATAAAAGTATTACAAGTGTTCTTTATGTGACCCTGGACCACAAAACCAGTTGTAAAGGGTACATTAAAAGCTTTCCATTGATGTATGGTTTGTTAGGATAGGACAATATTTGGCTGAGATACAGCTATTTGAAAATCTGCAATCTGAGGGTGTAAAAATATCTAAATACTGAGAAAATTGCCTTTAAAGTTGTCCAAATTAAGTTCTTAGCGATGCATATTACTAATCAAAAATTACGTTTTGATATATTTACAGTAAGAAATTTACTAAATATTTTCATGGAACATAATCTTTACATAATATCCTTATGATTTTTAGATAATTTTGACCCATACAGTGTTTTTTGGCTATTGTTTTTAAGATTTAATGAGAGAAGTAACAATTTGTGAACTAATCACTCTTTTGAGATGGGTCTTTTGCACAGTTTGTTTTACAAAATTACTTCACAGAAAGGCTTTTGTATACTTATATGGTGCTTTTATATCCCTTATAATGCTTGAAAGCTTCAGTCCCTATTCATTAAAATTGTATGTAAAAGAGCGACCAGTACAGTCTTCGAAATTTCATATGAGAATATGACAGTGGATACACACTACCTTTCAAAAGTTTGGGATAAGTAAGATTTTTAAGGTCTCTTATGCTCACAAAGGCTGCATTTATTTGATCAAAAATACAGAAAAAAACTAATATTGTGAAATATTATTACAATTTAAAATAATGGTTTTCTATTTTAATATACTTTATAATTTATTTATGTGATGCAAAACTGAATTTTTATTCACTATCACTTTTTATCAATTTAACACATCCTGGCTGAATAAAGGTATTAATTTCTTTCAGAAAAGTAAAGAAAAAATTTACTGACACCAAACTTTTGAACAGTATTGAGTATTGTTACAAAAGATTTCTATTTCAAATAAATATTATTCTCAGCAAAGAATGCTGAAAAAAGTATCACAGTTTCCAAACAAATGTTAATATTAAATTAACATATTAGAATGATTTCTGAAGAATTGTATGACACTGAAGACTTGAGTAATGGCTAATAAAAATTCAGCTTTTTATCGCAGGAATAAATTATATTTTAATGTGTATTAAAATAGAATACTTTTATTTTAAATCAGAATAATATTTCACAATATTACAGTTTTTTTTCTGTATTTTTGGTCAAATAAAATGCACCCTTGATGAGTGTGACAAACGTATTTTAAAAGCATTAAAAATCATACTGATCCCAAACTATACAGTATATATATGACCTGGATGTTTGGGCGGGCCTTAAGCTTTTAGCACAGACCGTGTGACATTGCAAACCCTCTAAAGCATCGACAGAGAGTCCGGCAGGCTAAAACGGTGAGCCGGAAGCCATTCCTCAAGCTCACCTTTCTATCGACTCTCCATAATTGATTATCTGACGCCCATTAGTGGCTATTGTTAAAAACAAATCATTACCAAGATCAATAGTCCTGCAGCCGCGGCCGGCCATTTGTCTGGGTTTAAATGGCAGATTGCATTTAGGGAATCTGCAAGGCAAATCCTAATGTGTTTGGCATGTGGGGCAGCACAAGCAACAGACAGTGGTCTGGGGTGGGGGGCGGTGGGTGAGCAAGAGCCTTATGCATTTTAATGTGCTTCCTGTGCAAATGTGTTCCCGCCTCGAGTCAAGGCGAGGCGGGCACGGTGTGGCGAGCGGCTAATCCCCCGCGCTCCTCTCATTAAGGGCCATCCTGTCAGCTCCGCTCTACTTTTCTCTCTCTCTCTCTCTTTTTCTCGTCTGGCCAGTTTGGTGCTCTGCCTTTACACACACACAAATACACACACACATATGCACAACGCTCCACACTGCCGTTGCTTTCAGGCAGGGAGCGACGCCGCTGCCACTCTGACAGGTCGTCACACATGAGCGAACACAAGTGGCGTCTACTTGCCCTACCGCCAGCTAGGTTGCGAGAGAGCTAGAGAGAGATCGACAGATAGAGAAAAGGAGAGACGGGGCAGGGTGGAGGAACGGAGGCAGTTCTCAAAAGATGTAGAGGTAATTAAGCCAGTAAACTGAGAAGCAGTCAGTGTGCTGGAAATAAATTTAACAAATATTTAAAGCTGGCTCGTGCAATTGCTTTTAATGTTTGAAACACTTTCCTCTATCTTTACTTAAAGGGATAGTTTACTCAAAATTTAAAACACTGTCATCGTTTACTTTAGTATGATTTTGAAACACAAAAGAAGACATGAAGAATGAAATTCTTTTAATTTTTGGGTGAATCCCTTTATTACACAGAGAAAAGTTAACTTCATTTTCGCAACTTCATCTGGTGCCACACCACAGTTTTTTTTTTACATTTTGAGTATATGTGAAAATACACATTAAAGCAGAATCCCTGCTATCCGCCATATCGCTCTGTTTTTTCCTTGCTCTCTAGCCCATTTTTCTTTTTCTGTGGGCCAAAGACCCAGAGTGAAACGGTTAATGCTCGCCTCATTCCAAAATTGCTTCCTATAAAAGGAGAAGCACGTCTGCCGGGCACGTCTCCCCATGATTACAGCTAATTACTATCGAGCGGACGCCTCGCGGCCCCAGTCATGCAGCTTTAATTGACCGTTATTCATCTGTGGGCCGCGCAGGGCGGCGCAGAGTTTGGCAGGCCTGGCCAGCGCCGCCCGGGCTAATTGTGAGGCCTGAGGGATTAGGCCAGGTGATTACACACTTCACAGTGTAATTACATAAGCATGGCTGGGCTGCCGGCCCGACTCCCGGCCCCAAGGTCACGCGCTGCCTTCTTCCAGATTAATTGGAGCTGCCAGAGAAGTGCGAGGCACCGGCGGAAAGCGGTTATACGATTAGCATTAACATTTCAACAGCCGCCCGATCGATCGATGATTTCCCCCCTTTGTGTCTCTCCACACCTTCCTCCACCCCTCCATCCGTCCACACACACACACACACACTTGTTCCATGTCTTCCTCTGTTTTTTAGATTTCTTTGTTTTTGCTCAAGGAAGACATGCAAGGGCTATTTATCTGAGAAATGACATAAAACCTAAGTAGAGCACAGCAAAATGTGGCTTCTCTCCTCATTTTTGGCGTTTTTTTTTTTGTGTTTTTCGTCTCTTCTGTTTGGATGTTTATGTGTTTGTGTTGTGCCGCGTTGCTCAGTCTCTCTCCCCCTGGAGCAAGCGCTGCTCAGTCACAAGTACAAAGCAACCGCGCTGTTCTTTCGCTTGCTTTAGGCGCGTTGGGTTTCATTTATATTTATGCATGTGTGAGCGTGTGTTTTGGGGGGCTCGCTGAAGAGTTGCTGTAAATGGAGGGGCTTGCATTGGCGGAGGAGCAGTAAAAAGCTTTAAAAAGACACTGCAGGATCTGCCTGGATTTCAACACCTCGCCACTAGCAGTCATAGTACACGTCTTCATATTTTTCCCCCCTTCCTTTTCTCTCCTTACCCCTCCTCTCATTTTCCTTCTCCCCTGCCGGGGTTCAATAAAGGCGGCCGCTGTATTGTATACGAACAGCCTGTGTTCTCTGCCTCTACAAAAGGGGAAAAATATAATTGAGGCTACGCGACACGCCACCTTTTTATTGGCTGAATACGGCGGAGAGAGACAGGAAGAGGAGGGGGATGTATGCGTGTGTGTGTTGGGGTGGAAGAGGAAGAACTGTGTTAATTAGTGGGTGCTTCAGCCTGTAGCCCGGGCGAGGCTGGGGGGCCGCCCCAGCTGTCGGAGTATGACATGCTCTTATTGTGCATTCAGGCCTCATTACCAGAGTGGCAGGGCCGCAGAGCGCGGCAGAGCGAGAGGGAGGGAGCGAGAGCGAGGAGATGATGGAGGTTGTGGTGGTGGTTGGGGGGGCAAGGATACAAACAGCGCCGCTGTCCGCAGCGTGACAGGACTGATGAGGGGCTACGGAGGCTTGCATGCACCGGAGGGAGCGATAAAAATAACCGATGGAAGAAAACGCAGCATTACCATAACACCGCACAGCCATATTGTATTCGGCTTTGGAAACCTGTATTGTTAGTATACCGCCACATTGCAGTAACAGATTGTTGGCAACCTGTTCATTACCATAATGTTGTATAACTGCGTACCACACTCCTTAAAAAAAACGGAATCATTACCATAACATAGCCATATTAAACTGTTGGAAATCTGTATTGGTAGCATTGCACAACACGTCTAAAACAGCCTGTTAAAATCCTGTATCATTACCATAACACCGTATAGATGTACCTGACTTGTAACAATGTCAACGTGCCATCAAAACAGACGCTGTTTACTTGCATGCCAAGTTCTCTCATGAAATTGGTGGCGCAGGCTGATGGGTCGGTAATGCAAATGATATTCACGGTGTTAAACTACTTGGCACAAGCTGATTGGTTTATGTCACTGCCAGTGAGCTTACATTTAAATGGCTGGCATTTCGCAGTGCGCTTTCAGAGTTCTTCTGAAAACCTCCACCTCCCCAGTTCCACCTGTATAGATCTGCAACGGGTTATTATATATGATACTTGTACAGCAGCAGTATGTCTTAAATACAACACTGTATATGCTTGTGTATTATCAGTACTTGCGTTGCTGCAGCAGCAGCAGCAGGAGTAACCTACAACAGCAGCAGCAATTCAGCAGCATTGCAGATCTATTCCGCCAAGACCAAATACATTAAGGGGCCATCGGATGCAAAAATCACTTTTAAATGTTGTTTGAACATAAATGTGTTTTGGCAGTGCGTGTACACAACCACCCTATAATAATAAAAATCCACCCAGTGGTATCTTTGTAATCTTTATAAGTAATATCCCCTTTTTCAAATCAAGCCTTTCTCAGCATCTTCTCTGTGTGATGTCACAAAAATCCAGGTCGCTCCCACGATAGTTGATTGACACGGTCGTCTTACCTTAGTTCCGCCCTGAGTGAGCTGAGAACAGTCCGACCGCCATTGTTTCAACTCCGGTGCAGGGGAAAACAAGAATGTCTCTGATGGAGCGATTGAGGTGTTTTGTTGTTGGATGTAGTAATGAACATAGCAGTCCTTGTTTACTCACAACATCTGAGCCGCTGAAGACGCAGAGGATTAATGTACTTTAGTTTTTAAGTTAACGTACTTTAGGCGATCTACATAAATGCATCTATGTTGGTGCAAATGATTCACGATTCAGCTTCACCTACAGCAGAAGTTAATATAAGGGTTTTTTTTATGCATCTTTGCGAATCACCTTTCTTAATAATGTGCTAGTTAGCAAGTTTCGCGGCTAAACAGGGGTAAAGTAAACATTACGGCTCGTCACCCCACAGAAGAGAGGGGCGGGGCAAGCAAAACTCATTAGCATTTACAGGCAAATGCAACAAAAAGGCTCGCTCTGAAAAGGGCTCATTTTGACATGGTAAAATGGTTTTTACACTACCACTGAGAAATTTTAGCCAAAGTATGTTATAGACTTCTCATTAAGACCCTAACAAATCATATCAACTTGTGGAAAATGGTCATCCGATGACCCTTTAACATTGTCTTTGCAATCTAAATCTACATTTCATACATTGTTTTACTTTGTAATAAAAAATGAAATGGGTTGTAAACACTTCAAGTTGAAAGGTACACATCCCATGCCAGTAAGAACAGCAACAGAAGTTGCCAACATTGTACCAATACTGTTGCGGTGCTACTCATGTGCGATCGAGACTGTTGTACTGTTGTAGAAAAACAGTAGCAGTTGGTTAATGATGGTGTGTTTTTTGTTTGTGTACACAGAGACATATCGCACCCTCCTCCATTGCTGTCCCCGCAGAATGCTCCTCACATTGCTCTGGGGCCTCACCTGCGTCCCCCGTTCCTGGGCATGCCTTCTGCCCTCTGCCAAGCCCCAGGTGAGCTCACTCTGCCAGATGTAACACACCCTCACATTAACGCCAAGCTCATTTAACCTGGGAGTTCCTTTAATGGGTTATGGGTTGTTTTCCACCCATATACACATTCAAGAAAGGTCTTTGATAAATCTGTTTAGATTTTGATTTGTATATATATCTCACAATTACAGTAGCCACTCACTTTACAATTGCGTTTGCATTATTTAAAAAAAATACAATGGCATACAATAGCATTTAAATTAATATAGCATATAGCATATAGTGGACTTTTCAAACAGCTGGACCACAAAACCAGTCATAAGGGTCAATTTTATGAAATTGAGATTTATATATAATCTGAATAAATAAGCTTTCCATTGATGTATGGTTTGTCATGATAGGACAATATTTGGCTGAGATACAACTATTTGAAAATCTGGAATCTGAGGGTGCAAAAAAATCAAAGTATTGACAAATTTGCCTTTAAAGTTGTCCTAAGTTCTCAGAAATGCATATTACTAATCAAAAATTAAGTTTTGATATATTTCCAGTAGGAAATTTACAAAATATCTTCATGGAACATGATCTTTGCTTAATATCCTAATGATTTTTGGCATAAAAGAAAAATAGATAATTTTGGCCCATACAATGTGTTGTTGGCTATTGCTACAAATAACTTATGCTACTTATGAATGATTTTGTAGTCAAGGGACACATATATTGATTAAGGCAAAAGAGACATTTTCTAGTGGTCAAATATTAGTGTAACATGTCCATAGTTAATATCATAACCTATACCTGTGTTACTCTGCTGGGACACCTGTGTGAATTGTGTGTATTGATCACTGTGTTAAATAATGTGTATCATCTGTGAACACTAGATGTATATACAGATAGATGTATTTCTTATTTTGCCATTGTCCTATAGGTTATGGTTTCCTGCAGCCTGCTCAGGCAGAGATGTTCGCCCGTCAACAGGAGATTCTTCGTAAACAGAACCTTGCTAGGTAATGTTATAGAGCTGCACAGAGAAATGTGCCTCACACTCTTATTAAAATTGAAGTTTGAACAACTGCTTGTACTATAGAAAAAGACAGCGTTAATTGATGCACACAAATACTGTGTGGAATTTTGTATTATTATGTAACAGTTGCAAGCTTTACTCAGGAAATATTTATTACCGAGTTGCAGCGTGTCTCTCTGATTGTGGATTTTTCCCCCAGGTTGGAAATGTCTGCTGAACTGTTGAGACAGAAGGAGTTAGAGAACCTCCACAGGCAGCGACTGCTGGCGGACCCGCTGGGCCTGCATCCTGGGCTCCCTGCAGAACACCCTGCCTTGCGCAGCCTGCAAGAAATCCCAGAGGGCCACCCACTCCGAGAAGAGCTCAATCGCCGCAACGCCATGCTGGTTTTGAGGCACAACAACACCCCGTTACTCTCCCTCAACCACCAGGGGGCAGCAGCAGGCACTTCCTCTAAAGACCTTAGCAACAGGAAGAGCTTGAGGAAAGGAGGACCACTCAGAGGGGACCAGCAAGGGGGTTCTTCTGAGACTAAAGAAATGCTTGGGGAGGGCTGTGCACGGGACGGAGAAACAGAGGGACAGGATGAAGACATGAAAGACTTTGAGAATGATGCAGAGGTTGGGGAAGACAGGCCTGAGAGGCTTTCCAAAGTTGACGGACACAGTCTCGGTTCAGAGGTGTGCCAGGGCAAGGATGTGACCAAGTCTAGTGAAGCAGTGAAGGAGCTGGGGGAGGGTTCAGGAAGGCTCAGTGCTCCTTGTAGCTCCACTGGCCAAGAGTCACCAACCCACCACCTCTTCACATCAGGACTGAGCAAGAGCGAGGCTAAATACCTGCCACCAGGAATCCCACCCTTACCCACCTTGCCTGGACAAACTCTGCCCTTCACCTTTCCATACACCAGCCCTTACTTTCACACCGGTGAGTTTACAGCTGTTTAAAATTCAGATAACAAATTCCGATCACTTCCAATGAGAGATGCTGTATTTCAGAGACAATTTCCATATCCAAAATCCTCCAATTCCAGTTCAGCAACTCCATGCACTCCTTATTTAAAAATAACATAAACAGCACTTGTGTTAGTGACACCATATGCCTGCTCCTCAACTTTAACAATCTGTAAAATCTGGAGTTCAAATAGTATTCCTTGTCCTCAGAGAGATAGAAAGAGCGAGTGAGAGAGTTAGTGAAACTGAGAAATTGAGCCCAGAGTGCAAGCAAGCCCAGAGCAAGTTTTAATGGAAAATGAGTCTCCTAATGAGGAAGTGACCAACTCAGAGGGAGGCTGAGCTAACCCTCCTCAGGCGTTCTAGCAAATACTGAACATGCAACATACAAAAAGATTTTGGCTCACACACAAAAATGCACCAGTATACCAAAACACAAGTCTCATCGTACCATTGATAGGGTGAGACAGAAAGCAAACAAGACAGGTATGCACACAAACACGACTTCTTAAAACATAGTTCACCTAAAAACTAAAACTGGGTTTTGTGTAACACCACAGAATTATGTGGTGAAATATTTCTTCAAGAGACATCTCAGCATATCAAAGAAGCATGTAAGGTTTAACCCAGCATTAATGTCTAGTTAAAGGCAAGGAGCTGAAGTGTTTGTGTCCATCTAACTTGAATAAGTGCAGAGCAACCTCGGCCATCTGAAATGCATTACCTGCTCCAGCTGAGAGACCTCCCCCAGGAAGGGGCTCTGTCGCTGACCTTTGCTAAACTCTGTAATAGGCAGGGTCAATAACAGAGCGGTGTGTAGGCGCAAGCGTGCGTGTAAGGGGACAGGGGGCCTTCTGTCTCTAATGATTTCTGCTTCCTCTCGGCCCGGCGGGCCCACAGGCACCATGGGAGGTCTTTTCGTGGACGGAGAAGAGGCGGGAGCAGCCGAGGACATCAGCAAGTGGAGTGTGGAGGAGGTGTGCAGCTTCATCAGCAGCCTAGCAGGCTGTGGGGAGTATACACAGGTGAGGACAAGAGCAGGAGCAGAGCGTTGGACGCCTCCTCTCCTCCCCCTGCCTTTAACAGGGGCTACTGGAGACACAGTACAGCACATAATGAAGATCACGTGCTGCAATTTGTAGACGAGAACATTAGACCAGAATAGCTTGATTTAGATGTTTCTAGTGTACTTTTTAAAAAAAAGTTAGAAGGCCGCTCTGCGCTGCTCTTATCTTTCTCACTCACAGCTCTGTCTCACACATCTCACCACACTGGATGCCAGTCTGTCGCATGCGCAACGCATCACCAAAACCCCACCGTCGCTCGCAGCGCACTTCATTTCACTGCAGATGCCGAGTGTGCATGAGCCTCCCCGTGGAATGAGAGTCATGTGAATTGTGTGCATGTGGAGTGAACTGGTGAATGTTCATCAACATCAGCTGAAGCCAAGTCATCTATTTCAGGTCTTCAGAGAGCAGGCCATTGACGGTGAGACTCTGCCGCTGCTGACGGAAGACCACTTGCTCAACAACATGGGATTGAAACTCGGGCCTGCCCTCAAGATCCGCTCTCAGGTAAAGATAAGATCTGCTGTACCAAAAGTATCAAATCCTGCTTCTGGATGGCCATTGTCCTGCAGAGTGTCATGCAGACCTTACTTCTGTAACTCTCAAGTAATCCTGAGAACTTGAATAGCTGATTCAGGTGTTTAAATAGTTAGATAATACAGGACAATAGCTCTCCAGGAGCAGGACTGTACAGAGGACAAGAAGTCCTGGAAAACTAGTGTCCTGTAGAATGTAGCTCCAACCCTAAATAAACACACCTGATCCAGCTATTCAGGGTATTCATGCTAGAAACGTTCAGACAGGTGTGTTGAGGCAAGTTGGAGCTAAACTCTGCAGGACACTGGCCCTCCAGGACCGAGTTTGGAGACCTGTGCCGTAGAGAAAGGGTGGGGAACTCTGTCCTCACCGTCCTGCAGAATTTAGCTCCAGCCCTAATCGAACTAACATTTAAAAGCGAATCAAGGTCTTCAGGATTATAGGTGAGTTTGATCTAGGTTGGAGGGTTGGATCTAAACTCAGAACAGGGGACAGAACAGGGGACTTGGCCAGAGTTGCCCATCCCTGCCATAGAGCAAGAATGTCCTATCCCAGGGATGGGCAGCTTCGGCCCTGGAATGCCGTTGTCCTGCAGAGTTTAGCTCCAACCCTAATCTAACACACCTGAAGAAGCTAATCAACGTCTTCAAGATCACTGGAGAGTTACAGGCAGGTGTGTTTGATTAGGGTTGGAGCTAAAATCGGCAGGACTCCGGCCCTCCAGGACCGAAGTTGTCCTATCCTGCTTTTTGAGGGCCACCTTCCTGAGTTTAGCTTGAACCCTAATTAAACACACCTGAACAAGCTAATCAAGGTCTTCAGGAGCACTTAAAACATCAGAGCAGGTGTGGTGGATAAGGTTGGATCTAAACTTGGCACTGAAGTGGCCCACCAGAAGCAGGAGTCTACACTCCTGATGTAGAGCAGGGGTGGTGTACGTCGATCCTAGAGAGCCGCAGCCCTGCGTAGTTTTGCTTCAACCCTAATCAAACACACCTGAACAAGTTAATCAAGGACTGAAGGGTTACTAGGAAGCTACAGGCAGGTACGTTTTTACTGGGTTTGGAGCCAAACTCCGCAGGAGTGCGGATCTCCAGGACTGGAGTTCGCCACCCCTGATGTAGAGTCTCCAAATTTGGTTCCCACAAACAGTACCAGTACCTAGGGATGCCCACAAGATAGTCTGTACTAAATGAACAGATTAGAACTTCTGGCTAGAAGGTTTTTCTCATTTCTACACCTGTGGGGCCACTTTCACGATCTTGCCCACGGCCCAAATAACCTATAGCAGAGGTAGGCAAGTTCGGTCCTAGAGAGTCGCTGTCCTCCAGAGTTTAGCTTCAGCCCTAATCAAACGCACCTGAAGAAGCCAAACAATGTCTTCAGGATTACTAAGGCTATAGGCAAGGTGACAGCAGCTCTCTAGGACTAAACTTGCCTACTCCTGACCTATAGATAGGACCACTTGTTTTGTCATCATTTCTTCACGTGTAATCACAATTCTACATTCATTAATCAAAGCAGACATAAAAGCAGTCATCTTGTATCACTGGTAATGTACATCCTTGTGCACTTCCTGTTGGGAGTACAGTGTGAGAAATAACGCTGGCATGTGGCTGCTTTCCTCAGGTGGCGCGACGTATTGGCAGAATATTCTACATGACCAGCTTCCCGCTGGCCCTCCCGCTGCCGCCATCTGCTCTGCGCCCCACAGACAGAGACCCCCTGCCCGCAGAGACCCGCCCTCCTTCTACCGGCAGCACTTCCTCCCCATTCAGCGTGCCCCCTCCTGCCTGCCGCGCCTCCCCCAAACAGGAGAACGGAAACCCCTCCTCAGCGGGAGCTTACGACTCCACTAAACCTCCCTCGTAGAATTGGCCATTAAAACTCTTGACTGCTTCTCCATATGGCAGAGGCAGTGCTTCAGGGAGGAGGTAAAAATGGAGAGAGAGGGCATGAAGGGGGCCCTCTTTGAACTATTCTTTCCTTCCTCTTACCCCCTCTACCCTCCCTCCCGAAATAAAAAGCAAACTTGAGGACCTTTATGCAGAGGCACTTAATCTTTTTAGGAAAAGTGTGGAGACGTGCAGAAAGAAGAGAGACACTGATGAAACGACACGGGCTGAAACAGCTCCACCCTTCGCAGCGGCTGTGTGGGAGCCAAAATCCAAAGATGATGTGCAAATAGGGACTTGGGGACGAGACAGGAAGCGTCAGAGTGTGCGAGAGATGAACGTGAGCAGACAGCTGCTCTTGAACGGCATGCCAGAAGGAGGTACACATACGACATTGTTTTGTGTCAGTCGTTGGAGGAAAGCAACATTCGCTGCGATGAACTCTTGTGGTACCTAACGTTCTCGGGGAGCGGTGAGCTTCGAAAGAGACGCTTTCTTTTTCTGCTTTAACGCCAACTCCTCCAACTTCCAGCCGTTTCAAATTCTCTGGAGTTGGTTTAGCTTCGAAAGATTAAATCCTCCAAAGAGGAGTAAATATAAGAACAGGATGGAACTCATTTGCAGTCTTGACCAGTGCAACTATGCATTCCACAGTCCAAAACCAAAGATGGATGGATGTGGAATTTTCAAATGAGATCTAGCGTTGATCTCAGCAGTGACGAAACAAGGTACACGTACAGGGCGCCGTATTAGAGGAAGAGGAATGGAAAAGGACCTCAAAAAGATGTGCGTCCCTCCCGATGCCGGTCCGTAGATGGATTAATGCCATTGTGAGGTCACACTTACTGCTGTGGGAAAGACATGTTATCCTGAATTGTACAGAAACATGCTCAAGATGAGAATATACTGAAGATGAAATAAGTGGTACGTTTTGCTAAATGTAGTTGCACGAGTTAAAAATCTTTATTACTGAACAAAATGTGACTGGCTGACTCGGTGGTACTTTTGTTCATCTTTTTCTGTTTGCTGTGTATTCCAGTTGTAATAATCATGAGCCCCAATCTTAAATGCCACTTCAGCATATAAATGAGAAAAAAAAATATTTATAGGAATTTGTTTGCTGTAGTTAGAGCGACGAAATATTAAATTGTCCTTAAATTGATCCCAAAGAACAATACTTTTCTCTTTGTTGCAGGGAAATGGAAGGCACAAAGCTCTTTATGCAAATCTTTGAAATGGTTTTTCTTTTTAAATATGTAAGCAATTAATTAAAATCGTCTCTAGATTTCCCATCAATGTTTTGTCTTCATCCTATTTTTCTATTCTCTGCTGGGTGAAATAAATCCTATTGCAAACTTGCAGATGCGCGTTCCTCTTTTTTCTCAGAGTAATATGTTTATTTCCAAACTCCTCCGCAGTAGGGCAGGGAGTGGCGGCCCCAGTGGACGGTAAATCCCCTGGTTAGGGGAGGAAGCGTGTGAAGGGGGGGGCAGGGTTCAGGTCAACAACAGCTGTCAGAGCGTCAGGTTCAGTCGCAGGCCAGGGCCCCTGTGGCCCCCACCTAACCCAAAGAACAACTGACTCTCAGGGACGTCCGCCATCCGCCCCTTAAAAAAAAAAATGAAAAAAAAAAAAATCTTTTTACTACACCCGTGACTGTCAGCGCCAGGTGCTGCATGTGATAGACTGTGCTCCAAGTGATAGACGAGTAAACCTGTTACCCAAACACAGGCATGATGCATGCGGCAGCTCTAGCGCAAACTGAATTTACTCTAATGCGGCCCAGCTGACGTTCAGTCACGGTGGCCTGAATTTAACGTTGCTTGGCGTTCTGAACAGCACCTCAAGCTGAGAGTGATGGAAAGAACAGAACGCAAAATATGTGCTCTCACACTCCCATTATGCAACAGGAAAGATGCTACAGCCATAAACAACAGCTGTCCCACCCAGTTGTGAAGTTAAGAGAGGATGATTTTAAGAAGTTAAAATGATGTTACCATTTACAGACCCTTTAAGGTGTTCCAAACCTTTACGACGAGATGGCTTTCCATGCAACTACAGTGAATGTGCACATTAAAAATGATGCAGAAACACTATAAAAGTTGATGATATGATGTGTGCTATATTCGAAGTCTTCTGAAGTCTTATGTTGGGTTTGAGACAGATCTAAATTTGTCTGTGAACAGTCTCTCAAGAACGAGATCAGTCTAATTCCTTAACAAATCATTCAGATTTGTCAACTGGATAAAACAACTCCATTAAATTAGTTAAAAAAAAATTAGTTAGCTTTCAGAATAAAAATTTCCTGATAATTTGTTCATACAATGTCATTCAAGATGTTCATGTCATTCTTTCTTCAGTCGAAAAGAAATTAAGGTTTTTGAGGAAAAACATTCCAGGATTTTTCTCCATATGGTGGTCAACGGGTTGAATGTCCAGATTGCAGTTTCAGTGCTCCCAGATCCTAGCCAAGGAATAAGGGTCTTATCTAACGAAATGATAGGTCATTATTTATTTTAAATAAATATATATATATATATACTTTCATTATACAAATGCTCATCTTGCATTAGCTCTGAGATGAGTTTCAGTGAACGTCACGCATTACGTAATCACATTGGAAAAGTCATGCATGGTTAGCTCTTCCCCTGTGTACTTCAATCCAAAAAGGTAGGGTATCTCATTTTCTCCACCTTCTAAATCGTCTGACATGTTGTTTTATCTTTTTTTGTTTTGTTTTGTAATGGGTATTTGACCTTCTTTGCACATTTGCTTTGTAAACACTTTGTACTTTTGCCTACGTCATATGTGTGTGACTTTGTAATGCGTGAAGTTGAGAGTGCAAGAGGAGCGTTTGTGGTTAAAAAGTGCTTTTTTTCTTTTTATTTATTTTTTTTTTTTAAATAGAAAATGACCGATTGTTTCGCTACACTAAAAAAAAATTCTGGGTTACTTTTTTTTTTTTTTTTTTTAACCCAAATGCTGGGCTCAGCCAGTTGGGTCATTTTATTGGGTTATTTTAAACTATATTTTACCCAGGTGCTGGGTAGTTTTTTTCTGTGTAATTAAATTGCTGGGTCATTTTTTTTTTTAACGCTGGGTACCCAACCGCTGGGTTGAGCCCGTCTCTGATGAAACGACCGAAACCTTCTGAGTTACAGTCAGAACGTGGGCGTTTGAGTCGTCTACAGGAGGGAGCGTTTCTCAGCCCCGCCGATTTGCACTTCTTCAGCGAAATAAAGGTTTGTATACATTTTATTTCATTTATAAGGTCTTTACTGTGCTGTAAATTGTATTATTTTACGCAACGCAACATAAGGACGAGATGGATGGAAACGCCTTTTGCCTTGCATAAAATAAATGGATTTTATTCGTTGTTGTACTGAGTTTAATCTTAAAAAAAACGTTCTCTAACGTCAGTACTGTTTGTTTATGGGCAGCTTAATTTGAGTCAGTCGTGCCATCTTTCAGCTACGAGTGAAACGCGAGGCCGCGGTCTGAAGTTCGCAGTTAACCCCACAAACAGCAGCCCTTCACCGGCTCAGATTTCGGCGACAAACTGGAATGAGAATTTGCGCTATTTCGGTAAAAAGCGATTACAACAGAGGTTGACAACAGTAATATTAAAATTTTACTTTTAAACGTTACATTTTTTATGTCTAACATTTAAATGTAAAATTGTAAACTATGCTGTATTCCCCCAAAGAAATGCAGTTTGTCTTGTATTTTGTCCATGTGTTCTTGCTTAATAATAAATGTTCATCTCTTGATCATTGCTGTTGCCTATAGCAATTCTGTGTGTGTTTTTATAAATTCCGGTCCATTAGCAATATAATAATTTTTAAACCATAGTTGACTTAAAATAACCCAGCATGTTTGGTAAAAACATTTAACCCAACCAGCTGGGTCAAAATAACCCAGCATGTGTTCCATCCAAATAACCCAAGTTGGGTTTTTAACCTAGCATTTTTTAGAGTGCAGATAAGACCCTTATTCGTTGGCTGGAATTGTGTAGAGCCCTTTGAAGCAGCATTGAAACTGCAGTTTGGACCTTCAACCTGTTGGCTCCCATTGAAGTCCACTATATGTAGAAAAATTCTAGAATGTTTTCCTCAAAAACCTTAATTTCTTTTTGTCTGAAGAAAGAAAGACATGAACATCTTGGATGACATGAGGGTTAGAGAATTATCAAGAAATTTTTATTCTGGAAGTGAACTAATTCTTTAAAGTTAATGAGGACAATTTTTTTTTTTGACTATTCTAGTAGAGTAGTCTTTCTTAATTTCCTACAGCAGCACTAGAGCTGTGTGGAGTTCTGGCAGCTAAAACGTTGCTTTAAAACATTTAGAAAAAGCCAAGCGGTTTCAGAAAGTGACGTGAAAGCACTGAAGGGGAGAGATGTTTTGGCGAGAGAACAGGCTGCTCTCTGTTTTCTTCTCTTCCTCTCTCCCCACCTGGGCAGCACAGCCTGGCAGTGGATGATACGAGCGTTTGGCAGCCTGGTGCTCAGGGCCGACCCCGTGCCTCCACCTCCCGCCTCTGGCTTACCCATTCACCTCCTCTAAACACAAACAGTGCCCTCAGCACAACAATGCAACATCTCCGAATACCGAGGTGAAAAAGATAGCCTGTAGTAGTTTTAAAACAAAGTTCAGATCTCAGAAGTTTTCAATAAGGTCTTTAATTTGATAACCTTATGAAGTGTTAGATTAATCTGTTGTCACACTTCACACTTTATAAAATGCAATCATTTAAAAAAAGAAACATGTAAATACTACAACAGGGGCTGTACAAGGCTCTTAAAGAAGCGGTTCACCAAAAAATGTTTTATTTGTTAATAAACTATTCCTTTAACAACAGTATAAATCATGTTTGGTTGTGAAATGGAAATGTCCCTCTGGTGTAACACTGTGACTTTAGTCTTGATCAGAGAGCTCCAGGTCCTCAACCATATCTTCATCTCCCTCAGCCACCTCCTTCAGCTCTGTGCTCAACAACTTCTTCGGTGCTTTGCCTTTAGAAGACGAGGGCTTCTTCTGGTCACCATCTGAAACAATGACAAAAATGGGGAACAGATAAATGACGCGCTAACTACAGTTTAGACTGTATGAGAAAAACAAAATCATGCTGGAAACAAACAGAAGATTCCTTAGACACGAAGCACAGTGAATATCTAACCCTGCACAGACAATTCTAGCTCATTACAGAAACATATAATCACCTGAATCATCCTCCTCCAAGTCATCTGCATCCTCTTCGTCGTCATCATCATCACTCATGTCTGAGAGGTCCTCGAGGCCTTCATCATCCTCATCAGAGTCACCCTTTTCCACTGAAAGGAAAATCAGATAATGTTTTTAGAATATTCATTTGCATTAATTTATTTCGAAGTTCACTTGTAATCCAATTGTCTTACAAGTGATCTTACTGATACTGAGGAAAGGTGAACAGGTTGTTAAAATTGGCATTTTAAAGTCAATGTGAAATCAAAATTCATTGGTTCATGTCAGTCCAAAGTAAGGCTGCACCGATTCCTCGACTGTATTGGAGTACTCGATTTTAAAATTTAAATCTTCGATTCCATTTTCCCCTTGTCAACCGGCAAAAAAACGGAAGTAGCGTATTCCATTCCATATATATGTATATATATATATATGCGATGCAGGTTTAATATATGTGCTTTAATTATTTACATGCGTGTAGGTTACGTACGTGCGTGTCAGGGCGGCTCCAGTAAATGTTCACAGTAAATGCTACTACACAAACTGTTTTTATTTACATGTGTGGAGCCTCTCAAACTCCATCTCTGGATGTTGTTGTGAGTTTGGGTTTATTATAATGTTCATCTGGGAACGCAACTTGCGCTATTGTATCAGATTCGTAAGGTAAATCATTTATAAACCTACGTAAACACAGGAGAATACATTAATATCGTCCTCAAAATGCTTACTGTTCATGGCGAGTTTAAACCCTCAGTCTGAGTTGACACGTTTTGATGTCCACATATTTAAAAAAAATAAATAAAATAAAAATTACAGTGACTATAGCTTTTCTATCATAAAGAAATGGACCATTATTAAAGATTAGGTGGACAGAATTAAACTTTGAGTCAATATTAAAGGGATTAGATCGTGCAGTAAAGTGTAAAAACAATCGTCAGGCCGCTGGCGCCCTCTGCAGGCATCTGTTATAATGCCTAATGTACATTAGCTCTCTGTTAATGTTATGTATTTTAACAGTTTTCTTCAATAACACAATATAATTACATTTGCTGTTTTATTTGGACTAATTATTATTGCCTCATTGGTATTATATATGTATTGTAAGTCATTTCAAAGGCTATTGTTCACTATTTTTATTGCTATAAAAAAAAATGACCTGATTTCTTGCTTAGTCATTAGAATAACTGAGATTACTCGATCACCAAAATAATCTGAAAACTGAAGCATTTCAATCATGGAAGGAGACAGCTTGTAAAGAAACAGCTTCTAAATAAATGTTACATTTACCTCCAAAAACAAAAAAAAAAAAATTGATAAAAAAGTTGATAAGCACGATTTATCATTTATTCAATTCAATTTGTCATTAAAAACTGCCTTTTGCTATTTAAAGGGATAGTTCATCCAAAAATTAAAATTCTGTCATTAATTATTCACTCTCATGTCATTCCAAACCCATAAGACCATCGTTCATCTTCGGAAAACAAATTAGGATATTTTTGCTGAAATCCGAGAGCTTTCAGACCCTGCACTGACAGCAATGCAACTGACACATTCAAGACCCAGAAAGGTAGTAAGAACATTGTTAAGATAGTCCATGTGACATCAGTGGTTCAACCGTAATGTTATGAAGCCAAACAAAACAAGCTATTTTCAGTTTTGGGTTTGCTAAATTAAAACTTAAAAAAAAAAAAACTGTTGCCTCACTACTCAAAATATGAAGACTTGGTCTGCCTCTAAAATGTCTTTTGACTTGTTATATTTACTTTTCAGTCTGTAAGTGAATACTCATGGTTATAATGTAACATTAAACATTTTTAAGACAATCTACGCACTTGAATTCCCATTTAACACACTCAAGAGAAAGAGCTTTCTTGATTCTAGTGGAAGCGTTTGTCTAGAGACTAGACGACACCGCAGCTGACCTACCCATGCTGCTCACGCATAGGTTACTATTTACATGACAAAAATAGAGGCTAGCTTCTGACGGCAATTTAGCCTGGCTAATCCAGAGGTGTGTGTGGGAGTGTCTCGTGCTCTCTGAAGAGGACGGGGTTGAAATCCCTGAGCTTTGAAGTGGGATTTGATTAGATGCTGCCTGGGAGGTGAATGGCAGCACAGACACCTCCCCAGCCAGGCACCCTCCACCCTAATTACCCAGCACACACTGGAGCCAGCCAGAGGGGGGAGCCGAGCTTAACACCAGGCACACACCTTGCTGCTGAGAGGAGCCTCATGCATCTTAATATAACTGGCGACCGGCTGACCGGAGAGTTCAGAGAGGGTACAGAAAGTCCACCAGGAGCACGAGGCAAAGACTTTAATGACTGCCTGCGGCCTGATCAATACAGTGAAATTGTAGGAGGGGAAAAAAAAAAAAATATCAAAGACACAATCTACATGTTGCTCTCAGCACTGAAAACAGCCTTGACACAGCAACACTGAAAATGAGGGTGTTTACAAACTGTGCAAACACACTTTAAGATGGAGAAACCTCAAGCCAAGTCTTTGAGAACGCTGATGGCATTAAACAACCTGGCACACTGCAGCGACAACAAAATAACAAACACGACTCAAGAATATTAACAGACCAAAAGCAGACCAACCCAGCAGGTAGTGAAGTACACCAGAACTTCAGAGACAAACAAACTAGAAGTTGAAAAATGTCATCAGACTACCTCAAAATAGTGACAAACAGATACAGCTTGTGATTTAATTAATGAATAACATTAAATGGAAGAATGAATTATTCATTTTAAAGAAGAATGGAATTAAAGAAAAATAATACATTTTTGGGGTCAGTAAGATTTTTAAATGTTTTAAAAGAAGTCTCTTACGCTCACAAAGGCTGAATGTATTTGATCAAAGATACTGTAAAAACAGTAACTTGTGAAATATTATTAAAATGACTGTTTTGCATTTTAATATATTTTAAAATATAATTTATTCCTGTTATGGAAAAACCAATGTCAGCAACACACAAACCTTCAAAAATCATTATAATATGCTGATTTAGTGAACAAGAACGATTTCTTATTATTGTCAATGTTAAAAACAGCTGTGCTGACTAATATTTTTTGGAAACCATGATACATTTTTTACTTACTTCACTTTTTTTCCCCTAGGACTGTTAATAGTATTACTACTACTAAATAAAATTCTAACATTATTTTTAAGCAAATTTTTTTTTTTTTTACCAGAATTTATTTACCAGAAAAATATAAAAACATAACACAGTATTTCTGGAAAAAAGAAAGAAGTAAAGCAATAATAAAATATATATTATTTTAAATAAAATCAACTAATTACAGATACTTTTGATTTGATTACATTTTTATTACAATTTAATGAAACTATTAAAATGGAATCCAGAAAATTAATGGAGAAAACAGAATTTGGTAACAATAAAACTGAATTTGAGAAAAAAACAAACAAAAATAAACTTATTTCATAGGCTCAAATGTAATTTTTGTTCAGATTAAATTGTGTAAGTTTCATGATTTCATTTAATTAGACATACTTTTTGATTTATATTTTTGTAACCATTAAAACAAAGTCTGGAAAAATTTTAACAGAAAAAATGGAATTTGAAAAAATATTAATTTCTTTCAAAAAAGTCTGACCCCTTCTAAATGCTAGGGTCTATGAATTTCTTAGTTTTTTTTAATTAGTGAAATTAAAGAGCCTTCAGAAACCATTCTAATAAACTGATTTGCTGTTCAAGAAACATTTATTATATTATTATTATTATTTTTTATTATTATTATTATTATTATTATTATATATATTATATATTATTATATATTATATATATATATATATATATATATATATATATATATATATATATATATATATATATATATACACTACCGTTCAAAAGTTTGGGGTCAGTAAGATTTGTAATAGTCTTTAAAGTAGTCTCTTTTGCTCATCAAGGCTGCATTTATTTGATTAAAAATATAGAAAAAAAACAGTAATATTGCAAAATGTTTTTACAATATAAAATAATGTTTTTTTATTTTAACATACTTTGAAATAGAATTTATTCCTGTGATGAAAAGCTGAATTTTTATCAGCTGTTACTCCAGTCTTAAGTGTCACATGATCCTTCAGAAATCATTCTAATATGCGGATTTATTATTAGAATGATCAATGTTGGATAATATCAACAACTGCCAAATATTTTTTGGAACCTGTAATTTTTTTTTTTCAGGATTCTTTCATGAATAACAAGTTTAAAAAGTACAGTGTTTATTCAAAATATAAATATTTTATAACAATGTAAATTATTTATTATTAACTTTTAATAAACTTTTAATTATTAACTTAATACATCCTTGGTGAATAAAAGTATTAATTTAAAAAAAAACAAAAACAAATAAAAACAATAAAAATGTACTGACCTCAAACTTTTGAACGGTAGTGTATATATATATATATATATATATATATATATATATATATATATATATATATATATATATGCTGTTCTTCTGAACTTTGTACTCAAAGGAACCTGAAAAAATTCTACTTAGCTGTTTTCGACATTATAATAATAATAATAATAATAATAATAATGTTTTTTGAGCAGCAAATCTGAAGACTAAAGTAATGATGCTAAAAATTCAGCTTTCAAATCACATGAATAAATAACTGTTTAAATTTATTTGAATAGAATTTAAAATGACATTTTAAATAATAAACATTTAAAAATTGTATTGTTTTTGCTGTACTTTGAATCAAATAAATGCAGACTTGGTGAGCAGAAGAGACTTCTTTAAAGAACATTAAAAATCTTACTGTTCAAAGACTGGTAGTATAATAATATTACTAAAAGGGGATATTACTACTATAAAAAGATATATACCTAAAATATAATGGACATTCTGTGTTTTCATGTTTTAAAGGAAATATTACGCACAATGAGCTAGCTGTCATTAAATTGTATTTATATTTGAATTAAACACTGCCCATCAGCAACTGCTTGACCACTAACCAATAACCTTCCTCAAACTCCAAACAAACTCCAGCACAACCAGTCACAGTAACAACCTAGCATCCAGAGTATGGACATGTCAATACTGGTACGTCATGTGAATGTACATGAATGACATTATAAATAATAGTCTCTTTCTTCTACTTCCACCCTTGTCCCTTCCTAGCCTCTTTCTCACTACGGTCACACCAGCCGCTTATACTAAATCTCTGCCATGTGACTGCCATAAAACCAACTGCAGAAGTGAAAATGTCTTAATCAAAAGTGTTGAAAAGCAAAATATATTTGTTGGTTTGGAAAAGGAATAAAACAAAACAACAAATCAAGAAGAAAAAAGGGCTTTCTGTTTGACAATATGCAACCGAGACCACAAATTAATATATTAGAGGTCACGTGACTGTGTTCCTCGGGTCTAAGCGCTGGAGGTATGGGGCCAGTTAAGCCGTGTGGTGAAGGAGCGGCCACTAACATCTTTCCAAGCGAATGTTTTGAATTACAAACCCCCACTGGGATCCAAGAATGCAAAAAAAAAAAAGAAAAAAAAAAGCTTCCTGTAAGAGAGAACAGCGTAAGAGAGAGCGAGAGAAAGACAGAATGAGAGAGAGATTTGTAGGGACTCCACACAATGAGCACCAGATGTAAAAAAAAAAAAAAAAGCCCTTCCTCTCGCCTCCCACCTCCATGGGACTTTTTCTGCGGCTGTCGGCCTGTCGGCTCAGGGGCGGGAGGAGTGGGAGAGTGTGGCATGTGTCCGACACATGACCCAGCACACAACTCCAGATATAGAGTTAAAGAGGAGAGGCAAGTGCACGTCTGACAGCTGACCTGCCCTCTACTGAGATCTTTTCACACAGAGAGAGAGAGAGAAAGAGCACGAGCGATATTGGGCTCACACATCTGAAATGTATTCATTTTGTGCATTCCCTAGTAAAAATGAATATATTTAAAATACATTTATTTCATATTTAGTATAGTTCAAATCTGTTACTATATTTACTGACATATTGCTCGAAACTTAATATCAAAACTAAACTTTATTTGGAATACCACTTCTTGTGCACAATGGACATTTCGTAATATTATTCTTAAATGTGTTGTAATGTCACTATAGATGAGGATTGTATGATCTTAAAAAAATATCAGTCTTTTAAAGTCCCCATTAAATCAAAATTGAATTTTTTTGGCTTTTAGTATGAATTTGTTAGTCTTAAGGTTATCTATAAGCTAGTGTGCTCCACAACAATGAGTATTCGCATTTACAATATATAAGCATTCAAAACTTAGTCTCTCGCTTCCGCCAATATGGATTAACGATTTTGATGACATTACGCTGCACTTCAGCTTCTCAAACTTTCTGTCCAATCAAATGCTCTCTAGATTCTGAAGCATCCCGCCCCCATACAAAAAATAGTTGCTGAAGCTGCGGCTGAAATCAGTCACTTGTTCACAAGATTAGTCATTTCTGTATGGTGAATGGCACGTAGTGCACCAAATAGGGGATAGGGAACGCTTCAGTGTAAATATGCTTTCCATTTAGGTAAATGAAGTCTGGATTTGCGCTGTGTCATGATTCGCAGCAGCGCCCACATAGTCAGCTCCGGTCCAAAGACACAGTAGCACGGAGTGTATGACATTTGTGAATCAGCGCAGACGATAAAACGCATCAGATCCATTTGAATTCTACACAAAATGGTATGATTTATTGCAATATGAATGAGATTGTGGCTGTCATACGTTGACACTTGCTGCTTTACTGAGCTCAACAGCTCTGGCCCAAGCTAATATAAACGAAACACTATTGGCTATTTAAAAAAAGGGGGCTGGACTGCTTGATATGTCGCTCCCTCTCTTCCTGTTTCATTTGAAATTACGTCAACATAGATTAACGTAGCATGTTTTTAAAGCACTTCAGCAGACCTTTAAATGCACCTGTAGTATATTTTCAATAGTTCCACTTTAGCACAATCAAATATATATATATATATATATATATATATATATATATATATATATATATATACACACATATATATATATATATATATATACACACACACATATATGTATATATATATATACACATATATATATATATATATATATATATATATATATATATATATATATATATATATTTATATACATACATACAGCTGGACTTCAGCACTACTTCCACACAATTAAAGTGCAATTTAGCAGACAAAGTATACTAGCTTAGTATACTAAAAGTACAATTGCAGGGTATTTTTAAGTACATAAATATGCAAATGTATTTGTTGTATACTTAGCGTGATATAAATTTCAAATACATTTTAGTATGTTTTCACTCTGGTTTTCTGTGTTTGTGTTAATTGTTTTTTGAATTAATAAAATTTCCTGCTTCTACTGAAAAGCTTCCAAATATTCAATATCAACTGTAAAAAAAAAAAAAAAAAAAAAAAAAAAAAAAAAATTTTGTTTAAATTTTTCAAACCTAACATGAAACCAAAATTATCTGCTCACATTATTGGAATATATAAAGAATATTTATCTTTATAATTTTTTATCAAATTTTTCACTTTCAGAACAAAAATTAACAGATAATGTACTCACCCCCTTATAATTCAAGATGTCTGTGACTTTCTTTCTTCAGTCGTAAAGAAATTATGTTTTTTGAAGAAAACATTTCAGGATTTTTCTCCATATACTGGACTTCAATGGTGCCCTCTATTTTAAACGTTCAAAATGCAGTTTAAAAGCAGCTTCAAAGAGCTCTAAATGATCCCAGCCAAGGAAGAAGGGTCTTATCTAGCAAAACAATCAGTTATTTTCTAAAACAATTTACAATTTGTACACTTTTTAACCACAAATGCTAATTTTGTCTAGCTCTGTGATGCACAAGACTTCAAAATCTTACTACATCGCTCTTTTACCTTTTTCGTAAAGGGTGTTTGACCTTCTTTGCACATTTACTTTGTAAACACTGGGTCAGTACTTTTGCAGTGATGTAGGACAATTTTGAAGTTGGAGGAGATTTTCGACATACCCTAACTGTATTGACCCAGAGTGTAGACAAGATGAGCGTTTGTGGTTAAAAATTATATAAATTGTAAATTTTTTCGATCGTTCTGCTAGATAAGACCCCTCTTTCTCAACTGGGATCGTTTAGAGCCCTTTAAAGCTGCATTGAAACAGCATTTTGGAAGTTCAAACTCGAGGGCACCATAGAAGTCCACTATATGGAGAACATTCCTGAAATGTTTTGAATGACAAGGGGGTGAGTAAATTATATGTACATTTTTGTTCTGGAAGTGAACTTGAAAAAAAGCTGACATCATTAAGCTCTCTTATATTTACAAGATGTAAATGAGTTTTCATTAGAACAGATTTCCAGAGGTTTAGAATTACATCACTTACTCATCAATGGACCCTCTGCAGTGAATGGGTGCCGTCAGAACTTCAAACAGCTGATAAAAATATCACAATAATCCACAAGTAATTCACAAGCTGCATGTTTGTAATAAATCAATATAAAAAAAAAAGATGTTTCAAACTTTAAATCAATGCTTTCAACTAAAATATAAGCCCTCTATCCAAAACATTGCTGTCTTCAGTGAAAAAGTCCTCTTGTTGGAATCAAGAGAGAAAAATACATTGATCAAGCACAACTTACAAGCCAAAACAGTTCAAAACAAATAACTTTTCACTGAAGCATTATGAACTTTATTATGGTTGTTTTGACCATACATGAGAGTTTAAAGTTTAAACGTCTTAATGGGGGATTTGTTTGTTAGAAACGCAAAGCTTTTTACTTCGCAAGGAGTTAAATGATAGACTAGTGTGTGGATTGCTTGTGGATTATTGTGATATTTTTATTAGCTGTTTGAACTCTCATTCCGATGGCACCCATTCACTACAGAGGATCCTTTAGTGAGCAAGTAATATATAGCTAAATTTTGCCAAATCTGTTCCGAGAAAGAAGCAAACTCATTTACATCTTGGTTCCCCCTGAGGGAAATTTTCCAACAAAATTTCATTTCTGAGTAAACTATTACTTCAAGCATTACAATAAAACAGAGTTAATAAATATAGTTGCTCTTCAACAGATGTGTTAGGTTTGTATTTTCTGTTTCAGAACTCATTCTGAGATGAGAATCTTCAGACAGCACAGTGCAATGGACTACAGCCTCCCAGTGACAAAGAAAGGCATTACAGGAAAGCAATACTCTAACAATCTTTCCCACTGCACATGTTAAACATGCTTTATACATTAGTTGCGACATAGGAACAAGGTAATACATCAACATAAAGCCTTACCTTTGGATTTGAACAGGTCGTCATCGTCGTCGTCACTATCAGACTCAAAAAGACCCTTGAACTCCTTCTTGTCAGCTTTCTTCTCTTCAGCCTTCTTGCGTTTGATCTCAGGGAGATTCAAATCCTCCATCTAAATTAAAAAGCAATGGGAAAGAAAAGAAAAAAAGATCTTTAAATACTGTCATTAATCAAAACCGGCAAAAACATGAACGAAACACTCCAGACATAACATTAATGAGAATATAATGCTGATGAAATGATTGTTTTTTCATTTCAAATCTACTTTTAGGCGAAATCTGGCTGAATAGAAGTGGAAGTGTTTTTCCTAGCTGTACAATGAGCTATTATTTGAGTTTCCTTCCATCTCATTAACATCAGAAGTCACAAAAATGAGTCACTGTTAAGACTGATTATATTATATTATATTATATTATATTATATTATATTATATTATATTATATTATATTATATTATGTTATAGGAGTTCACACATTTAGGAATCAACAAAAGATAATAAAGTTCTATTATTCTCCCCTAAAAACATAATGGGACATAAGTATGAGTGTGTGCTGATGGAGGAAGTGGCAGAGGCAGTAGAGGCAGGAGGGAGGCAGTGGTAATCAGATCTGAGCGTGGGGACTCGGTGGATCAAAGCCTGGGACGCAGCCCTGAGCGCTATAATACTCTTCCTGTAGCACTAGCCCTGCCGCCTCCTCCGCCAATCTGCCGCTTCCTAGACGCCAACACTCCGCCTGGTGTCATCTCCATTATCTCCCCATGGACACGCTCCAGCTCCACACACATACACGAACACACGCAGTAGGTGCTTTCACAGAACCAGCACTACAGTTTTCGCAAAGACGATCACATCTGTGCATTTCATATAAGACTGGCATTAAAATAACACTGGGATAAACAATGTCGAAATACATAATCCAAATAATAAGATTGTTTCTAAAGATCAAACTACAGCGCTGCAGTGACGCTCTCACTGGTAAAACATGAAGGTTCTGTCTAAATCCAGCTTCCGCTGAAAGGTGTGGTTTGGATTATTTGGGTCTAATGGTAATCATGGCTGTGGTTTTGGCTCTTTTACCCTTTCTTTTCCAGAGATCTCCAGCTGAATCTCCTTTTCACGAAGTTTCTTCCACTGGCTGTAATATTTAGTGAGTGGAGTGCCTTCCTCCGCTACCTGCTTTTCCCAGGCCGCCTGTAAACACATCAAAATAAGCACACAGCGAATGTTACTGCATGTTCACCCATAGGAGAGTTAAACAAAAGGGATCTCAATACACATTCTCAACAAAATAAAGCCATAAAGTTACTCAAAAAGTACAATTGTCAGACATGATGAGTACACACAGGCCTGCTCTGTTTTGGTGGATCAATAACACCCCTCCAAAAAACAGAGCAGGTCTGGAACATCTCAAAAACAGAAAGATTGTAGAGTGTAGAATCACTATACTCTAAAGTGTATTAATGAAGTATCAATTGTAGCGGTCCAAGAAGCGAGCCTTGGTGCACACCATTTCTCCGAAACGGCAAAAATAAGTGGTTAACAGAAGGATATGGGGCAGGGGAGGGTGAAAGAGAGTGAATCCTTGCCAGCCTTTCCTTAAAGGTCTTTGTGGATGATATTGATCAGGTAAAATGAGATTAGCTGACCTCTAAATTCAATAGCCCGTAATAAATCTTGACTTCAGTCTACAGTTAGCGAAACTTATTTATAACAATTTGCAGCTGTTTGTAGGATAGTGAAAACGATCAAAGCTGGAAAAGGGCGCAATATGCTCCTTCCTTGATGCAACAGACCCAAACAAAGCTAACAGATGTGTACATGACCAGCGAGGATGAGCTCCCTGGCAAACTGGGGGCTTCATCCTTTGAAGCATCTGTTCAGCTACTGCTGTGCACATTCTGGAAGGAAGTCCTGATGCGATCACTCAGCACCATGGTGCTGAGGCTGAAAAGAACCGCAAGAAATCGCAACACAATGCAACGGCTGGTATACATGCTCCCGATGCATTAAGGTTTTAATGTTCAAGCCGAATTTCAAGTTTGAGAGTGCCGATACTTTCATATAACCAATAGAATTATTATAAATAAATAATAAGCCAACAATAAATAAAACAACTGACCATTTAGTGTGTTACTCATTATAAACTCGCACACTGGTAAAATAAATATGTAAATATAAGTACACTACCAGTCAAAATTTTTATTTTTTTTAAAGAAGCCTCTTCTGCTCACCAAGTCTGCATTTATTTGATCCAAAGCACAGCGAAAAACAGTAACATTTTGAAATATTTTTACTTTTTAAAATAACTGCTTTCTATTTGAATATATTTTAAAATGTAATTTATTCTTGTGATCAAAGCTACATTTTCATTCTAATATGCTGATTTGCTGTTCAAGAAATATTTGTAATTATTATTATCAATATTTAAAACAGTTGAGTCAATTTTTTCAGGATTTTTTGATGAATAGAAAGATCCAAAGATCAGAATTCATCTGAAATAAAAAGCTTTTGTAACATTATACATTATACCATTCAAAAGCTTGGAGTCAATATAATTTTTTGAAGGGGAAGAAATGATTGAAATAAATACTTTTATTTAGCAAGGATGCTTTAAGTTCTTCTGAACTTTCTATTCATCAAAGAAACCTGAAAATAATCCTACCCAGCAGTTTTCAACATAATAATAATAAAACTTTTGACTGATTGAGTAAGAAGAGTACGAGTAAGAAAGGCTAAAAGAAATGTAGCCTTTGCAGCTAACTAAAGTTTAACCTGACGTAGTAAAATTGCTAGCTGAAATCAATATTTAAAATGGAAATAAACGACAACTATTTATAAAGAAAATAAAATAAAATTGCTAAAAATTAAGCAAAAAAAACTTGAAAATATAAAAATAAAAACTAATTCCAAATATTAATTAAAAAAAACAACACTAGTTATGTATTTATTTAGCCTCTGTGTGTAGTGTTAGGATTAGTATTAGAGCTGATGGAGGCGCTGGTACGATCCTCAGAGACAGATATTTGTTTGTTGGACTGATCCACGCGGCTTTATGCAGCTGTGCTGGCGGCAGTGCCGGGTGAGAAGTTTGCCATGCCACCCTTGTTACTAAAGGACATCTTTCCCGCTGGCCGGAGCCCAGCGACAGACGCACCCCGGCATGGTGCCATGCTGTCTGCATGCTCTGCCCTGCTGCATCTCTCCCTACGGCTCAACATTACACAGAGGAGAGACACAGACCCTTCCACCCCTCCTTCATTTCAGTCTTAAATGGCCTTAAATATTTATCAGAAGCACGAGTTGGTCCAGAGACAGCGAGGGGCGGGGAGGAGAGATGAACGGGCTGTGCGTCGGCAGGGGTGACAAATGAGAGCGGAGATGGAGATGAATGGAACCGAGATCTCGCCCCAGAGAGGAAGCAACTTCTCACCTTCTCTCACAACCTTCACCCCTGCCGTCCCCTCAATTTTTTTTCTTCCCACCAACTTTGTCATTATCAGCCCAGTCAGCACCAGGGTTATTACTGCTAACTGAAACGGCTATGAAGACGAAAATTAGCATAAAAAAGAAACGAAAGAAAGAAAATGAATTATAAATGTGCGCTACAATATGATCAATGACTAAGCAGAATTATAAAGAAAATTAATATTGTAGTTGTTGAACTAACATATATTTTTAATTCTAATTAAAGTTAGTTTGCCAAAAAGAGACACACAAATCAAACAGAAAGGAGGGAATCTGACTGATACAGAAAACAAACAGTTCACTTTCTGTATACAATGTTTAGAAATCTGAATACTAGAATTAAATTATTAGAAATACAATAATAATAATAATAATATCATTGTTTTTTTTATTATTATTATTATTATTATTGTTGATGTTTTCATTAAACAATAATGAAAATAATTGATAAAATTAATGTATATTATTTTTTAAGCATTATTAACATTTACATAAATATTCATATATAAATTTCAATATACATTATTAATTATAACTAAATATGGATAAAACAACACTTAAACTTTAAAATAAAAATAAAAAAAAACTTTATATACCAACACAAAGTAAAGCAAAATAAAAACAGTGACATTTTCAAACTATATAACTAAATATGGATAACACAAAACTAAAACAAAAAAATAGACACCAACACTAATTGAAAGTAAACTAAAATGAAAACAAATAATAAAAACTGAAAGTTTGTAATTATATCACTAAATAAGGATAAAACAATACTGAAACTAAAATTTTAAATAATAATAATAAAAGATTATACACCAACACTAATTAAAAGTAAACTGAAATTAAAACAAAAATAATAAAAACAGTAAAATTTTCGAATTATAACTAAATATGGATAAAACAACACTGAAACTAAATTTGAAAATAAAATATACACCAACATTAATTAAAGGAAACTAAAATTAAAACAAAAATAATAAAGACTGAAATATGGACAAATATGGATAAAACAATACTGAAACAAAAATTTTAAATAAAAAAAATTATAGAGCAATGCTAATCAAAAGTAAACTAAAATTTAAACAAAAATAATAAAAACTCATTAACTAAATATGTGTAAAACAATACTGAAATTATAATTTAAAATAAAAAAAAACATTTATACACCACCAATTAAAAGAAAACTAAAACGAAAACAAATAATAAAAACTGAAATTTTCTAATTATATAATTAAATATGGATAAAACAATACTAAAACTAAAATTTAAAATTAAAAAAATATATATAGTTATATACCAACACTAATTCAAAGTAAACTAAAATGAAAACAAAAATAATAAAAACAGCAAATTTAAATTGTACAACTAAATATGGATAAAACAATACTGAACTTAAAATTTAAAATACATAAAGGAGGGCATCTGATTGATACAGAAATCAACCAACACTGTATACAATGTATACTATATATATAACTACAAGAAAAACAATAATAATAATAATAATAAATTATTATTAGTAATATTATTATTATGAAACAATTATTGTTTTCATAATAATAATAATAACAATAATAATAATAATATTAATTATTATTATTATTATTATTATTGTTATTATTATTAGTATTTAACAATTATGAAAATAATTGACTATAAAATTAGTGCATATTGTTTATTAAATACAACAGATATTATTAATTATATAACTAAAAGTGAGCTAAATAAATAAAAGTAAACACAATGAATAAAAACAGTGGATTTTTCAATAACTACGATAATTCTGTTTAGCGAGCACAGAGTCTGCTTCAATCCAATCTACTACTGGACTGATGTTACAAGACGCTCGCAGACGAAGCACTTAACGTCTGCCCGTCCTCCTCTGAGTCTCTCACTGAGAGAAATGGCATTAGAAAGCTTTCCGCTCCATTACTTTCATCTGCTCTCACATCCGCCACCGACCCTGCGTCAGGCTACGGTCAGAATAGCATTCCGTGCCACGACGGCCATGTGTGTCTGTCTGAGGACCTGTGACTGTACTTCCTGACCTGCAGGTGGTGTGGTCAACTAGGCTCCAGGCCAACCACCACATGCTGTTTTCAACTGACCACAGCAACACACACTCAGATGTGTTCACACGTAAACACGCAGCGCTCCCAACACGCAAACGCAGACCAAAACTGTGGGTGACCAGCAGTCACCTGCGAGGGGACGGAAGGCAAGGTGGTGTTTGAGGTGGGTGGAAAGAGGAGGAACTGCAGGGATAACAGTCTGCTTTTATAGCTAAAATAAACATCTGACTGCCATGTCTGGTCCCAAAGCTCACAAGTGTCTGACTAGAAGTGCTGTTATGGTCACTGTGTAATTGGAAAAAACTCGGAGTGGAGAAAAAAAAAAAAAAACATCCTTGGTTTGACGGAATTAATCAAAACAAATGGATAAAAATGTTAAAACTCACTCAATGAGTGCTAAAGCAATTAACACATCAGCTGTACTCAGAGCTACGGTGACTTGAGTGTAAGTTTTTAATTTCTTATTTATCCACCTTATTCTTTAACGTGGAAGTAAGCCTTATGGATGAGACTTCTGGTTCATTAGCTGCCATAGGGAAATAACGAGAAGAATAACAATGTGCAGTAAACGGTAAAACTGTATGCACTACAAACCAGTGTGTTTATAATTAGAATAACACACTAAAATAATATGGTAAGACACCAATTTGTAATATCAAGCAGTAAAACAAGCTTTGTACAGTTAAAAATAGCTGGACGCGGATGGAGGCCCATAAAATGTACAAATGGCCACAAACACTCTTACGGGAAGAAACAGGTAGATATACAGCAACATTTGCAGCACTGGAGTTAAACAAAAATACATAAAACTGTACAATGTGTGCAAAGGTGGTACAGAAGACTGTTTAATGCTGCACAGTTACTATAATTAACTAAATCTGAAACCATAAAACAAATTTTGTTACTTGAATTAAATTTAAATTAAACTGAAATAAAAATTTAAAAAATGCACATTTTTATTTACAACATTTCTCAAGCTCATTTATTTAATCTTGAAGTAATAAACTAACCAAAATAAAAATGAAAAGTACACAGACTTATATATATATATACACACACATACATATATCATATATATATGAATTATAATCCTGAGGTAGGAATTGTGGTTTACTCACAGTGATGAAGAATTTTTAATATAACAAAAAAACACAAATAATAAAAATTGCAACTAACCGAATTTTACAGTTTTTTGAAAATGTATATTATCTGTGTGGATTTTAGATACAAGGCCTGCATTTTGCTGAAAGATTATGAGATAGTTGTAATGCATCCATTTTGATTTCATACTGACTTCAACAACAATTCGGTCCGTTCCTGGTACAAAATGATACACAATTTCATGTACTCACCACAGCTGTGACATCAGCCACGCCAAAAGTAGCTTTCTGCCTTCGCCCTGTGATGTAGCTGCAGTTCTCCTGTATCTTCTCCAGCAGCTGGCGCATCTGCTTGCAGTAATTGGCCACTTTGCATTCCTTCAAGAACGCTTTCAGCTGAGGAGACCAACATGAGATAGCATGCATGAGAGACAGCAGGGGAAAGACCAAACAAATGAAACATCACAAATATTATGCAAATATATAGGCAGGAAAAATGTTTAACCATCCTCAAAAAGAAACATTAATATATCTATAAAAACTCTGTAGATTTAAATTCCATTTTTTTTCCAATTCAGCCAATGAAAATTAGGGAAGAAACGGGAGTGGATATTATAAATAAACCTGACGAGGCCAAAAGAATAAATATTCAAAACCGGATTTTTAAACAGCAGTGAGGAGAGTTTGGTTTTGGCCAGAACAGAGGATGTGGCCAGACTGTATGTGTGTGAGAGAGGACTGAAAGAAGTGATGGTGAAAGAAGCTGGCTTTTTTCCTACTGCCAGTGTGTTTGTGTGCTGTTAGTGTGAACACTGCAGTGTATGTGCGTGCTGTGTTGCCGGGGTAAGTATCGGGATGTGTATGTTGAGGTGTGAGCACTAAAAGGAGCCATTAAATACAACTGTCGAGCACGCTCCATAACTTTCACTTATTATGACCTGTTGGCGATGTGGTAAATGCTGGTAAGTGAATAAGTGAAAGCTTATTCCAGTGAGACTGAGAACAGTACCTGAATGATGGTGGGCAAAGCAAGCTCAGGGAAGCCAATGGAGCAGGCCTGCGTGTGGAAATACTCCAGAATGAGGTCATACAACTGCTCCACTAGACCATCCTAAAACAGAAAAAACACAAACATTCACAAGTCAACACATGGGATGCATTCTTGGCCCAGAAACATACTATACTGACACAGAAGAGAAGAAATTGCTTAATAAAGTCATTATTTTTGTTTTCTTTGTGCACAAAAAAGTATTCTCGTAACTTCATAAAATTACAGTTGAACCACTGATGGTCACACAGACTATTTTAACGATGTCCTTACTACCTTTCTGGGCCTTGAACATGATATTACTGTTGCTGTTTATGCAGGGTCAGAAAGCTCTTGGATTTTATAAAAAAAATATCTTAATTTCTGTTTTGAAGATGATCAAAGCTCTTACGGGTTTTTTAACCTCATGTTTTGAAATGAAGAATCGCATTCTACATGAATTCCTGTGTGAATGCGCAGTTGAGAAAAAGAAAACAGGTTATGCTAAGGCCCTCCCTTGCTTACAGATGCTGTCTCTTCTGCTCACTAAGCCTGCATTTATTTGATCCCAAGTACAGCAAAAACATTTGAAATATTTTATTATTATTATTTATATTACTATTAAAAAATACAACTTTTTGAATACATTTTAAAATGTAAATGTAAAAATCTAAATTTTCTGCATCATTACCCCACACTTCAGTGTCACATGATCCTTCAGAAATCATTCTGATATGCTGACTTGCTGTTCAAGAAACATTTTTTATTATTAAAAATATTTAAAACAGCTGAGTACATTTTTTTTCAGGATTCTTTGATGAATTTAAAGATCCAAAGATCAGAATTTATCTGAAATAAAAAGCTTTTCAGCAAATCAGCATATTCAAGTGATTTCTGAAGGATCATGTGACGCTGAAGACTGGGGTAATGATGCTAAAAATTCAGCTTTGAAATCACAGGAATAAATTACACTTTAAAATATATTCAAATAGAAAACAGTTATTTTAAATAGTAAAAATATTTAAAAATTTTACTGTTTTTGCTGTGCTTTGGATCAAATAAATGCAGGCTTGGTGAGCAGAAGAGACTAATTTTAAAAAACATTAAAAATCTTACTGTTCAAAAACTTTTGACTGGTACTATATTTTTTAGACCAACATCTTTGTTCAGAGTTTGATACTGTTAGCACTGAATTTTTATGAACGTTGGGTTTTAGTTTAGTTAAAAACAAACTTTTGTTACACCGGGCAACAGCCAGTTGCATTTTCAACTAACCTAGCTAACATGCCTAAATGTACAATACTGTTTGATGTTATGTTTATAAAAGAAGTCTCTTATGCTCTTATGTCAAGGCTGTGGTTATGCGTTTAAAAACAGTAAAAAAAATGGTAATATTGTGAAATATTTTTACAATTTAAAATCACTGTTTTCTATTTTGATATATTTTAAAGTGTAATTTATTCCTGTGATGCAAAGCTAGCATCATTACTCAAGTCTTCAGTGTCACATGATCCTTCAGAAATCATTCTAAAATGCTGATTTGCTGCTCAAAAAAAATGTATTATATTATTATCAATGTTTAAAAAGTTTGTTTTCAAAAGCATTTATCTGAATTTTTTTTTAAGATTGTTTATTGAACATCTTCAGTCACTTTTGATCAATTTAATGCACCCTTTTTAAATAAAAGTATTATTTTTTTCTCAAAAAAAAAAAAAAAAAAATCTTAACAACGCCAAACCTTTGAACGATAGTGTAAACGTAAATCGATTTTAATGTTTAACTTAAAAACATGTCTCAAGTTGGAGACAGGCTGGTGCATTTACAAATGGGAGGCACGAATTTGGCAGTTTATTGTTTACCGCTCAAACTTTTGTGTCAGTCTAACTTGAAAAGAAAAAAAAGTCCCAGTCTCAGTAGCACTAATGTCCATTACAAATGACACCTGTTCCTGAGTTAACAAACATGGAAAAAACAGCAGTCAATCAGTTTTCCCTACACAGAAATGGCTGCCCTGCCCCCCTCAGAGTATTCACATCTCTACTCAACACCTGGCACACAAGCATTCACACTAATCCTGACCCGGTTTAGTGCAGGGATCGGACCTAAATCCTCTGCCCTACCTAAAATTCACAGCCGCAGCCTTCGCAAACACATTCCTCCGCAATGGAAACGGGAAAACCCTGCTTGTAACTGCCCTTACTAGTCAGGAAATATTTAAGATTTAGTAAGTCAGACAGAGATCCCAGACAGCAAGGGTGGAGCGGCGTCTCGGGGGGCCTGTGGCTGCGGTGTCTTGGCCTGGGTGAACATACTGGAAAGCTTCCCCGTGCCAACCAGGAGAGCAGGATAATCCCTGCAGCTTGTGTGGCAATCCTCTTGGCAGCGACACGGCGCGCGGCGCTTTAGCCTGTGTAGCAGCGTGTTCGGGCTTTCATCTCCTAACCTCAATCCAGTTACAGCCAGTCAGCATGAAGACATGACAGGCTCCTGGCCCAGGAGGAGGGGCGATCTTTATCCAGTCCTTTATCTGACGCATTTAAGTGATTGTTGTTTTTGTTTGTTTCATTTTAATACGACTCTGCTCATTATTTTTGGATTTGCACCACCGTTCAAAAACCTGGGGTCTTTTCAAAAGAAATTTTACTTTTAGTTTTAAATAAAAAGTATAAAAGTAAAGATTTTGAGAGAAAATCTCCACATTTTTATCTTACAGCTTCAGAAGACTGAGGGAATAAAGTCCACATGCTTTAGAAAATGTACATTTGTGTGGTATCCCTTTAAAGTATTAAACGCATTAAAGAGTTTTTAATTAACCACATGTGGTAAAACATTCATTCGGACATGTTTAGTATACATACGTAGTCATAAACTGAAAGAACATGAAGAATTTATGAAGGTCTGAAACTCAAAGAAGTACTTGATGTGTCACCTTATAAGCCTTCTCTTGGAGATTGGTCTTGCTGAGTTTGAGGATCACTGCAAAATTGATGGGCTTTATACTCATGCGGCCTGGTTTCTTATTGAAGTCTTCCTGCTGGAGGATCTGAGGAGCAGAGTGAACAAACAGACACATCAGAGCACAGCATCACAGACATACGTGCACAGAAACACACAAATAAAACAAGACTACAGCAGTAGCCCACTGATTATTCACACAAACAAAAACCAGAGAATGACTCAAGGGCTTATAGTAACTTAAAGTAAACAATCTAACTCAGGTATACAGACAAGTATTTGGGAAGCCTCTCTGAAACTGTAGCTTCCCATGCAACAAGTGTGTTACTGAAGCAGTTAAACCCTTTTGCAACTTTTGATAAGTATATGAGGCTAAATATAACCTGATATTATACAGATGACCTACTTCATTAAAGGGATAGTTCATCCAAAATGAAAATTACCCCATGATTTACTCACCCCCAAGCCATCCCACGTGTATATGACTTTCTTCTTTCAGACAAATACAATTGGAGTTATGTTAAAAAAATATGTCTTGGCTCTTTCAAGCTTTATAATGGCAGTGAATGGCTATTGATTTTTTAAAGTCTAATAAAGTGCATCCATGCATTATAAAAGGCCTCCTGAAGCGAATCAATGTGTTTGTGTAAAAAAACAAAAACAAACAAACAAACAAAAAACGTACATGAGAAAGTGGCGTTCCAGTGGATGATGTAGGCGAACGCTGTGATGAATGCGGAAGTGACGAACGAGGAAGCACAGAGGAGAGGAAAACAGAACACCAGTTTCGATTTAGAAGTACAAAATGAAAATTTGTAAAGAAAAATGTTGGAGGATTTCAATATAAGCCAAAAGTAGACTGGCTTTCCTTTGCTTTAAACAAAATTTGGTTCTCGCAACACTAGCATATTCTCATGTATATCTACATCCTACATTATCTGAAGTATCTTAAAAAAACTAGAAGTATGAGAAAAAGAACCATAGTATATTTGATTCTCATATGGCTGCCCCCTAATAGTCGACTAAACATTAGTCGATGAGAAGAGGCTTGGTCGACCAAAATTGTATTAGTCGTTTAGTCGCAGAAGGAAAGAAGAAGAAGAAGAAAAAAAAAATTCACAGTAAGTGTTAAGTCACGCAGTCTGTGGCAGACAGATCGTTAACGGCTGGTCTATGTGGTAATAAAGTACATCAGGCAGGACATCCAAACGCTCACCTATCATTCATCGACCTCAAATATGGCTTTTCATCTGAAATTCTGTATGTAAGTAGTAGGGTAAGAAATGTATTCATCATACAGTGATGTAACTGTTGTATTTACTCATGGTACCGGGAGTGTTTTTTAAAGTGCATAAACTCGCGCTAGACTAGGCTAGGCTAGTCGGTGATGTTCTTTGATAACGTAAATGTTCTTTGCTCGTTTTCTGTAGCTTTTTGAATAACAAAGGAAATGTAAACAGTAACTTACAATGTTTCTATTAAATTGTTATCATGTTAAACACAAATTAAGTCATATTGAAAACTTGTAACCGAAAGGTTGCGGGTTCGAGTCCCAGGTCCAGCAGGGATTGAAGGTGGGGGAGTGAATAACCAGCACTCTGTCCACCGTCAATACCACGACTGAGGTCCCTTGAGCAAGGCGCCGCAGCGATAGCAATATGGATATTGCTCCAGGTGTGTGTTCACAGTGTGTGCTTGTTTGTTCACTTGGATTAAATGCAGAGCACAAATTCCGAGTATGGGTCACCATGCTTGGCCACACGTCCTTTCCTTTCCTTAATTAAATAAATTAGCATGATAATATTGTGTATCGGCGATATGAAAATTGAGCATATGGCGCAACACTAGTAGCAACTTTACATGGCCGCTCAATCTAATGTTAACCTAGAAATGACAGATGGAGGTGCCGGTGCGGTCACTTGCTCTTAAAATACTCAGTCATTTTTGGTCATACAGATAAAAGTAATACATTTTTCCAAAATGTAAAGACTATGTTTATTTGTGTGCACTCAGAATAACAAGGAAATGTTGTGCTTTTGTAAAATAAAGCAGACAGGATGCGATTTCTGCAGTCTTAGTCTCTGTGAACTTCAGCGCAAAACCTGCTTTACAGGCAAGAAATATATATGTATAGAGAGTGAAATGTCTATTTTTAAATGAATCAATTTATATAGAAAACAAACATTCTCAGATTATGAGACATGCATACAGGCGCATCACTACTGCAGGGATGACGAGTCAGTGTCACCGACTTCATCTCTTAAGCCGGAAACAAAGAAAGCGCTAGTTTTTCAATAAATTATTAAAATATGAATGCAGTCTTCTTGCTGTTTTCCTTGACAGATTCATAATTATTATATCTGCGCTGTGGCAAGCTTTTTTTTTGCATGGGCTTGAGTGTTATTAGGCTATGTAGGCAATTAAAGGCTCATTATTATGATTTAAATTGTTTATTAATAAACATGTGACTAATAGTCGACTAATATTTAAAATGAACGACTACTAGTCGACCAGAAAAATCTTTAGTCAAGGGCAACCGTAGATTCTATCAATATAGCCATAACTGAATCTATTTCAGGGCCAAAGTGTGTGTGTTTTTTTAAATAAAATAAAATCAGATAAGCAGCATTTATATGGCACGAAAACAAAAGGGTACAAGTTACCAAATAGGGTAACTATATTAAACTTAACAGATACGTTTCCAATAAATACTGATTTTCCACTACATACCCAACCTAATTTACATTACCAAACCAAAAACAGTGACAAACAGCAGCATGGCATTTAATGTTAACATTTAAATGTTTTGCTACAAAGAGACCTGAAAGGTCTCAAATGAATCATGTTTTTTTTTTTTTTTTTTTGATAATTTACACTACCATTTCACTTGTGGTCAGGAGGAGGGGCGATCTTTATCCAGTCCTTTATCAGATGCATTTAAGCAGTTGTCTTTTGTTTCATTTTAATATGTCTCTTTGCTCATTATTTTGGATTTACAGTACCGTTTAAAAGAAATTAATAGTATGTTTTTAAGAAATTAACACTTTTATTCAGCAAGGATGCTTTAAATGAATAAAAATGACAGTAAAGCTATTTATAATGTCACAAAAATGTATATTTCAAACATATGCTGTTCTCTGTTCAACTGTTTTCAACACAGATAATTATAAGAAATGTTTCTTGAACACCAAATCAGCATATTAGAATGATTTCTGAAGGATCATGTGACACTAAAGACTGGAATAATGATGCTGAAAAATCAACGGTGCCATCACAGGAATAAATTACACTTTTAAAGAAATTAGAAATAGAAAGCTGTCATTTTAAATTGTAACAGTATCTCACAATATTGCTGTTTTTACTAAACTTTTAACCAAAAAAAAAAAATGCAACCCTGGTGAGCATAAGAGAATTTTTGCAAAAACAAAATCTTACATACCCCAAACTTTTTAATGTAAGTGTACTGACTCATTAAAATGAATCAGATTTTACTATTTTTTTATGTTATTAATTTTATTTGATGATTTTTATTGCTTTATTAAAGCTGGAAGTGCAAAACAATTCACCATGTAGTAGTAAAAATAACTTTTTGGATTTTAATTAATAAAAAAACTATTTCTCATAATCCACAACTAATAACTGAAAGATGCTGTCACTCCAGCAGCCTGCATACATGGTACATGGCTATGACTTCTCCCATAACCCTCTCTGTTCTTCCGCATTTGAGAACAGTTGAAAGTGCTTGACGAGGTCATCTAGAAGCAGCGAGTTGTGTGTGTGTGTGCGTATGCTCTCATGGACGGCCGGTCTGTGCAAACAACGGATGTGGTGTCGGCCTGCGGGACACAGGAGGAAGTGGTGGCGCATGGTCCCAACCTGATACGCTCAGGGGCTACTGCAACAGGAAGCTTGAAATCATAGAGCACAGATAAAGAGAGAGAGGAGGAGAAAGAGCGGGAAAAGAGAAAAATAAAGAGAGAGACATGCCCTACTCTACTTCACTGCACGCCTACTTTTCAACATGAGTGTGAAAACAGGAAGTGGACTGCATCACAAATAAACATAGGGAGCAAGAAGGGGGTCGGTGGGAGTCGCCACACTGACAGAGGATGTGGTCTGCGCAACACATTTGAGAGCTGAGTGAGAACCACAGACCTCCCTCATACACACACACACACATACATACACACTCATACAGACACACACATGTACGCTCTTCCCCCCCAGGCTTTATCGCAGTATGGTCAGGACTGGTGGGAGATCGCAGCCAAGCAGTGACCACCCCCCTTGTCCCCATCCCTCCCTTCCGTTGGTCTCGGCTGCTGTCGCCTCCACGCTTCTATTCTCACAACAGCTGTCACCGCAGGGGCCCACGCCAGCCACACACAAACACACACGTTTTGTCACCCGCCTCACACTGTGGAAAATGTTGACAGTTTGTGACCTCTACTTCTCCCAAAAACGAAGACGTGCAGCGTTCGCACACATTAGGATGCGCATTCATGCAGACCGCACACTCTGATCTCTGGGGTCTTTTATCTTTCAGGCTTTAATTCAAAGCTTGTCGACCGTTTAGGTAGCATGTCTTGACTTACTTTTTGGGGTTTCATTTTCCAGTAGTGACTAGGTGGTGGGTTTTCTGAACGAATAATCTGTATAATTAGCCTCCACCAGACCCCAATCAGATGTGATATTTGCAGGCGTCCGTGTTGTACAAGTTCTTGTGTTCAAAAATCATATGAATTGTGATTGATGTTAACATTGTTGTAGACATTTGAGGTTTTATCCATCAGGAATTATTCAGATTGTAAAAAAAAAAAAAAAAAAAAAAAGTGGTTAAATGTGAGTTTCCATAAACAGCTAAACTACTGTTTAAGTTTTTGTTTTTGAAAAGAGTATAGTAACACTTTACAATAAGGTGTCATTGTTAACATTAACAAACAATGAACAATACATTTATTATAGTATTTATTAATCTTTGTTAATGTCAGTTAATGAAAATACAGTCGTTCATTCTTTGTTCATGTTAGTTCACAGTGCGTTAACTAATGTTAACAAACACAACTTGTAATTTTTAATAATACATTAGTAAATGCTGAAACATTAATTAAAATTAATAATAAATGTGGTAACACTTTACAATAAGGTTCATTAGTTAACTACATTAATTAAGATGAACTAAGAATGAACAATACTTCTACACCCTTCACTAATCTTAGTTAATGTGAGTTTCAGCATTTACTAAAGCATTATTAAAATCACAAGTTGTGTTTGTTAACATTAGTTAATGCACTGTGAACTAACATAAATTAACAATGAACAACTGTACTTTTATTAACTAACATTAACAAAGATGAATAAACAGTGTAATAAATGTTTTGTTCATTGTTTCTTCATGTTAGTTAATACATTAACGAATGTTAACAAATGACACCTTATTGTAAAGTGTTACCATAAATGTTATAGCAGTATTGTTCATTCTTAGTTCATGTTAACTAATGTAGTTAACTAATGTTAACTAACTAATGAACCTAATCGTAAAGTGTTACCAAAAGGATTTTATGCTCACAAAGGCTGCATTTATTTGGTTAAAAATACAGTAAAACCATATTATTATATTAAAACAATAATATAATATTAAAATTATATCACTTTTTAAAAGAGATGTTTTCTACTTTATAACATTTTAAAATTTAATTTATTCTTGTGATGGCAAAGCTACATTTTTATCAGCCACTCCAGTGTCACATGATCCTTCAAAAATCATTCTAATATGTTGATTTGCTGCTCAAGAAACAATTCTTAGTATCAATGTAAAAAACAGTTGCACTGCTAAATATTTATACATGTATTTGAAATGCAAAATACTATTAAAAAAAAAACAAATGTATTTTGCTTTTAAATACATTTAATCAAATACATGCATTTGAAATACTGCCCATACCTGCATTTTTCCCATTATTTAAAACAACAATTTATTTAAAACAGAAATCTTTTGTAACATTATAAACATCTTTACTGTCAGTTCTGATCAATTTAATTAGTCCTTGCTAAATAGAAGTTTCTAAAGAAAAAGAAAAACTGACTCTAAATCTGGTAGTGTATTTGGTTGTTAGCACTGCCTAAGTAAATGTAAGTTGATAAGGGGAAAAAGGAAATTCTTTAAAGTGATAGTTTACCCAAAAATGAAAATTGTAGGAATCGATCGACTATCGGCCTGGCCGATATTAAACATTTTTATGGTTATTGGTATTGGCCATTTTGAAAACAGATTTGCTGATATAATTTAAAATAATTTAAAGGAACCCTTGTTTTTCTTAATTTTGACATTCATTTTAATTTTTACACCAGACTTATATATCGGTTCAAAATGTCAATTATTGGTCTACTTAATCTGTATTAATCAGTATCGGCCCTGAAAAACACATATTGCTAGAAAATTCTGTCGTTTTCTGACTCTGCATAGACAGCAACACAACTACCACATTCAACGCCCAGAAAGGTAGTAAGGACATTGTTAAAATAGTCCATGTGACAACAATGGTTCAACCGTAATGTTATAAAGCTACAAGAATACTTTTTGTGCACATAGAAAACAAAAATGCCTTTTTTTCCCCCATCAATTTTTCATTTTTGGCTGAACTATCACTTTAAAATGTATTAAATTATTAAAAATGGTGGATTTGTTACAAAACTTTGATGGTAATGGAGTTAAAGGATGAAGAAGGAAGCTAAACCCCCGCATTTCTTCATGAATCTACTTTAAAAGCAACAACATATATTAAAGTACAAAAGATTTGCTAGTTGACCTCACAAATTGACCCTTTATCTGGTAGATTTCTCATATGAAGAATTCTTGTTACTGTACTTCGGATGTGATGAAAGGTCAGCGCATGGACAAGTCTTTTTATAGTTAACTGTAAAAAAAGTGGGCCGACCATGATGACAAATGCCGTGGGTACAGTACTCATGCCCAAACCACGTCCACCCACACAGGAGCCTGTTTATTCATGGCAGCCTGGGAGACATCAGAACAGTTGATGACGGCATGATATGCCAGTCTCACCTCTAGCAGGAAGGGCAGGGCGGGCACGAATGTCTTGGTGTTGGCAGACAGCAGGATGATCGCTCTGACACAATGCAGTCGCAGAGGATAATACCGGGAGGTGGGCACAAGCCTACAAATACACACACAAACAAATAATGGAGCCATTAATGACTTGATAGAGTTTAACTGAAAACAATAGTTTCAAATAATGTGAATTTTTATTTTTTATTTTTTTAAATAGTTGTATTTATCTTCAGTCTTTCGTGAGATCTTTTTGCAGGCAGAAAAGTAATGTAGCATTCAGAGCTGAAGTTCTGAGCTCAAAACGTCACGCTGAGAATTGTAAACTTAAATGTGGTTAAGGGCGCCACCTGCTGGTAAAAGCGCTGTCAAGACTGTAACTAATAATGGTATTTACAGAGTAGCTCACCCAAAAAACAAACAAAATCTGATTTGCCTGATAAAAAAAAGTGTGATCTGTTTAAAACAATCTAGCGTTGTGCTTGTTTGTAGGGCTGTACAATTTGTCCAAAATTGTGTGATTATATATCTGACTATAAAATTAATAATAATAATAATAATAATAATAATAATAAATAAAATTACTAAAAAAAAAATTATATATATATATATATATATATATTATAAATTATATATTAAAATATATAAAATTAATAATAATAATAATAATAATAAACAAAATGACTAAAAAAAATTATATACAAGTAATTTTTATTGCATTTTTTATTTATTTTATTTTATTAAGAACAGTGTGGAGCTTCAAAAATGCAGTACATGCCTTTGATAATCACATTAAGCTATATCGCGATTTAAATTTTTTTTTTGATTAATCATGCAGCAGTTTTGTCTCCAAAAATGACAAAAAAAAAGAAGCACCATATCGGTCCATATGACTCATGTGATATACTCAGTGGGTAAATATCTCCTTAAAGATGCTGAGCAAAAAAGCATAAGGCAAAAAAAAAAAAAAAAAAAGAATCAACAAACAAACAAACAAACCAACCAAAAAAAACAATCAATCATACTTGATGCAGCCGGTGATGACTTGACACAATGGGTAGATCAATGGCTCCAAAACTTCGCTGGGGTAAATGGTGCTCAATACCCGACACCACAGATACAGACAGTGTATATACTGCCAGTTATACACAGACTGGTAGGTCTCCTGAGAAAGCACAAAACAGAAAAATACAAGCTAAAAAGCTCACATCTGCAAAAATATATTGACCGTATTTCTTAGTGAGAGAGTATATTTAAAGAGGAAAAATATATGAACAGTTTGACTCTGTTTTACAATTGAGTTAATAATGCCTAACAATTCTTACACAGCAATTTTAAAAGTGAAAACTTTTCTTTGGAATAACAAGCACAGATTAATTATTCACAATTAATTCAGGATTAAGAAAATAAATATGGTTAATTTTATTTTCATGTTCTTCAAATACTATTTTTTTTCAAAACAAAAGAATACAGGTCTTTTACAAGATTTTTAACTACCTTCTTCTTCAAATTCATGGCATTCCTGAGGTGGATGGCTAGCTGACGGATGTAAATAAACGTATGCTGGTAGGACACTTGTGTGTCCAGTGAGTACATCTCAGCGAGAGTCCGCTGCATGAAATTAATCATGGGAAGAGTGTTGGGTGATGTGAACTTGCAGTTCTTTACATAGGCGATGTACATTTGCTGCAAACAGAAAACTCAATGTTAGTAATGAACCGTGTATAATAAATATGTTCATTGGTACTTCATCGTTACAAATTTTATTTAATTTTTTAAAAATTATTTTATTTAGCAAGGAAGGACACTTGATTATACAAGTTTCCAGCGCTGAATAAAAAATAAAAAAGGTAATTGTGACTTCTCAAATTTCTGACTTTTTTTTCTCACAGTTGCAAGTTTACGTTTCGCAATTCTAAGAAAACAGTCAGAATTGCATGAAAACAAAAAGTGAAAACTGCAAGACACAAGTGAGAATTGTGAGACAAACTCACAACTGCGAGAAAAAAAATTCAGAATTGCAAAACACAAACTCGCATTTGCGAGAAAAAAGTCCATTTTTATTTTGGAATTCTGATTTTATTTCTTGCAATTGTGAGTTCATATCACGCAATTCTGACTTTGTCTCACAATTTTTTTCTCAGAATTGTGAGATATAAACTCACAGTTCTGAGAAATCCGTCTGAATTGCATGAAACTTGCAAATGTGAGTAAAATTCAGAACTGCGAGACAATTTTTTCTGACGATTCTGAGAAATAAATAAGCATTTCTGAAATTTTGACTGTTTGAAATAAACAACCATTTCTGCAATTTCGACTTTTTTTTTCCTTAAAATTGCGAGTTTATATCTTGCAATTTGTGACTTTATAACACGCAGTTGCAAGTTAAGTCAGAATTGCGAGATATAAAAATCACAATTCTGAGAACATCAGTCTTTTTTCCGCTCAAAATTGGACTTTATAATTCACAATTGTGAGTTTAGTTCTCACAATTCTGAGAAAAAGTCAGAACTGCAAGATAAAAACTCGTATATGTGAGAAAGTAGTCCAAATTTATTTTGCAATTCTAACTTTATTTCTTGCAATTGTGAGTTTATATCACACAATTCTGACATTATAACTCGTAACTGCGTTTATTCACGCAATTCTGACTTTATAACTCGTAACTCGCATGTTTTTCTCAGAATTGTGAGATATAAACTAGCAGTTCTGAGAAATGAAGTCTGAATTGTGTGATATAAACTTGCAATTCTGACTTTCTCACAATTTTGACTTTTTTTCTCAGAATTGCAAGTTTATATCCTGCAATTGTGACTTTTTAACACGCAATTGCAAGTTATTAAGTCAGAATTGTGAGATATAAACTCGCAATTCTGAGAACATTAGTCTTTCCCCCCTCAAAACTGGACTTCATAACTGTGTTTATCTCACAATTCTGAGAAAAAAGTCAGAACTGCATTTAAAACAAAAAGTCAGAATTGCGAAACAAACTCGCAATTGTGGAAAAAAAAGTCAGAATTGCAAGATACAAACTTGTATTTGCAAGAAGTCAAAATTGCACAATTCTGACTTTATTTCTTGCAACTGTGAGTTTATCACGCAATTCTGACTTTATAACTCACAGTTTTTTTCAATATTAACTCACATTTTTTGTCTCAGAATTGTGAGATATAAACTATAGACAGAATGCAGTTTATATCAGGACTGCATGAAAAAAGTCATCGCAAGACAAACTCGCAATTACGAGAAAAAAAAAGTCAGAATTGCAAGATACAAATTTGTATTCACAAGAAAAAGTCAGAATTTTTATTTTGCAATTCTGACATTATTTCTTGCAGTTAAGTTTATATTATTGCGAGACATAAGCATACAATTCTGATAAATAAACTCGCAATTCTGAATTTTTACTTTTTTGACTTTTTTTATCAGCATTGCGAATTTATATCTTGCAATTGTGACTTTGTAACACAAGCAATACCAAGTTATTAAGTCAGAACTGTGTGATATAAACTCGCAATTCTGAAAACATATTCCTCCTCAAAATTGGACTTTATAGCTCAACTTTATACCTCACAATTCTGAGAAAAACAAAAAAAGTCAGAATTGCAAGACAAACACAATTGTGAGAAAAAAAGTCAAAATTGCAAAATACAAACTTGTATTGCAAGAATAAAAGTCACAATTGCACAATTTTGACTTCATTTCTTGCAATTGTGAGTTTATGTCACGCAATTCTGAGAAAAAAAGTCAGAATTGTGAGTTTATATCTTGCACGCAACTGCGTGTTTATGTCAAATGAAAGTTTGTATCACGCAATTCTGATAAAAAGTGAGAATTGTGAGATAAAAAGTCACAATAACATTTTTTTTATTCAGTGGCGGAAACAGGCTTCCATATGAAATGGATCTAACATAACAGTAAAGACATTTATAATGACACCAAGGATTTCTATTTTTTTTTTTTTAAATGCTGTTCTTTTAAACTTTCTATTAATCAAAGAAGCCTAAAAAAAGTATCACTAGTTTCAATAAATATTAAACAGCAGTTTTCAACATTGATAGTAAAGAAATGTTTCTTAAGCACAAAATCAGCGTATCAGAATGACTTCTGAATGATCATGTGACACTAAAGACTGGAATAATGTCTGCTGAAAATTCATACATTAAAACATAGTTATTTACATTGGAACAACACTTTATAATTTTACTGCTTATTTTGATCAAATAAATGCAGCCTTGGTGACCATAAGAGGCTTTAAAAACACTTTAAAAATTACACCAACCCCAAACAATATACAAGTTTCTCATTTAATTAGGACATTAGTCAATAACTCAATTTTAACTATGCAAGCAATTATTTTTTGTCAACTCATATTTTCTAGCTGCTTATGTTATTTTGAGAAAACAACAAATACATGACAGTCCTGCTGTAATGCACACTGCGGTCAGGAACATTAAGCACAAAAGAAAATCTCATCACATGGGAAATAAACTGATAATATGCTGTAAAACCTAGCTTACCTTAAGAACAGAGTTTAGGTAGTTTTCCTGTTTGTGTCGGCAGATTTTGTTGAGAGCCAGGAAGGCAAGGACCCTCACAGTCTCCTCTCCTGTGCTCCAGTGTTTGATCAGACTCTAGTGTCACAAACAAAACACACCACAAATGCTGACTTTTTTGTTGTTGTTTGATTAAAAACATCCATCTCAGTTCAATGAGCACCATTTCTGTCTAAGTCAGTGCCACTGATTTACAGTACTTACTTTGAGAAACTGCCTGCACTGTTTTGGCTGACACAGGTAGTACGGCACCATCTGGTTGGCATGACGGAGAACTGCAGCTATGACTGTCGCCTGGGTTAAACTGGAGAGGAGCTGAGGAGAAAAGAAAAAGCATCACATGTTAGCACTGGGATTATAGAACCAACTAAAAAATAAATGACAAAAAATCTACCTGAACAACACCAGCAACATACATCCTAATATCAACCTGATTGTTCTGCCACCTGGGACTTGAGGATGGAAGTATTAATCTGAAAATACAGATTAGCACATTGTTACATAAAAAAAATCTGATTGATTCAAACATCTTTCCGTACAGCAGGAGGAACAGAGCTGTTACTTTTTCTGGCCTTTCTCTGGAGCTTTCAGCTTCAGCATTCTGTTCAGAGCTACATGCATGTCCTTTATGCAGAACAGGATGAGGGAATTGAATACTGTAATGGGAAACAGACACAGGCTGTCAGTGAGCACATTACACATATTCAGCTCTGTAAGCAAGTGCCCTAAATAAGACTGTTAGTTACCCGCGCTGTCTGAGATAATATATCGACACTTCTCCTCAGAGTCGCCCTTTGTTGTAGCCACAGCGGCCTTGAAGGCTTGTGTGATGTCCCTAATCAATTTTGTCGTTGGCTCTTTCTGGAAAGAAAAACATAAAAAAAAAAAGATTCACTAAAGATCACTAAACCATGAATCAAACCAAACAGCTCCCAGATGAATCACAATATTACAAACTTTGATTTGAAGCAAAATAAATAAATAAATAAATTGTGTGTGTGTGTTTTTTTTAATGTTGAGTTTCTTACCAAGGCTGCATCTATTTGATTGGAAATACAGTACTGAAATAGTACTGTAATAATGTGAAGTATAATAAATAAACAAACATTGCCATTCAAAAGTTTAGGACCAGTAAAATTTTTTGCTTTTTCAAAAGTCTTTTCTGCTCATCAAGGTTGTTTATTTGATTAAAAATACAGAAAACAACAGTAATATTGCAAAATATTATTGCAATTTAAAATAGTGGTTTTCTGTTGTAATATACTTTAAAATAGAATTTATTCCTGTGATGCAAAGCTGAATTTTCAGCATCATTACTCCAGTCTTCAGTGTCAAATGATCCTTCAGAATTCTAATATGTTGATTTATTATCAATGTTGGAAACAGTTTTTGCTGCTTAATATTTTTTTTTAACCTGTGATACTTTTTTCAGGATTCTTTGATGAATAAAACATTAAAAAGAACAGCACTTATTTAAAATAGAAATCTTATATACAATATACGCTACTGTTCAAAATTTGGGGTCTGCAATTGTTTTCTTTTTTATCTTTATTTGAAAGAAATTAATACTTTTATTCAGCAAGGATGTGTTAAATTTATAAAAAGTGATAGTAAAGTCTTATATTCTTAGAAAATAGTTCAGTTTTGAATAAACGCTGTTCTTTTTAAATTTATTCATCAAGGAATCCCCCAAAAAAGTATCACCAAAAAAATATTATGCCAGCATTGATAATAAATCAACATATGTGACCCAGGACCACAAAACCAGTCACAAGGGTCAATTTCTTTTTAAAATTAAGATTAAGAATTAAGATCTGAAAGCTGACTAAATAAGATTCCTATTGATGTATGGTTTGTTATGATAGGAAAATATTTGGCCGAGATACAACTATTTGAAAATCTGGAATGTGAGGGTGCAAAAAAATTCTAATTATTGAGAAAAAGTTGTCCAAATGAAGTTCTTAGCAATGCATATTACAAATCAAAAAATTAGTTCTAACAAAATATCCTCACGGAACATGATCTTTACGATAATTTTGACCCATACAATGTATTTTTGGCTATTGCTACAAATATACCCGTGCTACTTAAGACTGGTTTTGTGGTCCAGGGTCACATAAAGAATGATTTCTGAAGGGTCATGTGACACTGAAGACTGCAGTAATGCCTGGTGAAAATTCAGCTTTTCATTACAGAAATAAATTATATTTTAAAGTATATGAAAATAGAAACTGTTATTTTAAATCGCAATGATATTTCATAATATTACTGTTTTTTTTCTGTATTTTTGATCAAATAAATGCAACTTTGACAAGCATAATTTCTTTAAACAAAATCAAAATTCTTTCCAATCCCAAACAAACAGATTCTAATATTACTTCTTAATATTTTGTGATTCTATCTTTTAGGAATCTTTGATTAATAGAAAATTCAAAAGAACTGCATTTATTTGAAATAAAAATATTTTTAACGTTAGAAATGTCTTTACCGTATTTTTTTAAATCAATTTAATGCATCCTTGCTAAATAAAAGTAACAACCTCTAACAATTACTGACCCCAAACTTTTTAACAGTAGTGATGGGGTCCCTACTATTTTGCCCCAACGTTCATTTCACTGATTGGTGGTTCTTTCCCAGAAATGACAATATCTCCCCCTAGTGTCCGTTTCGAATTTTACAGAGAAAATAGAAAATTTACATTTGAGGGGTTTTGAGTGTAATTAAATTCAGGATGTCTCATTTACTATTAAAAAACATCCATATAACACATATTAAAAAACACATTGGTCATCCACTACAGTTAAGCATCCATTTCTGACAATGGATAAGAGCTCATAATTATCATCTGGAAGTTTAAAACATACTGAATAAAAGATAAAATAAACATGTTACCCTTAGTCCAGTTCTCCAGTTCTCAATCATTGCTTCAGTGACTTTGGTACCTTCCTTAGGCTTTTTCCCATCCTTTTTTTCTGATTTCTCCTTGTCATCTTCATCATCATCATCATCATCATCATCATTGGCTTCCTAGTGTCACATAAAAACTGTGATTTTTTACATTCTAAGGAAAACACAAGCATTTACATAGGAAGAACTAAATGACTGACCTCCAGCTGAGAAGGGAGTTTGTGGTACATACGCTCCTCTTCATCCTCCTCCTCATCGCTATCAGAGTCATCAAAATTCAGAAGCTTCTGGTCATTTTGTTGTAAAAACTCATAGAATTCTGGGTCTTTTCTCTTGAGGGCTGACAGCTGGTCCTTGTGCTCAGATGCCTTGCTCTGCTTATTGACAGACCTGTGACACAGTTAATCAGAGTTAGATCACTGGAAATACAGGACTTGTTATCTCACTAGCTTCCTCCAGTGCTAACAATAGCATATACCCTGCCAACATTTGTAGAATGTAGCAAAGAATGAGAATAAAAATGTGACACTGGAATTACTATTAAAAATCAAAAGCCACACTTACGTCTTCTGAGGTGCAGGTTTCTTCACCTTCCTTTTCTGTTGTGTTGATTCCTCATCCTCACAATCATCTTCCTCGCCAGAATCAAACCCAGATAACATGAACTCATCCACGCTGAGATTCTCCAACTTCCTGCACAAACATAGATGGCACAACACCAAAGCAATGAGTAAGATTTGGTTTACCGTATGTTCAGCTACTTGCGTCCTTACTATGTACATTGTGTTTGTTTGTTATATTGTTTAGTTAGCTTGTTTTGTTTACATGTACACTAATGCTTTATAAAACATCCTTTTATATAAAGTAAGTATATTACACAGCCTGACACATGACCTCCTTCATGTAGAATAAAACCACTTATTCTAGATCAGGGGTTTTCAAACTGTGGGCCACAAGGGAGTTTAGAAAAATACAGTGTAACAAAAATAACATTAATTGTAATAAATAATTAATTAACATATACAATACATAAATATATATTTATATTATTATTTATATTAAAATAAATATATATATATATATATAAAAAATCCTAAATAAATAAAATATTCATTTAATATAAATAAATTGATTTAAATAAAATTATTTAAATAACATTCTTTTTTTTTAAAAAAAAAGAAAGAAAAAGAAAGAAATTATACATAAAATATGATCTAAAACTAAATATTTTCCAAATAATACATATTTTTCTAATCATTAATGCAGCCTTTATATGTGAAAACACATAGCTGCCTTTTACATTTTAGAATAGGGTCCCTAGCATGAGAATGATTGTATTTGGGGGTCCATCCATGTCATCTAAAAGACTGAAACCCCTGTTCTAGGAGACTGACATGTTTTAAGTCTTCAGCATGACTAATATTTCTCAAAAATACTTTTCATTTCTTAATGTGTAGAGCTTTTTTACTAGCAAAAATGACTTGTGTCAACAAGGATGCATATTTGGATAACTTTCCTAGTGAAAATATCAAGAATGTGATTTAAAAAATACATTTAGAAAGTTTAGAAATACTTAAGTTACAACAGCAAACGTTTCTTATCTCAATATTAGCATAATATTCAACCAATAGTTTAGCTATCACATGTAGTTTCAGTACACCAGAAAATGACCATTTCCAAACTCATTTTAGAGCTGATTATAGTGGGAAAATACAAAAATCACTTTAGACTCAATTATTATTTATTTACTGTCAACACGACTATGTTCTACCCATACATTTTGAATAATATATGCTGCTTTCCCAAGAGACAGTTGAATGTTACTTCACCAGTAGCTAAAACTAGCTAGCTATCGTCAAATATATATTCCTATATAGTCTTATGAAGTGAATTGAGCTCTGACACTTCCGTACACAGTTAGAGTCACTATACTCTAACTCCAGCAAAAATATATGATTACATATACGAGGTTAAATAGCTAAGAATGGGACATACCTCTTGTTTTTCCCTGCCATGCTGGATAAAAACGTGCACAGGGACGCAATACCCACAATGCACCGCTTTCGGCAGCTCAGCTGAGTTGATCTCTTGTTTGACGTTGCGTTAAACACAAAATAAAAACGAAAACCCACAGTGGTTTTAATTAAATGTCACTATGTCTACGTTTTTGATTCCTTATTATGTTTTTGTATTATTGTTATTATAGACAGATTATTTGCCTTTACATATACGTGATACAGGATTTTATTTTGCCAATTACAGAATGTTTTCAGTCACTGACAATATATAAAATATAAAAAAATGATATAAAATAACTCACTAAATATCTCAAATCCACCGATACAGAGGCTGGTAGACAAAGCAGACAGACTAGCACTGTTGCTACAACAAAGCCCAAGCATATTTGTGGCGGGCGTGACATGTTCAACAGAATATTACATTTTTTAGTAATGCCGATCAGAGCCGAGACAGACGTCTGTTTTGATGCGACATGTGATGTAGCATGTCAACTAACCACGCACGGCTAAATAAATCACTACATACATCAAAATTAATCATCACACACGGACAAAACTGGAGAGAGCGCTTCACAGAAAGAGACGAGTCTTGTCAATCAGACACAGACGACGGCAGGTGAGTCTGGATTCTGATCTCATCCAGACCGAATTGCAACTGAATCATCTGACAATGAAAGCAGCGTTTATTTATTTATCAGTTAATGTTTAACCTTTCAAAAATATGCGATGTGCAAACACATGCTCAGCGTGTCAAAGCTGCAGTGTTATGAAATTTCTTTATCGCATTGTTGTGCTCTTTGTCCAGACATCAGTTCGTCAATTGAGACATGTTTAAAGCTCATGCATTGAGCATTGACGTCTCAGTTTATGGTGCTGTAGTTTAATAAAGCGTTTGAATTGCGTTATGTGGCCTGAATGATGCTTTTCATTTGTCAGCTGTCAGTGCAACTGATCTGCACAGTATCCCCTTTGAACAAAGACAATATGAGATCACCCACTATATGATTCCTATTATACTCTTAAATAAGGCAATATATTCCTCTATTGTATGATTTTATGTTGCTATTCTATTTACGTGGACAGCAAACATGTATTTCCTATATGCACAATGAGCTTTAGCAATTTCCCATTCGTGAACGAATCGTTGTTTTCAGTCTAAGCTTCGAATCTTTTCAACGAATCGGTTCAACCGTATTGACAATCCCATTCTGAACGATTCGAATCCCACTTCAGAAACTCGTCTCCCTGAGAATGAACTGATAAGACTAATTCTAGTGAATTAATTTTAAGCATTCAAAATGTGTTTCTAAACGAGAAAAGACATTTTTATTAATTAAAATCACCTAAAAAGTAATAAACAGCAATTTGTGCCAACATATTTTTTATTTGGAATATTACAAATATTACAAAGAAAGTAATATGCACCGCAGTGGTGTTGTGTAAACCTAGATACGTCATGACGTAAAATAATTGCTGAATTGTTTTAGAACCGGTTCTTTGAAACGAACTGTTTGAAGGAACCGATTCATAAAAAAGATTCGGACTTTCCATCACTAGCTAACTGTGGTTAAGGTAGTGTGATTTGAGAATTGTGTTGTAGCTTTTAAGCATTATAGAGGGGTCGTTATCAGATTGCTCGATGAAACGTTGTTCAGTTCTGTTTGGATGTGAGCGGTTTTATTAGAGCCTCGTTTAAGTGCCAAATAATTAGAAAAACAAACATCCGGCGCGACCTTAAAAAGTGACGTCAGCCTCCAGCACTCATGCGGCTTTCATTTACGTCAACAACACACAAGCACCCAAACTGAGGCTTTATGCATTTTTCATATGAACTCTGATGCTCAACCGCTGCATTCCTGGATTCAGACCAAGATATTCTTCATAAAGCAAAGAAGCGAAACTAAAGGAAAAAACGTCCGTTATTTCAGGTAGTGCTAGTTATACACAGTGTTATTGTGCTGCATGACTTGTATAGCACAGAGGAGGAGGGGAGAGATGCTCTGTCTGGATGGCACACTGTGTGCTGAGTCAGATTTAATGATGCTGGGGATGTTTGTAGGGATTGTCTTTAACTCTGGAACAGCTTGTTTAGAATGTAGGAAGAAAAGTGCAATTTCTCTATTTTATTGTATAATCTGGTCCTCATATTTCTGCCAATACCAGTTACTACAACTATTGCTACAACTGTACACTCATAGAAATTATTTTGTCTTTCTAAGTGTAAGAAGCTTTTAGAAACTGTGTTATATTATTATAGTCATGTTATATTTATTTCATTATTCGTTTATTTTTCTTTTATCTTATTTGAGCACAGTTCTATTCTAGTACCAATGACTTTAGTTACAGAGTTTCGTTTTAATTGAGTATCTCTTGATAAATGCATCAAAGTCTGAAATTAAGCATCATAATACAGCTTTTATTCAGCAGCTATTCTGAGTTTCTCAATTTGTTACTGTTTTGAAGGGACTGAGGCATCTATAGAAACCCTATCCTGAGTGCCTACCAAACTACAACAAAACTACTGTCAACAGTTTCATTTTGTCTGCATGTTTAAACAGTTTATTATTGACCTCAGGTTTCCGACCGCAGTGTTTGCTTTGTATAACTAAAGGTTTTATACATCTGAAACCCCACAGCCATTTTGTGGGAAGCCACACGACTGCTGGCTGTAATCCTGAGCCTATGACTCCATGTACTTTTCATGCTCTTTCTCCTGTCGTCTGTTATTTGGAGTAACATGAGTAATGCTTTAGAGTTGGAGTGGCATTGTTAGGAAAACAGTGCCTTATAATCGTTCTATTCATCAAAACATCCCATTCCTGGATGCTTTATTTGATTTGACTTAAAATAGTGTCCGCCTCAATACTATTATAGACGAGGTGGCATCTTGTAATCCCACCTTTGTTGACTGGATTGCTATTTATCAACCTCTTTTAAAATGTCTCACGCAGCTCCATCCCACTCAAAGTGAAGCGTATGACAGATACCAGCACATGCTATCGTGGGCACCTTGGTTTCTATAGTGATGCTTTTGATGGAGAATTGAATGTGTGCAGCTGGCTAGCTGGCCAACTCATCACGACGTGTCCTGGTCCAACCTTTCCATACCACTGGTCCTTTCAGCTGGAACATGGTTTCATTTTTATAATCAACCAGCCGGTTTATTTATTCAGTGAGTGTGCCGGAGAGAGCAAATTTAAAAAGCTTTCAAGGCCTCGGGCCAGTGAGAAAAGGCCACTGCCTATTGAGGAGCAAACCATATGTAGCTGTAAGCTGTAAAATGAGTGGGAATTTGTGAAGTGATCATTTTCATGATATTTAATGCTTGAGCGATTCGGCCTGGCTCGCTTCTCCCATTATGATTCTGTACTCATTGTTCAAAATGCCTTGAAGCAACCATTATGCTGTATGGAAAGGAAATGTGAAACTAGAAAGCACAAATTAAGATGGATTTACAGCCTGGCGAATAACTCTAGAGGTAATGCACAGACGTTAAACATGTCTAACAGCTAATTAATAATTAGCTTTAGCTAAATGAGAGTTTTTAAAGACCCTTGTGAAATCAGTTTTTATTTCCTTGGCTTAGTCTTGACATATTTCCTATTGAAATAGGAATTTTGCAGGTGGTATAGAGCGTATCAGCCTGGTTTTGAAAGTAAAATTATTATTGTACTTATTTTCTCCATAGAGGAATTTATTTTATGAACGATTAAAGATAGAGGTTGTTAATCAGTGGTATATGATCATATGCTTTTTTTTTTATGTCGGTCACAATGCTTTATGGGAGTATAGTTATGTAGGGAATAGGGGTGTGCGATATATATATATATATATATATATATATATGTATATGTGTGATCCTGGACCACAAAACAGTCATAAGGGTCAATTTCTTGAAATTGAGATTTATATATCATAATGCTGAATTGGCTAAAATAAGCTTTCCATTGATGTATGTTTTGTTAGGATAGGACAATATTTGGTTGAGATACAACTATTTGAGAATCTGGAATCTGAGGGTGTAAAAAAAATAAATAAATAAAATAAAAAATCAAATATTGAGAAAATCACTTTTAAAGTTGTCCAAATGAAGTTCTTAACAATGCATATTACTAATCAAAAATTAAGTTTTTATATATTTATGGTAGGAAATTTACAAAATATCTTCTTGGAACTTGATCTTTACTTAATATCCTAATGATTTTTGGCATGAAAGAAAAATCAATCATTTTGATCCATACAGTGTATTGTGGGTTATTGCTAGAAATAAACCCGTGCTGCTTATGACTGGTCTTGTGGTTCAGGATCACATATTGTCTACAAAAATGTTGTAATTATGCAATTTGACATTATCAAGTATGATCGCAAACACCAAACAAAAACACACCCAGAGGGTGAAAGCATGTACACATAATGTAGGTTAGATTAATGTGCATGTGCATTTAGAGTTTATGCTTTCACTGCTTAATTTAGTCTATTAAAATACATTTAGAATTCCCCGAATATTCAAAATAAGGGGCAAATATGCCCCATATGAAGTTTAACGAGTGACTTCACGATGATTTCAAATGTGATATAGATTTTCTAAAACAATATTTTGTCAACGAAAATAGTTTCAAACAAAGCCTCCGTAGAACTATTTTGTGTCTCTGAGCAACACACAACGGTGTTTCGTTACTGAATCAATCAGCCGTTTAAATGAATCAGTTGAATGAATGACTCAATGACTCACTCATGCAGTGATCTGCTGCCACCTACTGGCAAGTTTTAGATTTATATTTAAAGTATATTTTCCCTTTTTCCCCCAAAACCAATTCAAATATCAATATTCTACTTTTTTTTTTTATTTAAAATATTATTTATGCATTTGTAACTGCAGGTTAACTGCATTGTTTAAAGATTCTGTATAAATGCATCTAAATGCCTTTTCAGATGCAGATTTTGTGCCACCTCTGCATTGCAAACACAATTTTTTATACTGATTTCATTTGATGGGTAACAGCCCTGTAGTGTCTTACTATTTGAATTTATTGATTAAATTTAAATTTTATTTATTTTTTTTTTAATTGGGCTTATTAAGGTAAAAAAAATGCCATTTAAAAAAAAAAAAAACATTTTTAAACATATCCAGTTTAAATTAAAAGTTGATTTCTGTTAATCCTGTAAATTAACCACTGTACAGAATATGAAGAACACCTTTGAGAGTAAGCTGTCCACAGCAGTCCTAAACCTGCAAATACCAGCACAATAACACACTCAGTAAAATATAATCCATTTATAGTTATCAACAAAATTGCAGAAAATAGAGATATTATTTTTTGTCATTATCGCACACCCCTAGTAGGGAAGTACACAGTCTTGTACCTTTGTCTTTTTGCCTGATTTTTTTAAAGCCGCAAATCAAATTTTGTAATATTGGATGGTTTGGTTCATTGCTCATAAATCTTTAAAATCGCTTTAGGGAAAATATTTAAAGAACCAAGGCCACTGAAAAAGCAGTCAGACACTGTTGCATCCGATTAGGGGAGCGGGAAATTTACAGAGCATTTGATTGGACAAAAATCTGAATAGTGCAGGATGATTTTTTTTCTTTCTTTTTTTTTTTTTGAAAAGAGTAGATTTCAAATGTGTTTATCTGCTAAATATTTTCTGTCAGCTACTAGAAGTGTGTTGGGATATAGACAACCTTCAAGCTAAAAGATGTGAACTAAAAGCCACAGAACTCTATGCTTGATTTTATAGCTGGTTTTTCTGTCTTTCTGTAGTGTCTTAGAGTGAGGCCCAGGCTCCAGCAGGCCTCGGTGAGCACCGGCATGATGGAGGGGGGTATGCAGCTGCTGAACCGGGATGGCCACAGCATCTCGCACAACTCCAAGCGGCACTACCATGACTCCTTCGTGTCCATGAACCGCATGCGGCAGCGAGGCCTGCTCTGCGACATCGTGCTCCATGTGGCCAACAAGGAGATCAAGGCGCACAAGGTGGTGCTGGCCTCCTGCAGTCCATACTTCCACGCCATGTTTACAAGTAAGTCTGATTTTGTTACTATTTTCTTTACAATTTTTGTGTATTAAAGATAATTTTTGTGACATTTTTGGAGCATGTTACAAAATAGATTGTTTCAAAGCTAACACACACATGAACTAAGTCACAAAAACCAATTTTGACTTCACATGGTCTTTAAGGTGTATTGTGTATTGTGTAGTGTTTATTCCTGATGTGTACATTACCTCAGCTTCCTTTTCAAGGCTTTCCTTCCTTCCTGCCTTTTGTCATCACCTAATGTTTTTTCCATGCTTTATTCTCTTCCCTGTTCTGGTCTCAGGTCAGCAGGTGCCTGGTTTTTCCTATTGCTCGTGTGTCCCGCTGCACCTCAGACTAGAGTGTGATGGTATGAGTCAGGACAGTGTGGGCTCTTCAGAGCCATGACTATTCTGAACTTACCATACACTACATCTACTAACAACGCACACATTTCACTCCATTATACATATCAAAACGAAACGGCTTAACACTACATGCACTGGACTAATTTCTTCTCACACTGAATTTCTGCATTTCTCCTATAGGGAATGCTATTTTTTTATTTTTTTTTTTATTTTTACATTTTCTTTAAATGTTTGCCAGCAGTATGATTAAAAATAACATCTTAATAGAAATGTGGTTATTTTTGTGTATTTAATTAAAACAGAAAAATAGATCTTCTCTTTCCTTGCATAAAATGACATTACATATGCTTTAAGAATTTTTGGAGTATTTTTTGAACATATGTTAATAAAACATTTTTTAAAAGGTCTCTCCCGGAAGAATTGTAAAATTTTTAGCATTGATTAAATGAAAAGATTCTATATGATTTTTATCAGTACTATTGTTGTTACTGTTTTTGTAGAGTGATTGCTTCTTATGAAAATGTTATATTATCAGTAATGGGAATAACGGCGTTATAAATAAACATTGTTACAAATGTCATTACTTTTTTCAGTAACGAGTAATCAAACTAATTACTGTTACAACGCCGTTACTGTTACTGACAATAAAACGTGATGTTACTATAATTTTTGCGTTCTTCTTCTGAGGTAAATTCTGGCTTATACCTCTCAGTGTGTCTTCTTCCAGAATCGAAAAGTAGCCAAGATGAACTTGATGAATGTTCAAGTTTGTTTACGGAGGTGATGTAGGCGTTCACCTGGATGTTTAAAATTTGAAAAGCGGAGCCACTCATGGGCATGATTACTTTAGAAATAAGTTTATATGAGAAAAACTGGAGCTCTTGTTGGTATCATATGGATTACTTTATCAGAGAATATTTATTTTACAAAAGCACATTGTTTTCTTGTTTATTATGACTATACACAAAAGTAGACCCTTTGCAGTTTAAAAATGAAGGAGTATTTTAATTTCTTTTCGTGGTCATCACTGAAAAAAAAAGAGACATTGGTGTGGTCTTCGACCCCGGAGGGTTTAACAGTCTTACTGTGGGATGTTATTTATGTCCGCAGGTTGAAGTGACCCTAATAACGTGATATTTAGCCCCTGGAATGTGTCTCTCACATTGTCCAACATTAAAATTGTGTAGATTAGTGTACAATGTTTTATTCATTTACCATATTTAATATTGGGGGCATCCAAGTTATTTGACATATTTGAACATTTTTTTAAAAAAAGTGATGCAAGAGTTACTTCTCCTGTTAGTTACTTTTATAATGATGTAACCAGTGTTGGCAAAAGTTACTTTTAAAAGTAATGCATTACAATATTGAGTTACCCCCTAAAAAAGTAACTAATTACTTTAGTTACTTTTTATGGAAAGTAATGCGTTACTTTACTTTTGCGTTACTTTTTAAATCTGGGCAGGGCTTTCTTTGTTTGTTTTTAACATAAAAAGTTCTATTTTTGGCAAATGTAAAAGCCTTTTCACACCAAAAGCCTCAGGCTTTGACAAAAGTAAATTCAAGTCTGTATAGTAGACCGCAGAAGAAAAAAATGTCAACTTATCAGCAATAAAAAAAGAAAAACAAATGTTAGATTATCTTAAGAAATTTTTGCTTATTAGTATGGTTAAATTGGATCATTGAAGGTTGGCAGCAAAGACATCGGTTAATAAAATGGGATTAAATGCATAAAGGATATTTGTATTATTTAATATATTTAATTATTGCAGGTTTGTGTCATATTCCGAGTTGAATTTCAGTTTTTATTCATTTTGAGGAATACTGAATCTGTTTTTTGTGAGTGAGATGAATTAATGCATGTTCACATTTATTCTAGAACTAACATCTTACTCCCAATTTCTCTCAACATGGGGACAGGAGAGCTTTTAATCAATAAATGGGGGGAAAAGTAACTGGCATTACTTATTTGAAAAAAGTAACTCAGATATTTTCTTGTCAATTAAAAAGTAATGCGTTACTTTACTAGTTACTTGGAAAAAGTAATAATATTACGTAACTCGCGTTACTTGCAATGCGTTACCCCCAACGCTGGATGTAACTCAGTTACTACTATTTGAGAGAAGTAACTAGTAACTATAACGAATTACTTTTTAAAGTAACGTGCCCAACACTTATTGTAAATGATGTATTGAAATGATACTGTTAATGTTGCCATCAATTTAGTCATTGTTGCTGATATGGCGTTAAAAAATAAACAGGCAAACTTTGTTAGTCAATGGGAAATATAAAAAAAGTTGTTTGTGTTAAAAGAGTACAGAATTTGTCTAAAAAGTTAGATAATAAAATTAAGTGATTTAGGGATTTATTTTGTGTAGAATGTTATAGTGTTTATTAATATGCATTAGCTTTTGTGCTTTTTTAGTACAGTACTTCAACTTATTTCAGTTAGTAGCCATGGATATATTTTAGATTTTCATTTAGGTTTTTTAAGTTTTTCATATTTCTATTTAGTTTTGAGCTTTATTTCAATTAACAAGACTGGTTTTTAAAAATAGGTTTAGTTAACAATAACAACACTGTTTCAAGGCTCGTTCATTTATACAGTGATTTCCAGTGTCATGACCATCATTGAATGTTGTCAACACATTAAATTCAAACTAAATTTATGCAAGTTTCATGCAAATGATAAAATGTGGTGACAACCAATGGGAATACAGACAGTGTTCCGCTGTCTGATAAATACAGCAGTCAAGTAGGAATGTCTGCTAGCGTCCAGCAGCACAGAGACATCACATTTGTATCAGATTTGCAAAAGCTATTAGCAGTTGAGCAGTACTAATAACTGTAAGGCATCCAACAATAGGAACACCCACTTTGACAAACAGTTCAGCCACTCGACGCCCTCCAGAGGCCGCTGTATGTGTGAACGGGCCATTACGGTATCGGCAAACCCCTGGGAAACTGCTTAAACCTACCAGTGTTCTGCAAAAGTCTTGGTTTGGGATAAATTGCTGTGTTGTAACTGCAGATGAGATGTCGGAGAGCCGTCAGACCCATGTGACCCTGCATGACATTGACCCTCAGGCTCTGGAGCAGCTGGTGCAGTACGCCTACACTGCCGAAATTGTAGTAGGAGAAGGAAATGTGCAGGTAAGTCACCTTTAGTGTCTTTTGAGGTGCATTCTATATACAACACTCACAATTACCCTGTGTCAGGTTATCATGTTTGCTTTGTGAGGTACTTAGCAAGATGAGATGGTTTGTGCAAACTTATAATTTGCATCTTTGTAAATAAAGGTCTTCTGATAAATAAATGTCTTTTGTGCTGTTTCAAAAGAGCAAATGCATATGTGGCAGCTAGTTTACAAGAAACTCATTAGACTAAAGGTGCGGTCACAAAAATTTCTGCAACATTTTCAGTGAAATTCTGTCACCATTGTCTGTCAGTAGTGTAGCAATGCATGTCACTTTTGAGCAGCTTTCTGTTTGTTAATGCAGTGAATTCACACTAAATCAAATTAAAATAGCAAAATCTGCAAAAGAAATGTTTTTGTGCTCATGCCAAATTCCTGATTGTGTGGGTTATTATTGAAATGACTGATTTTTGATCACAAAATTTCACCTACTACGTCCTGTCTATACCTCGAGCAGACCCTGTTGCCGGCAGCTAGTCTCCTGCAGCTCAACGGAGTGAGAGATGCCTGCTGCAAATTCCTTCTCAGCCAGTTGGACCCCTCAAACTGCCTGGGCATCCGTGGCTTTGCAGACACTCACTCCTGCAGCGACCTTCTCAAGTCGGCCCATAAGTATGTCCTGCAGCACTTTGTAGAGGTATCGAAGACAGAGGAGTTCATGCTGCTTCCCCTCAAACAGGTGAGCCATTTGCTTTGGGACAATAAAAAATGTATAGTTCACCCAAAAATGAAAAAACTGTAATCATTTTTAGTGTTATTATAGCATTTTTATTAGATTTTTAAAAAATATTTTTAAACAGTTTTAATATTTAGTACTTAAGCCCCCGGTTTCACAGACAAGGCTTAACCTTTTAACTGTCACTCCCTATCTTGAACACAGACATGAAAATGCACTGCATGGTAATGCAATGTCTGATTTTAAAATGGTTTTCAAAGGATGAATTTTGAGATTTTAAGTTTTCAGTTGATATACAATTTCTTAAAGGGATAGTTCACCCAAAAATGAAAATTTGCTGTTTTTCTGCTTTACCCCCAGGGCTTCCAAGATGTAGGTGACTTTGTGTCTTCAGTAGAACACAAACGAAGATTTTGCAGACTGTTGCAGTCTGTCAGTCATATAATGGCAGTCAATGGCTACCAAATCTTTGAGTGTAAAAAAAAACATACACAAACAAAACCAAATTAAACCCTGCGAAACGATCGGTTTGTGCAAGAAACTGAACAGTATTTATATATATATTTTTTTACCTCTGATTCACCGCTATGTTTTTTTTTATTCTCAAAGATTTGGTAGCCATTGACTGCCATTATATGACTGACAGACTGCAACGGTTTAAGTTAAAAATCTTTTGTGTTCTACTGAAGAAACAAAGTCCCCTACATCTTGGATACCCTGGGGGTAAGCAGATAAACATAAAATTTTCATTTTTGGGTGAACTATCCCTTTAAGAATTCTATTGCGTGATAGGGAAAAAGGCAACGAAAAAAGTCTTTTTGTGGCAAAGGTCAGAACTCCTGTTATGATGTAGATTTTTGAGGTGCTATTACTTTTCCTAAAATTTCCTATAATTTGTAACACAAAAGAGTGGTAAAATATCTATTTAGGAGTCTTAGACCTTCCCAACAATACATGTGACAGTTTGTCATGATTAGTTTAGAGTTCATTTGTAATATGGTGAAGTAAACATCCATCCCACAGAGTGGACGATGACAGTTAAAGGGTTAAGCCTAGTCCAAGACCAAAATGTAAGTCTGAGCTGTTTCAACTGAAAGAAACTTGCACTGATCTTAAAATGTATCATTGCCTTTGTTTTGTCTAACAAGATCCACACCAGTAATGTTTTTTTCTAAGGCATGTTTATAAAACATTACTTAAATATCCTAATTGAACTATGGCCTAATCCTGGTATGGATAAAAAGTACATATAATAGTAGGGGTGGGCGATATACCGGTAGACACAATTATGATTTTGAATTATCATCTCTATCGCAATTACAGGCTCACATGATGTTGCTGTGCTAGGTGGTCATGAAAACGTATCGCTTGTAGCGTTTAAAAATTGCGGTTAAAAACAAGTGACTTTAAGCCATTGAGATGCAATCAGCAGAGAAAGAGAACTCAGCTTGCTATATGCACGCACTGTCTGAGAGACTGTTTCTAAGTGTCTTAAGTAAAAGCAAACAGCTGAGAAAGAAAACGTGTAGCAGTATATTGGATCGCGGCAGCTCTTAAAGTGACAGCAGTCTAATATTAATGCTGTCTGTCATTCATGTCATTCAAACAACAAAAGAGATAAAATCTCTCTTTTGTAACTTTAATAAGAAGAAATGTATATTTAATTACACAGTGAAGAATATGCAGTGTTTTATACATTTGATGACTTCATACAATGTATGTAGCATTTCTTATTTGTTCTACTGTGTTTTTTTTTGTCCTATTGCTTGTTATTTCATATTCTTTTTTTAATCACAGACTGTTTACTTGTCTTCAGTGAGTTTTTTTTCTCCAAATTTAGGCTAGTATTAGTTTTTTGACAAGAATTATGAAATTTCTATGATATCGAAGATGCTGATATTATAAAGACCTTACTTAAAGCGAAAATAACTATATATTTTATATCTTTACCATGAAATAAAATGACTCATATTGTGCTATTAGATTTTGGTCATATCGCCCACCCCTCATAATAGCTTTGTGTGAAGAACAGACCGAAATAACCAGGGTGATAAGAAATTCAAACTTATTATTAACAAAGAAAGAATCAAGAATAGATTTATTCAGGGTGTAAAAAGAGGGGTGTAAAGTGTACCCGTTAAATGATGCATGGAGAGTGCTGGGGAGCTGAGCCATAACAATCCTCGGAGGAAAAATGGTTTAGCTACGGATGTCTAATTATATATATGTCACTGACACCACTTCCTGTCACATTGGCCTTGAGTTTTTTAAAAACAGAATCTTTAATCCTCTCTCCTCCTCCCTGTTGTCTGGGAAGTCTTGATTCTTTTGACTTAGTCTAAGGAAAAAAAAAAAAGACCCATACTATTTTGACCTTCAGTGCAGGAAGGCTGGTCACATCCTGGCTTTTAAAACACCCCTCAACCCTCTTAAAAAAGAAAAACTCCCAAGGTCTGGAGAAAGCTGTCAGATAGAATTTCAATTCATTTCAATGTCAGTTGCTCAGCTGGTGCAGAGTCTCTCAGAATGATGTGGTTTAAATTCTGCTACTTTTCTCATGGGTGCTTTGGGAATAGAAATGTTTAATCCTCAGAGCTGTAAAAGCCATGTGACCATTCATGTTTTTAATATCCCAATATAATATACTACAATTCAAATGTTTGGTTTTCAACATTAATAATAAATGTTTCTTTAACACCAAATCATCATATTGAAATTAGTGCTGTGCAACGATTAATCGTGATTAATCACATCCAAAATAAAAGTTTTTTTTACATAATATAGGTGTGTGTACTATGTATATTATATGTACATAAATATATATATTTAAGAAAAATATTTTGTGTGTATATTAAATATATTTATATAAAATATTAATTATATCAGTAAAAATATACATGTAAATGCAAATATTTTCAAAATATATATTGTATGTGTGTGTATTTATATATACATAAATATACACAGTACACACACCTATATTATGTAAACAAAAACTTACTATGGATGCGATTAATCGTCGCACAGCACTAATTCAGATGATTTCTGAAGGATCGTGTGACACTGAAGACTGAAGTATAATATGAAAAAGAATAATATGGAAAAGAGTAATATTTTTTCATAATTTAACTGTTTTTACTGTATTTTGATCAAATAAAAGTATAATAAAAAGCTTTCAAAGAAAAGTACGTATTTATATATAATTACATATCCCAAAATTATAATTATTACAATAGCATGATGAAATATTTCCATTTTAAATATAGCTCAGAAAAAAATTTGCTAAATCAGCATACACAGGAACATTTCAATAGCTGTGAAAGTGTTTTTGGCTCTAGATAATATAGTTAGAGCATCTATCAGCAGGAGCTAACTGGACCATGCTAATCAGCCAAACCTTGACCTCTTCTTCGACTCGAAAAGCTAAAATGTCAGAATGCATTGCCCCACAGAGACACTGATATAAGTGCTCTCTGCGTCAGCACCTTCAATACAGTGTCAATCATCCGCTGAAATACACGGTGACAACAGCACGTCTGTGAGAAGCTGAGACAGCTAATCAGCAGAAAGCAGCTCCTGCTCTCATACGGCACTAATTTCATCAGCCCTAATCTGCTCTTTTCGCAGAAGAGCGTTCTTTTGAATAATCGGAGTGCTGCTGGTATTAGTATCTCTGTGCTTTGAAAGGTTGAAATCCCCCTGCTGTTTAGACACTGATTGGAGGGAGCCATTAGCAAGAGGTGGCTGATGGCACAGACCGCTGTTCTCTATCTGTCTGTGATTCTCTCTCACACTTAACAGCTGTCGCAGACTGGAGGCTCCCATTGGCCCCATATTTAACCCTGAAGACCTGGGAAATGCTTGTAGCCATGTTAACTGTGCCCTCTGCCCCAAATAAACAAACAGACTGTGACAGGAACACTATAGAGTCTGTTGTGGTGCTTCTGCAAGTGTAGATTAGATGATAGTGTAATGGTAAGTTAAAGTCTAATATCACAACACAAAGAAAAGAAAGCTAATGTGTGCAATATTTACATCACTAACAGCAGCAAATGGAATTGCAAAAACAATGATAACGGTTTCCCAAACACTTTTATCAGCCCTTCTTCCCGTCTGCTATTGTTCAGTCTAAACACTCACTCAGCACTATTGGTTAATTTAGAAGTTGACATGTTGACATGCAGCAATGTTTTGCTATAACTAGGATTTTTTCCACATTTTTGCATTTACAGTTCAAAAAGTTCAAAAGTTTACATACACCTTGCAGAATCTGCAAAATTTTAATTATTTTACCAAAATAAGAGGGATCATACAAAATGTTTTGTTTTTTTTTTAGTTCTGAAAAAAAAAAGCTGAATTTACAAAAATGAACCCGTTCAAAAGTTTACATACACTTAATTCTTAATACTGTGTTGTTACCTGAATAATCCACAGCTGTGTTTTTTTTTGTTTGATGATAGTTGTTCATGAGTCCCTTGTTTGTCCTGAACAGATAAACTGCCTGCTGTCCTTCATAAAAATCCTTCAGGTCCCACAAATTCTTTGGTTTTTCAGCATTTTTGTGTATTTGAAGCCTTTCCAACAATGACTGTATGATTTTGAGATCCATCTTTTCACACTGAGGACAACTGAGGGACTCATATGCAACTGTTACATAAGGTTCAAACAGTCACTGATGATTCAGAAAGAAACACATGCATTTATAAATTTAACTTATTTTGTCTTCTGGAAAGTATCTTTTGTAGCTTCTGAAGGGCAGTACTAAATGTCAAAAATATGATATATAGGAAAAATTATTAACATCTTCATTCTGCTCATTAGTTTTCACCCCCTGGCTCTTAATGCATTTTTGTTTTTTTGTTTTTTCTGGAGCATCAGTGAATGTTTGGTGGGGGTGGGGGTGGGGGGAGATGGATCTTAAAATCATACAGTTATATTTGGAAAGGGTTCAAAACAAAAATGCTGAAAAACAAAAGAATTTGTGGGACAAGAAGCATTTTTCTGAAAAACAGCGGGCAGTTTAACTGTTCAGGACAAACAAGGGACTCATGAACAACTACACATTATTATGAATCAAGCGTGTGTAAACTTTTGATTAGGGTCATTTTTATAAATTCAGTCAGTACTAAACTATAAGGTCATTACTAAATAAAAAATTACATGCATTTAGTATGAACCCTCTTATTTTGGTAAAATTCTTAAAATTTTGCAGATTCTGCTAAACCTTTGACCTCAACAAATTTTTTTTTCATATAAATATGATGCTATTGTTCAAGTTTGGGGTCAGAAAAATTGTCATGCTTTTCTCGAAAATATTAAGCAGCTCAACTGTTTTTAAAGGGATAGTTGACCCAAAAATTTAAATTCTGTCATTAATTACTCATCCTCATGTTTCAAATCCATAGGACCTTCATTCATCTTCAGAACACAAATTAAGATATTTTTGATGAAATCCGAGAGCTTTCTGACCCTGCATAGACAGAGAGACTACTTTTTATGCACAAAGAAAATGAAAATAACTGCGTCAGCAGCACCACACATATGCGTCCATGGTACTCTCATGAACACGCGTCGATGATTAACACAGAAGTTGTTGTTGAATAAAGTTGTTGTTTTTTTTTTCTTTGTGCACAAAAAGTATTCTTGCAGCTTCATAACATTAAGGTTAACCAATGATGTCACATGGACTATTTTAACAATGTCCTTGCTAACTTTCTGAGCCTTGAACGTGTCAGTTGCATTGCTGTCTATGCAAGGTCAGAAAGCTTTTGGATTTCATCAAAAATATCTTAATTTGTGTTCCGAAGATGAACGAAGGTCTTAAGAGTTAGGAACAACATGAGGGTGAGTAATTAATGGCAGAATTTTCAAACAGAGTGTGTTTGACATTATGTGCAGGACACGATGTGCTCACACTCAAATGGAACACATCTGTCCTGTACAGTACATTACATAAGATGTTTAAATGCACTCATTCAGATTAAAACAGCTTCTTAAAATGTTATGTAAACACTTTAGTCCAATTGAAACCATACCAGTCAGACATCCTTTAGTTTTAAGATCGGTTATGAACCCTTTCTTGTCATTTCTGCAGGTGCTGGATCTGATTTCTAGTGATAACCTGAACGTCCCATCAGAGGAGGAGGTGTACAGGGCTGTGCTTAGCTGGGTCAAGCATGACATTGATGGGCGGAGGCAGCATGTGCCCCGGGTGGGTGTGATTTCCTCCTGTCAAAGTGTGCTTTTAGCAACATCACAGGATTAATGTTTATAAAGGATTATGTCTCTGCAAATCGATACTTGTTTCCTTTTGTATTCTCTAATCCTTTTAGCACACACGTCTTACCTGTCACTCTTTCCATCCATGTCTTCAGCTGATGAAGTGTGTGCGTTTGCCACTGCTGACACGAGACTTCCTGATGAGCAATGTGGATACGGAACTGCTGGTGCGTCACCACTCCGAGTGCAAAGACCTGCTGATTGAGGCGCTGAAGTATCACTTGATGCCCGAGCAGAGGGGTGTTCTCAGTAACAGCCGCACCCGACCGCGCCGCTGCGAGGGAGCTAGTCCGGTCCTCTTTGCCGTAGGTCTGTAAATCAGAGCAAGAGTACGTAAAAACACACATGCACATATGTATGTTGTCAGGGTGATTTAAATGCTATGTGTCTTTCAGGTGGAGGCAGTCTTTTTGCCATTCATGGAGACTGTGAGGCCTATGACACTAGGACAGACCGCTGGCACATGGTTGCGTCAATGTCAACAAGGCGGGCACGAGTCGGAGTGGCTGCAATTGGAAATAAGCTTTATGCTGTGGGAGGGTACGTAGACCTAAAAGCCTGAAAACTGTTTTTTACTTATATAATGTCAAACTAAAGCGGTACAAATCCTTAAGTCATAATTATGATAAAAATCGAAATGTCTAAAAGTGTAATTATGAAATTATGTGTCATAATCATGACTTTCTATGTAATTTTATGCCAAATTACTTATGATAGTTCACTCAAAAATGAAAACTCGGTCATTAATTACTCATCCTCATGTCATTCCAAACTCATAAGACCTTTGTTCGTGTTTGGAACACAAATGAAGGTATTTTTGATGAAATCTGATAGCTTTCTGACCCTGCATAGACGGCAATGTCATTACTACATTCAAAGCCCAGAAAGGTAGTAAGGACATTGTTAAAATAGTCCATGTGACATCAGAGGTTCAACCATAATTTTATGAAGCTCTGCGCACAAAAAGTATTCTCATAGCAGTACCAGTAATGCAAGATGCTGAATAAACAGCAAGATGCGACATATACAGTTTTGATTTATTGCATTACAGAAGGAACACAATGTGCAGAAAGCCACATTATTTTCTTAAGATTACCCTGCTGAAGCAATCAAGAAGTTACCTAAGATTAGTTAGGAAATGTGTCAGGTGTTGACTAATGAATTTCTGTCAATGACGGTCTTGTCTTTACTTGCATGATAAAGACGCTATGTATACAAAAGGTCTATTGTTCATCTTTGTCTCTCCTTTGCTTTTTTCCCAAACAAGGTATGATGGCACCTCTGATTTGGCTACTGTAGAGTCGTACGACCCAGTAACCAATGCGTGGCAACCTGAGGTATCTATGGGAACGAGGAGGAGCTGTTTAGGGGTGGCGGTCTTGCATGGGCTGCTGTATGCAGCAGGAGGATACGATGGTGCTTCTTGTCTCAATAGGTATACTATCTAAAATGTGAAAAGGCAAAAAATAATAATAGTGAATGCTGAAAAAAAAAAGACATCTCTCTCTTTCTCTTTGATTTTTTTGACAGTGCGGAAAGGTATGACCCTTTGACCAGTACCTGGACCTCCATCGCTGCCATGAGCACCAGGAGGAGATACGTTAGAGTGGCCACATTAGGTAAAAATACAACGCCTTGCGAAAGTATTCATGCCCCTTCATTTTTTCACATTTATGTTGCTGCCTCATGTTAAACTGCTTTAAATAACTTTTTTTCCACACCAGTCTACACTCCATACACCATAATGACAAAGCAAAAACAGACTTGTCACAACTTTGTAAATGTATTAAAAATAAAGAACTGAAATAAGTACATTTCATAAGTATTCATACCCTTAACTCCGTATTTAGCTGAAGCAACTTTACAGCCTCAAGTCTTTTTGAGTATTATGCAACAAGCTTCCAATTATCTGCCATTCTTCTCCTCACCTCTTCACCTCTCAAGCTCTGACAGCTTGGATGGCGGCTGGCAGACATTTTCAGGTTTCTCCAGAAATGTTTGATTGGGTTCAAGCCCTGGCTCTGGCTGGGCCACTCAAGGACATTCACAGAGTTATCTACAGTATAAGCCACTCTTGCTGTGTGCTTAGGGTCATTGTCCTATTGGAAGGTGAACCTTCTGCCCAGTCTGAAGTTCTGAATGCTCTAGACTGGTTTTTCATTAAGGCTGTCTCTATATTTTGGTGCATTAAGCTTTCCTTCTACACTGACGAGTCCCTCAGTCCCTGCCGCTGAAAAACAGGCCCACAGCATGAGGCTGCTACCACCACACTTTTACTGTGCAAGTGATGAGCAGTGCCTGGTTTCCTTCAAACATTATGCTTGGAATTGAGGTTCATCAGACCAGAGAATCTTGTTGCAAATTCCAAGTGTGTCTTCACTGAGGAGAGGATTGAGTGTTGCAGTGATGTTTGTCCTTCTGTAGGTTTCTCCTATCTCCACATATGATCATGGAGCTCAACTAGAGTGACCATCAGCTTCATAGTCACCCATCTAACCAAAGCCATTCACCATCAATTGCTCAGTTTGGCCAAGAGGCCAGCTCTAGCAAGAGTCCTGTTTGTTTCAAAACTTCTTCCATTAAGGGTAACGGAGACTACATGCTTCTGTGAACCTTTAATGCAGCAGAATTTTTTTCTGAACTCTTTCCCAGATGTGTGGCTTAATGCAGTCCTGCTTCTGAGCTCTACAGGCAGCTTTTTTGACCTCAGGGCTTGGTTTTTGCTCTGATATGCATTTTCAGCTGTTAGACCTTTTATTAAGATGTGTGTGCCTTTCCAGATCATACCAGTTCAATTGAATTTGCCACAGGTCAACTTCAGTCAAAGTGTAGTAACATCTACAAGCAATATGAATGCTCCTGAGCTAAATTTCAATTGTCCCAGGTAAGGGTATGAATACTTAGGCTTTTACTTAATACTAAAGTTTTTATTTTTTATAAACTTGCAAATATGTTAAAAACCTGTTTTTGCTTTGCCATTATGGTGTATGGAGCGTAGATTGATGTTGGGGGGAGTAATTTAAAGCAGTTTACCATAAGGCAACAACAAAATGTGGAAAACAAAAAAAATTAAGGGGTATGAATACTTTCACAAGGGACTGTATATAATGCTAATGTACTAATAAATGTAAAGGATTGTCATCACTACAGCTGCAAGCACTTCTTCTACATCTTAAGCAGTTGGTTAATGGTTAATGTCCTCCATGGTTGCTCTGAACAGCAAACATAAACCCATTTCACGTATTTCTTCTATTAGATGGCAGTTTGTATGCAGTCGGTGGGTATGACAGCTCCTCACACTTAGCCACGGTAGAAAAGTACGACCCTCAGGTAGGTGAAACATGTCTCTCTGACATGTTAAAAATATCTCAAAGGTGTTTTATGTTTGACTGAGGATGTTATTTTATTTTTAGAGTAACGCCTGGACTGCCATTGCCAACATGCTGAGTAGGAGGAGCAGTGCAGGAGTGGCTGTATTGGAGGGCATGCTTTATGTTGCAGGGGGCAATGACGGTACCAGCTGCCTAAACTCAGTGGAACGATATAATCCAAAAACAAACACCTGGGAGGGAGTGGCACCCATGAATATCCGCAGGTTTGATAGCAACCTTCAAATGTTTGTATAAAGGGTTAGTACATTATTACTCACCCTCATGTCATTCCGAACCCGTAAGAACATCTTCAGAACACAAATTAAGATATTTTTGATCAAATCCATGAACAACTGACATGCTCAAAGCCCAGAAAGCTTGTAAGGACATAGTAGATATTTCTTTTAGTCCTTGAATGGTAGTTGCGTTGCTGTCTATGCAGGGTCAGAAAGCTCTTGAATTTCATCAAAAATATCCTAATTTGTGTTTCGAAGATGAAGGAAGGTCTTTCGGGTTTGGAACAACATGAGGGTGAGTAATTAATGACAGAATTTAGATTTTTGAGGGGGAACTATTCCTTTAAGGCATGTGTTTCATAGAAGAAACTAGTGCAAAAAACTCAATTGGTTTGTAATAGACCTTTCTCTGGATCTTCAGGAGCACCCATGACCTGGTCGCCATGGATGGCTGGCTATATGCGGTTGGAGGCAACGATGGCAGCTCCAGTCTCAACTCCATAGAAAAGTACAACCCTCGTAGCAACAAATGGGTGGCGGCGTCGTGCATGTTCACGCGCCGTAGCAGCGTGGGAGTCGCTGTCCTAGAGCTCCTCAACTTTCCTCCTCCGTCCTCTCCTACTCTTTCCGTCTCCTCCACCAGTCTTTGACAAAGGGTAAAAACCCGGCTTAGCTCCAGCGGCCTGCCCTGCGTAGCCAAGAGGCGCAACTGCTCGGTTTGAGCATCAGACGAAGAGCATTTCGTGGGCCACAGCGCCCCTATCTGCCTGGAGGAATACTGCAGCATTCTGCAGATCAAGAAGGTAAAAAAAAAGGATGAAATGAAAAAACACACACTCTCACACACTAAGCCTCCACACCTCTCACCCTATAAACCCCAGTGCTTGAAAGTGCAAAATAATGTTGCTCTGCCATTTTTGCGGTCACTTTGTGTATGATGTATATCTAAATGTATATTTATGTTTACGATTCTTTTTTGAAATACTAAGAAATAATATATATATATATATATAAAAAGAATGAACAACTTTAGGAATGTAGCTATTGACAGGTTCTGCCACGCATGTTTACAGAAATTTCATCCTGGCAGAAAATAATATTGTAGTGCTGCTGTGCCACACTAGGTGGCAGTAATGTGCAATGCTGCCCTGTCTCACCACAGACGCGCATGGACATTTAAAAGCAGAAAATTCATACAAAACGGTGGATGGATTTTACATGTACACCAGATCATGTTGACAGCATAATATATGTTTTACCTATTTTCCTATTTATTTATCAAATGTAATATAAACATATGACACTATTTCAGATGTTTGAAGGACCACCTCTAACTTAAGAGGGGAAATATAGTTTTAAAACTACTAATGGAGACATACCTATTACATATCAGAGAAGCACTGGTGTTTGGTATGAAATGTGAGATTTAGGAAGAACAGGTATTTAGTCTTTTATCTAACGAACATGTTTGGTTTGTTTTATACAGTCACATATTTCAAGCCTTCAAGAGTTTGAGCTCTACACAAGTGCAAACTTGACTAATATGACACGTCTATTTCACTAACCAGGAGAAATGTCTTTCCAATGAAGACTATAGCCATACCTAAAACTAGCTGTGACATTAAAGCTGCACTTTCTCATTTCTCGTGTTTTCGAAAGGGTGAACGGTGCTCAGAACTAATTCTGATTAGCTAACGGGTAATCAGTAACGCTGACACTTCAATATCGAGCCCTTCAATGTGAGTAACTCGGCTATTATGAGCTCCTATATGTTGTGCGTCACATTTATTAGTATTTTGTCGTAAGTCTTTAGTTAGTGGACCATGTCATTGTATATTGCATTTTCTAAACTTTGCTTATTTGATCAGATATAGATAGTATGTGTTGTGCTGTGATGTCATTGGTAACGGCCACTACCAATGCATCTTACCTCAGATGGGCAGATGAGTGAACGCTGGGTTTGTGAGCAATTAGTTTATCTTAGGAGAGCTCAGATCGCCCCAAAACAAAGGATAGTTCCTCCAAAATAAGGTTGATGTTCTTTATGTAAAACACAAAGGAATATATTTAGAAGAATGTCTGAGCTTGTCTGTACACTGGGAATAAGGACATTCGTTTGTGAAAAGAGCAGCTTGGACATTCTGCTAAATATCTTCTTTTTGAAGAAACTAAGTTTGAAATGACATGAGGGTGAGTAAATGATTTTTTATTTTTGGGGGAACTATATCTTTAAGTAAATCTCGCTCTCTGCCATTTTACGTAGGTTTTAAAATGTAGCGTAGTATTATATGATTTCTAAACTTCTGAGAAGTTAGGATTTTGTTTCCTTTTTTTAAGGACTTTGTTAATTCAGAGAAATTAAGGTCAGTATGAGTTTGTGTCCAGGGAGATCAGAGTGCTGTGTATGTGTGCGTTTCTGTAGAGGTGAAGCATTCTGCACTTTGACAATACATGCATAACAACACAGGACCACAACCCCACAGAAAGGAAAATTACAGTATATGTATATAACCAAATATCCTGAAACTTTGTGCAATGTCAATGTAACTGTGGCTTTTTTTCTTTTGTCTTTTATTTTTTCTTTTTGGATTGTAATGTCGTTGAATGTGTTATTTATATTGTGCCGGTTCTGTTTTGCTATATTTAAGAACAAACATGAATTTTTTGCACTAATGTCAAATGGAGCAATATACTGCTGTATAAACTCAAAACACACTACTGTAAATGAAATAAAGCTGTTTTCAGGTGGAATGCGAGTTTGATCTCATTTGAATAAACTGACACATTATTAAAGGAATAGTTCACCTAAAATATAGATTGTGTCACCGTCGTGCCATTCCAAACCTTTCTTCTGGAGAACACAAAGAAGATACTTGAGACATTTCTCAGAATATTATCTTTCATGTTCCACAGGAGAAAAAAAATAATAATAATAACAGTGGAACAACAGTGAGTAAATCATGACAGAATTTTCATTTTTGTATGAACTAATGTCAAGAAGAAATATATATTTTAGCATTTGTGCAAGGTAGATGTCAAAAATACTTAATGGCACAAAGACGTAAAGGTATAGTTCACCCAAAAATGAAAATTCTGTTATTAATTACTCACCCTCATGTCATTCCAAACCTGTAAGACCTTTGTTCATCTTCTGAACACAAATTAAGATATTTTTGATGAAATCCGAAAGCGTTCAAGGTCCAGAACGGTAGTAAAGACATTGTTAAAATAGCCCATGTGACATCAGTGGTTCAACCGTAATTTTATGAAGCTATGAAATACTTTTTGTGAGCTACAAAATAAATAAAAATAAAATACTACTTTATTCAACAAGTTTTTCTCTTCTGTGTCAGACTTTGATGCACATTCACAAGAGTACAAAAAGTTGGGGTGATTACTTTTTTTTGGAAGAAAAAAAGAAATCAATACTTTCATTTATCAATGATGCATTAAATTAATCAAAAGTGAAAGTAAAACATTTCTAATGTTACAAAAATGTTTCGGTTTCAAAATGTTTCTTTTTAAAATAAATGCTGTCATTTAGAACTTTCTATTCATCAAAGAGTCTAGGAAAAATGTACAACAGTTTTCAACATTGATAATAATAATGTTTTTCCCTCCCTTTTTTTTTTTTGAATATTTAGCTTTGCTGTCACAAGAATAAATGACATTTTAAAAACTATATTTGTATTTCACAACATTACTGCTTTAATGTATTTTTGTTCAAATAAAGACAGCCTCGGTGAGCTTAAGTATGATAATTCGTCACCTTAGAATTATAAGGTTCTATCTGACATTTTTGTCAAAATTGAGTTATTCACATATTCTTATTCAGTAACAACTTATTTACATTATGTGATGTTTCTTTTGTAAGCTGTGTACATTTTAGGCCTTTTTTTAGAAAACAAAAATGGTTTTATCTACAGTCTATGGAACATAAAAACTCAGTGCTCAGACTGCAGATATAACCTTATAATTCTAAGGCAATGAATTATTAAAGATTTTATATGCATTTATGTGACGTTATGATATTCATTGTTTTTTAACGAAGTCTCTTACTCTCAAGAAGGCTTTTTTTATTTGATCAAAAATACAGCAAACTGTAATATTGTAAAATGTTATTGCAAATTAAAATAAATATGTTTTTGTATTTTCTGTTAGTATTTTCTTCTTGTGATGACAAGCAGCTATTACTCAAGTCTTTAGTGTCACATGATTCTTCAGAAATCACTTTAATATGCGGATTAGGTAAACATTTCTTAGTTATTATCATCAGCTCTGCTGCTTAATATTTTTGTGGAAACTGATTAATTTTCAAGATTCTTTGATAAATAGTTCAAAATAAGGTTTTATTCATTTATATCTAAAGTATTTACTGGCACTTTTCAATCAGTTTAATGCATCCCTGTAGTAAAGACATAGTTAAAATAGTCCATGTGGCATCAGTGGTTCAACCATAATGTTATGAAGCTATGAGAATACTTTTGTGCATAGAAAACAAAAATAACAACTTTATTCAACAATTTCCTCTCTTCTGTGTCAGTCTTCGATGCGCATTCACAAGAGTACCACAACGCAGAAATTGTTCAATAAAGTCATTATTTTTGTTTTCTTTGCACACAAAACTATTCTTGTAACGTCATAAAATTAAGGTCAAACCACTGATGTCACATGGACTTTTTTAACGACATCTTTACTACCTTTCTGGGCCTTAAAGGAGAAGTTCACTTCCAAAACAAAGATTCACATATAATGTACTCACCCCCTTGTCATCCAAGATGTTCATGTCTTTCTTCAGTCATAAAGAAATTATGTTTTTTGAGGAAAGCATTTCAGGATTTTTCTCCATATAATGAACTGCTATGGTGCCTCGATTTTGAACTTCCAAAATGCAGTTTAAATGCGGCTTCAAACGATCCCAAATGCGGTTGTAAACAATCCCAGCCAAGAAGAAGGGTCTAATCTAATGTAACGATCAGTTATTTTCATAAAAATACTTCAAATACTTTTTCATGTCAACTGCTCGTCTTGTCTTACTCTGCCTGGACTGTTTTTTTCTGGTTAAATGGCAGTTAGGGTATGTCGAAAAACTCCCATCTCCTGTTCTCCCTCAACTTCAAAATCACCCTATATCGCCATTTTACCTTTTTTGTTAAGGATGTTTGATCTTCTTTGCATGTTTACTTTGCAAAGACTGGGTCAGAACTTCTGCAGCGATGTAGGATGATTCTGAAATGATTTTTGAAGTTGAGGGAGAAAATACGACTGGAGTTTTCGACATACCCTAACTGTCTTGAGTCATGACCATCTTGGATGACAAAGGGCTGAGTACATATTATGTTAATCTTTGCGTTTGTGAACATTTGCGTTGCTGTCTACGGAGGCTCAGAAAGCTCTCGAATTTCATCAAAAATATCTTAATTTGTGTTCTGAAGATGAACTAAGGTCTTACGGGTTTGGAGCGATTCCCTTTAAAAAGAATTGATTTCTATCATTGTTTACTCACCCCCATGTGTTTTAAAACCTGAAAGATAAACTTCAGTAGAAAGTAAAAGCATTCACAGCAGAATGTTAAAGTTGCAGTGAACAATGAAAGTGAATGGTGACCAAAGCTGTCAAGCAAGATTTTTATCAATGTGAAACCTCGCAACTGGTTTTAGAAGCACATGAGCTGTATGAAATAGTTTAATGATGCTTTATGATGCTTATTGACAGCCCCTGGTCACCATCCACTTCCACTGCACAGAAAAGAGCAGCTTTGACAGTCAGCTAAACGCTGTAAAGATTTGGATCGACATGAGGATGACTAAGGGTGCTTTCACACCTGCCTCATTTAGTTCGGTTGAATCGCACTAGAGTTCGTTTTCCTACTTGGTGCGGTTCGTTTGGGCAGGTGTGAATGTAACAATCGCACCCGAGTGCGCACCAAAAGCGGACCAAAAAAGCGTACCGAGACCTCCTTGAAGAGGTGGTCTCGGTACGCTTTCAAACGAACACTGGAGCGGTTCGTTTGTGGTGAGAACATGATCCGAACTCGAACAGACCCAACTGCAAAAAGTACTGCGCCTTTTTGGACTAATCCAGCTGCTGTAGTCAGCTGCGCTGTGCATTATTGGATGAGGAGACGTATTTGTTCACAGTTAGCACTTCATTCTCGAAATGTATAGTTTGTCTAAAGTGATGTATACAAACTATATAGTATACGATGACCAGGGATACAATCAGCCAGCGCAGTTGTCCCTCCATACTAAATAGCGGCATGTTGTCTACCGGCTTTTTGTCTCCTCGCTTTATTTACTTCCGGGAGTTCCATTGGAATTTTCCCGCACGTTAATTCTGACCAATCGAAAAGCAGTTTAGGAAATACGTTCAATGACACATCTGGCCAACGAGTGTTGTGGATGTTGTCACATGACTGCATTTTGGTTCGTTTCAACTGGTTCGGACCAGAGCAATCAGTGTGGTGTGAAAAGGACCCAAAACGGCGGAAAAATGCTACAATGTATCATTTGTTGCCCTTGGTCCGGACCAAATGAACCGAACCACAGATGTGAAAGCACCCTAAATAATGACTGAATTTGATTACTAGGTAATCTGTCCCTTTAATAAACAAAATGGTTTTTGGATTAAGAGCAAGACCCTCTAAAGCTGAGCCCATTAGTGTTTTGCTCTCTGACTGATGTAAGCAAACAGCTGAGCACTCTCGCTTTACCCATCGTGACCTCAGCTTCACGGCACGAACACCTGTGCTGTGCGCTTACGCACACGTACAGACACATTTGGGCAGTACATCTGATACGATGTATGTTAGTGTTTGCTTTAAGGAGAAGATTAATTTTAGGATTACAGTATTGTCTTTTGTTATTTTAGCATCTGTGTTTGTGTATTACCCCTTGTAGCCGTCTGTTGTTAGGCAGCTCTGTTAATGAGGGTAGGGGGCTGGGGGGCTCTGTCGCAAGCCACCGCGCATGTCCCAAGCCCTGAATCGCCCTGATATGAGGGTCTGTGATGAGTTTACAGCCTGGAAAGGCAGCTGCAGGCATAGCTGTACAGCAGAGGAGACGCTAACACGGCCCCAGTGTCTGTCCAGCGGCTACCCAGTCACCATAATCCAACCTCAGTTAGCTTTATTCACCTGAGCTCAGTCTGCATAAACATCAATCCAAGCTCATAAATATGCGTTTGTGGTTTTGCATCACATTAGATACACCCTATATAAGAATTTTTACTTACATGACCATTCAAAAGGTTGGGGTCAGTAACTTTTTGAAGAAACGAATACTTTTATTTTTCAGTGATGCATTAAATTGATCAAAAGTGACAGTAAAACATTTCTAATGTTAAATAAAATTCTATTTAAAACAATTAAACAATTAGAGCTTCCACACACACATACATATTTTATATATATATATATATATAAAATATGTATGTGTGTGTGGAAGCTCTAATTGTTTAATATATATATATATATATATATATATATATATATATATATATATATATATTATATATAAAACAGATAGATATAGATACATATTCTTTTTATAAAATGTAGCTGTCATCATAGGAATAATTTACATTTTTACATCTTTTTAAACACTGTCATTTTAAGTTGTAATATTTCACAATATTGCAGTTTTGCTGTATAAACGCAGCCTTGGGGAGCTTAAATATGATAATTATTAAAGATTTTATGCATTTATTGTTTTTGAATGAAGTCTCTTCTTCTCATCAAGGCTGTTTTTATTTGATCATAAATACAGCAAAATATTAATACTGTAAAATTTTATTGCAATTTAAAATAAATGTAGACTGAGGACTCCAGTGTTTAGAAATCATTTTAATAGGCTGATTTATTCAACTTTTTTTATTATTATAATTAATGTTAAAACAGCTGCTTAAAAACTTTGATTAATAGAAATTTCAAAATAACATTTATTCATTTACTTTTATAAAATTATAAATGTTGTTACTGCTACTTTTTTTAAATCAGTTTAATGTGTCCCTGTTGAATAAAAATATTAATTATTTAAAAAATATTGATATTGATCAAAAATACAGAAAAAAAACAGTAATATTATGAAATATTATTGGAATTTAAAATAATGTTTTATTTTAATATACTTTAAAATATAATTTATTTTTGTGATCAAAGCTGAATTTTCATAATCATTACTCCAGTTTTTATTAACAGTGTTGGAAACAGTGATGCTTTTTATTTATTTTTTGGGAACCTGTGACTTTTTTCAGGATTCTTTGATGAAAAGTTAAAAAGAACATTTATTTAAAATAGAAATCTTTTGTAACAATACACACCTTCTGTTCAAAACTTTGGGGTTTTGTTTTAAAGAAATTAATACTTTTATTCAGAAAGGATTTGCTAGAAAAAATTTATATTGCTAGAAAAGATTTCTATTTTGAATAAATGCTGTTCTTTTAAACTTTTTATTCATCCAAAAATCCTGAAAAAAGTATCACAGGTTCCATAAAAAATATGAACCATCACAACTGTTTTCAACATTGATAATAAATCAGCATAATTACACTGATTTCTGAAGGATCATGTGACACTGAAGACTGGATTAACGATGCTGAAAATTCAGCTCTGCATCACAGGAATAAATTAAATTAAAGTACATTAAGATAGAAAAGCGGTATTTTAAATTGCAATAATATTTTACAATATTACAGTGTTTTTTCCTGTTAAATAAACGCAGCCTTGAGGAGCATACGAGACTTGTTTAAAAAAAAACAAAAAAAAAAAAAACACACACAACACATTAAAAAACTGATCCCAAACTTTTGAACAGCAATGTATATAAAAGTACCAAGTTGTATTCCCTAAAATTATAACAATATATTTAAATAAAACATGTTGGGCAATGCTGGGCAATGTTTGGCAATTAAAATGTTGGGCAATTAAAAAAAATATATATATATATTGGGCAATCCTTCAGAAACCAATTATTCAGCACCTGCATGTATTCCAGGGAAAAAGGAATTTGGCTTCTCATAGTTTCTACTACTTTCTCCACTGAATTCTGCGTCAGCAAAAATAAAATCCATTATATCACATATGACGATCAACATTTTCATCGTTATCAAGAATTTCTGTTACACGTTACAAAAGAAATTCCCCTCCTTCACCTGTTTGATGTGGCCCTTCAAAGCCTCGTTTATTCCACCTCTTACACCCTGTTTTTTTTGTACTGTGAGAGCTCTGACACCCGTGGTTCTCTCTTGCACACGTTGTCCATTGAAAACAGCCAGAGGTGTGAAGTTAGCACTTCTAACACACCCAGCGAGTCTGAAAAAACATTGGAGAGGGACTTCCCAGACAGGGTCGTGCCAATAGCCTTCCTCAGTGCACAGCTCTGGTACTCGTGTGTGAGATTCTGACCCGATTCTCTCTGAAGGATTCATGACTTTGATAGTACATTGCGAACTAAAGTCGGTCTTATCACAATGATGTTTGAGATCTTTTCCGGTAAACTTATAGTTTCAAAGTAAAACTATATTTCAAATAGCGGTCTACTTGAAATTATGTAATAGATATACCGTCATGTTATGTTAGGTGTGTAAGAAGCAGGTCAAAGTTTTGTCGAAATGACTAGTAGGGATATGAATCACAAGTGAATGGTGACTGAGAATTACATCTTTTTCCGCCATTTGTTTAGGGATATAATCCATTCACAGCTTAAGCATTTAACCCCATAGGATACAAACAGAAAATCTCTTACATACGAGGAAGCACATGATTGTTTTGAGTAAGATCAGAAAAAGAGCTAGTCATAAAATGTTGTGGGCAGTCAAATACACTGTTGTGTTTGGCTTGGTTTTCCACTTCCTTCCACATTCTTCCTTTCTCCTTTGTGACAACTTTAAAAAACACGGGCCTTAATGTAAACCTTCTGTTTTTATGGATTACTTAAATTCTCAATAGACTGCTGCTGTTGTTATTTGACTAATTATAGAACATAACGGTTCGTTTTGCTGCTTGATATTGCAAACTGGTGTGTCTTGCCATATTATTTTAATGTATTATCTTAAATCTTAATTATGAACACACTGGTTTGTAGTTCAAACAGTTTTACCATTTACTGCACTCGTTATTCTTCTCGTCATTTCCCTACCGCTGCTAATAAAGTGGAAGTCTCACACATTCACAGAAAACGGCTTGCTTCTGCATTGAAAAATAAGGTGGATAAAAGCATAAAAAAAAAAAAATAAATACGTGTACTAAAATCCAAGTGGTTTATTTTGTCAAAGGTTTCAAGGATTTTTCAAACATTTAAATCTCCCTTTTTAATACATTTAAAAAGTCTGCATTTATTTAAACAAAATTGCATTAAATATTTGTACAATTAAAAAATAGCTGTTGTTTATTTTAATTGCTTAAAAATTAATATGCTAATTTGGTGCTCAGTAATTAATTTAGGATGACAATTTAATTTAGGATGTTGAAAACAGTCCTGAATTAATGTCCTGATAATTTACTCACCCCCATGTCATCCAAGATGTTCATGGGTTCAAGACGAAAAAGGGTTTAAGCATAAAAACAATAAGTGTAATACCGCTTTAAATGAAAATTTTCCCTAATTTACAGAAGACACCCACCAAATTGTCATTCAGCGTTACAATCTCGTCAGGCATATTTAAAACAAAAATCAATTTATGACATATTAAAACAAAAATTACTTCCACCCCAAAAATTAATTAGTTTCTTCATTTTTAAAATTTGCCTCTATCCTAGGTTTTGCCCATTTGTAAGAAATTTTTACTCATTTAAAACAACATTTAATATGCTCCCTTATTTTTTTTTAAATATGTACAAGTCAGAATAAGCATGTTGTTTGAATTTTAACATAAATTAACAATGAATGACAATGTAAGAAAGGTCATGCGTGGTTACTTCTTCATCCGTGTACTTCAATTCAAAAAGGTAGGGTAGAATGACAAACTCCATCTCAATTCCTCCTTCAACTTCAAACTTGTCTGACATCGAAGGTTTACCGTTTTTTGTAAATGCCGTTTGACTTTCTTTGAAAAATCCTGGAATGTTTTTTTCAAAAAACCTTAATTTCATTTCGTCTGAAGAAAGAAATGAACATCTTGCATCACATAGGGTTGAGTAAATTATCAGGATTGAAATTCCCAGATTCAGCCCTTCCCTAACATCTGACATAATGATCTGACTTGTTTTCCAAAAAGCAACTGAAACTCAAAGGAGCAGACAGAAACCCATATGACTGGAAGTGAGATTTTCCCAGACTGTGTCAGATGTTTCCCTGGTTTTTCTTGCGCCGTAATTTCCTTTAGGAGGCTCAGAGCTTGATACGCAGTGAGCACCTCGTGACTCATAGTGTAGTTCTTCAGCACTAAGACTGGAAACGGGGGAATGATACATCATCTCTGTTTTTCCATGACAGCTCTATGAAAGAGCTCTTTCAAGACTATATCTCTTTTATCACCCACTGCCTTCGCCATATTTATTATTTCAAAAAACAGAGGATCTCTGTGAGCTAATAAACCAGAGGAATGCCATCCTCATATTTGTACAATACTTCTTATGATTTGGTTTTTATTGCTCTGAACCAAAGCTATTATTAGTGTGAACCTTGGAATTTCTCAGGAAGCTAGTAAACCACGTTATACTACCTGATAAGAGTATAAACGTGCTGTAGCCGTTTAATATGGTGAATTGAAGAATGCTTGAGCTGGAATGTGTCAGTTTAGTGCCTCCGGCATGGCTTTGCTTACATTTCCTGGTTCAGCTGGTTTGGATCAGAAGCCACCCACACTAGAACAATAAGCTTTAAAATTTAATTTGTAAGGGTTTGTATGAAAATATGCCGTGGGAATGAAACCATAAATGGCAAGAGCTGAAATGCATACATGTAGTTTACGTACCCGTTTACACGTCATTAGAAGAACCATTCGAAGAATGCATTCAAACACAGAATGCCTCCAAACACAGAATGCCTCATACAATAGCTAATCATCATTAAGACACATGCAAAGAAGGAGGCTAGAACCTGTAATTGCATTTGTTATAATGTAATATTCTTGAGGCAATCTGCATGTCTGACATCTGGAAGATATCAGGGATACAAACCACTACCAGGATGGGATTATTCACTTGCTTCCTTGATTGCATACAGGGAGTGTTGCACTTTTAATTTGATTAGATCATATCTCACACATTTGCAAACATGCAGAAACCGCAGTCACGAGTGCCATGTTCATAAGCAAGTAAAGACGCGTGTAACGTGACTCCCTGCTCAGAAATATAGATTTTTATATTAGATGTTATAAAGTTTTTTTTATATTATTATATTTATATATTACATACTTAACATACTTAACTAAACATAATAGAACAAAATTAAGTCAAATACTGCCAGCAACAGTAACTAAATTATATTAACAATAAACATATATTAAACAATAAACAAATTGTAAAAATATAACAAATAAAATGCTACCATAAAACATGATACTACCACAAACATAAAAAATAAAGTTAATAAATCAACAACAACAAAAACAACAACAATAATAAGTATTATTATTATTGTTGTTGTTATTGTTGACATGCATTAAAATATTAATAATATTAAATATAAAAAATATAAAATACAATACTTTCAGTAATAGTAATAAAATCATTAATAATTAATAAAAAGGTCAGTAAACTATTATTATTATTATTATTATTATTATTATACTACATTAAAAAACATTAATAATAAACAAAAATTAAGTTAAAAAACTATAATAATAATAATAATAATAATAATAATAATAATAATTATTATTATTATTATTATTATTATTATTATTATGCATTAAAATATTAAATATTCAAAAATAAAAAATAAAATACTGTCAGTAATAGTAATAAAATCATATTAATAATAAACAAAAAACTAAGTTCAATAAACTATTACTATTATTATTATTATTATTATTATTATTATTATACTACATTAAAAATATAACAAAATAAAATACTGCCAGTAATAGTGCTAAAATCATAATAATAATAATAATAATAATTCATAAAAAGCTGAATTCAATGAATTATATTATTATTACTACTACTACTATTATTATTATTATTATACTACATTAAAAATATAAAATAAAATGCTGCCAGTAATAGTGCTAAAATCATAATAATAATAAAATGCTGAATTCAATAAATTATATTATTATTATTATTACTACTACTACTACTACTATTATTATTATTATTATTATTATTATATATTAAAAGTATTTCATTAAACATTAAAACATTTTACAAAATAACATACTGTAATAGTAATAAACTCACAATAATAATAAACAAAAAACAAAAGTTCAATAAATTATTATTATTATTATTATTATTATTATTATTATACATTCAAATATTAAATAATACAATATATAACAAAATAAAAAAAAAAATGCCAGTAATAGTAATAAAATAATTAATAGTAAAATAAAACAATGTTCAATAAATTATATCATCATCATCATCATCATCATCATCACCATCATTATTATTATTATTCATAAAAAAATTAAATAGAAAAAAAAAAACACTGCCAGGAATGGAAATAAAAATATAGAATAAAACAATCAAGAAGGTCATAAGCATACCATATTTCTGTCAAAACATCTTTAAAACAGGACTGAGAAGCAAAATTGTGTAAGACTTTATAATGTAAGATGTTTTTAAATTTTTTAAATCTGATTTATTATTGTTTATCTCATTTAATGTTGCTATTATAAACAAAACAAAACACTGCCAGGGATAGTAATATAAATGAGCAATAATAAACACAAAAAATAAAAAAAATAAAAGAATATTATGAACATTTAAAAATATATATATATATATTTTTTAAATGTTCTAGAACTTTTTCATTACACATACATGAATTCCCAGACATCTTAAGTATATTAATTATTTTGGTGAATAATATAATCAGCCTGTTGCATTCAGAGTATGCCCATGTCCAGACATGTTTGGTGTGACCTCTTAAGTGACACCAGCAGGCTCCATTCAGACTTTAATACTCTTTCATCAGAGTGTTCAAACATTCAAATCAGTGCCATTTGCCCACTAAAAGGTGTGAAAAACTACACGTTCCCCTTTGTCAGTTAGGCTTTATTTAGTGAAGGGATCTCACGCTGAAGGTGTGAACTTCATTGCTCCAGTCCCCCGTCTTCGTCTCCCTCCTTCCCCCTTGCCCACACACACCTCACTTTATCTCCACCCACTGACACACTCGCTCTCTCATACACTCCCCTCTCGCCTGTCTGCTGCTTCAGTATCAGTCTCGTCTCTCCGCTGAACAGACACACTCGCTCACTCACTCACTCACTCCAGGGAGGTTGGATTACAACAGGGATCACTAAAGTATATTGATCTTGCAGACAGACACACCAGCACTCTCTCATCGAGGAGATACACACACTGTCCCAGGATCAACATGGGGAGTAGTATGTCATGCGTCCCCCAACACAACTTCAGGTTCTCCAGCAAGAGCTTCATACGCAGGAACAGGTAAGAAAACCATGAGAAACTACCTTAAAACTACCAAGTTTTTAAAGTATAAAGGCATGTCATGCAAACTAGAGGGATGTTGTGAAATGTTCCGAGTTGGATATTAGACTGAAATGCCAGAAGTTTGGAAAATACATAATAATATTATAAGTCAAACATTATTATTTTATTTTTTTTTTTTTGGTCTTGTTTTCCAGTAGAAATGTCAAATTATCTTTAAAACCAGATACATTCACTTGAGAAGCAAACTTGTGTAAAAACAGTTTGATATAGAAACTATTTTTACTCAGAAATGTCTGATAAATTTAACAATTACACACAAACCGCACAAATTTAAAAAAAAATAAATATAAGATTTTAAAGCAGTAAAACTGAAATAGTATTTATTGTATTCTAATAATTTGAGTTTTTTTTTTTTTTTACAAAAAAAAAAAATTTAGTGTATGAGATATTTGTAAGATTTGTTTTCAGAAAATATATTTTGAATTACGTTTATTTTTTAAACTTAATTAATATTAAATTATTATTATTACTATTATTTTTTATTATTTATTAAAATCTAATTTCAATTAGATACATTTTTTTCATATTTAAAAGAGAGAAAAAAAAATGCCAATTGGGTTAAAAAACACAACAACAAAAAACAGTGATATTAATTTATAAGATTTGTTTTCAGAAAATATAATTTGAATTTTATTTTCCTCACCCTACTAGCAAACATTTATTTGACCTAATATGAAATTATTATTCTTATTATATGTATGTATTTATTTATTTATTTATTTAAATATACTTTTTAATTTGATTTTTTTTAATATTTAAAAGAAGGAAAAAAATGCCAATTGGGTAAAAAAAAAAAAAAGGGTCATATATTAATTTATAAGATTTGTTTTCAAAAAATATATTTGAATTGATTTTATTATCCTCTATTTTCCTTTAACCTAATTAATTCCGTATATAAAATTAATATTAGTAGTAGTAGTAGTACATGTATATATTTATTTATTTAAATATGAGTGTAATTGGATATTTTTTTATATTTAAAAGAAGGATTTTTTTTTTACCAAAAATTTTATATGACAATATTTATTATCATTTTCATGTAATTAAAATACAATTTTTATTTACAATTTTTTTTATATTTAAAAGAAGGAAAATTTGCCAATAGGGTGCAAAAAACCTGTCATAATCTGTGAAAATGCTTTTTAGCTTTTTCCATTTTGCTTCTTAAAAGTTTTAGTAATACATGATGTTTTAAAGGAAAACAAGACAAAAAAAATACTCATTGAAAAATGATATTTTGTAGCACGCTGACACGATGAACACAGGTTAGCGATTTGAATTTAGCGGTGTAATGATGCTGTCTGTAAATCTCATTAGCTCAGTGACAGAATCTCACTTCACACTGACTGATACATTCATCTGCTGACAGAATTCACTAGTGTAATGAAGTTAGATCTATTTCTGTTTCCAGTGCAGCCTTCAGGGAAGGGTAGACTTCTCAGGTTTCGTGTTTTTTTGAGAGAATTGGGCTTATCCTGCGCCGAAAGTAATACTATTGTGCTTGCACTGCAAGTGACAGCGATCCGTGTAATTTACTGCAGTCAAATTTGGACAAATCTTCTGACTACCTGTCAGTAAAATAGACAGTCGGTCTGGTTTGCATGTGCTCTGAATGTATTACTGGGTTCAGTTAGGGTTCAGAGTCCGAGACCATAAAAAAGTCTTTGTATTTTTACTGCAAACATATCAGATCAGAGTTCACTGTAGTGGGACTCCGACACTTTGGACCCCTATCAGATTTAAAATAAGTCCACTGAACGCTTGCATTTTTAATGAAAGCAAAAAGTGATCCGCCGGAAATAGTTACATGAAGTTATGAAGTTGTCGCTGTCAAACTTTCATCACTTTTACAACCTGTTCTGTATAACAAGCCGCCTGCAACCTACATTCTTCGGCCGGATGAATTCTCCGGATGCCAAACACGTTCATCACCGAGCCCTAGTAAATCACCGATACTTCCCATTATTGTCTGCATGAATGAGCCCAGTGTTGTTATGCTAATTGCATTCAAAGCAGAGACAGATTGACAAAGAGAGAGAAGAAAAACATGGGACGTCTCTCTCGCCAAGGATGATTTCCTCGCTGACATTGACTTCCTTAGCTTATCGTTGGGCAGGAAGGACTTCATTATATAGATCTGACACTAATGATTATAAATGGGGGTCATGGGTAACAAAAGGCATTTCATGAGCAGGGCATTGTGGTTTGTAACACAAGCTTTATTGTTTTTTTTCTCTTTAAACGGTGCAGACTGAGATGTAAAACTGATACGTTGACTAGTGCAAGCTAAGGGAGAATAGACATGTGTAATGGTGATGTAATCTTTTGTGTGGGACACTGAGCACCAGAATCTTCACAGACAGACTGACTCTGACTAAGCATGATTAACTGATCATCCTGAGTCAAGATAACCCCTGTGTGGGGGTCACATCCATTTTTTTTCTTATCCCACAATCCTATACTTGACTAACTAAGGTCTACTATTTTGTGCACTGTTTTCTGAGCAGCAGCCGTTTGTTCCGGAAAAAGTACCCACAGGAGGGACAGGAGAAGTCCAATAGCATCATCAATATTCTCTGCACCGTCACACCAAGAAAGGTGAGGAACCTCACAGCTAATGATTTCATAACCTACCCATTAAATTATGAATCCTGTGAATGTTTAAATTTTTTTGCATGTTTTAATAAAGTTTTTCCTTGGTAATGCTAAGACTCAGAAGAATGTTACCAGAAAGCAAGTCTATGTTCTAAGATTGTTTTCCTTAAATCTCGGTTAAGTTGTGAAAATATTATTTCCAAAAGTTGTGAAGGTACAAAACGTCAGTTTTTGTTTTAAGGAAGTTTTTCTTTTGTTAAACTTAGTGTTGTTAGCAGAATGTTACCAAAAAACAAGTCTATGTTCTAAGATTGTTTTCTTAAAATTTTGCTTGAGTTATAAAAGCATTCTTTCCAAAAGTTAAGGTTCAAAACGTCAATTTTTATGTTTTGAGAAAGTTTTTCTTTAGTTATACTAGCGTTTTGGAAAATGTTAGCAGAACGTTACCAGAAAACAAGTCTATGTTCTAAGTTAGTTTTCCTAAAATTTTGCATGAGTTATAAAAATATTATTTCCAAAAGTTGTTAAGGTTCAAAACGTATATTTCTTAAATGTTTTAAGAAAGTTTTTCTTTAGTTATACTAACATTTTGGAAAATGCAAGCAGAATGTTACCAGAAAACATGTCTATGTTCTAAGATTGTTTTCTTAAAATTTTGCTTAAGTTATGAAAATATTATTACCAAAAGTTGTGAAGGTTCAAAACGCCAATGTTTCTGTTTTAAGTAAGCTTTTCTTTTGTTAAACTTAGTGTTGTTAGCAGAATGTTACCAGAAAACAAGTCTATGTTCCAACGTCAATGTTTATGTTTTGAGAAAGTTTTTCTTTAGTTATACTAACGTTTTGGAAAATGTAAGCAGAATGTTACCAGAAAACAAGCTTTAAGAACATTTTCTTAAAATTTAGCTTGGGTTATGGAAATATTATTTTCAAAAGTTGTTAATGTCCAAAACATCAAATTTTTACGTTTTATAAAGTTTTTCTTTTATTATACTAACATTTCAGAAAAAAATTGCAGAATGTTACCAGGAAACAAGTCTATGTTCTAAGACTGTTTTACTAAAATTTTGCTTAAGTTACGGAAATATTATTTCCAAAATTTGAACCTGATCAACATGTGATTTTTTTTTAAAGAAAGTTTTCTTATGTTATAATAACGTTTTGGAAAACATAAGCAGAATGTTACCAAAAAAACAAGAACATTTTCATAAAATTTCACCTAAGTTATTACTTCCAGAAGTTGTCAAGGTTCAAAACCTCAGTTTTACAGAATATTCGATTTAATGTTCACAGGAAATATTTGAAAGTGTTGTCATGACTTTCAACAATGTTCTTAGAACGCAAATGTATAAATAATATTCTGATGCTAACATTTTGTGATTGTTTTAAAGCTGTTAATGTAAGAACATTATATTTTATTGTGTTTTGTTAGTAAGAAAACATTTACAGAACATCAGCCAAAGTTCTGAAAACATTCCCTATTAGCTACGCTTTCACATTTAAGGAGTACATCTTTGCATATCACATGTTACTGAGAAAAGGAACTAACTTTTAACACTGTGTTGACATAGGAAATGTCACCCAAAGATCTCCAGGTGATTGAGAACATTAAATGGGACCCTCCGTTCCCTTACGACCCAGCTAGTGGATGGAAAAAGAGCAGCATCAACGTAAAGAACTACGGCAGAATGATCCACAGCTCTAAAGTTCGCTTCCGCTTCCTGCACTGCCAGGTGAGACATACCAACTCTCATCAAAAGTTTGATCACATATCCAAATCAAAGTACAAACAAACACACAGCCGTCAAGAATAATCATTCAATAAACCACTCAAAAAAAAAACAGACTTTCATTTGATGAATAAAGTGGTCTGAGCAGCCGTGACAGTCACTTACTCACTCTCTATGAGGTAATGCATAACAAACAGGTGGAAGATACAAGATGTCACACGATGGTTGTATGAAGCCCTGCGGGAATGACGTACGTCCATTTGCTGATTAATTGATGCGACTCAGTTTGGGGAGTTTAGGCCGTGTTGAAACACGCAGAGATGTGAGGTGTTGTGAAATGGCTCAGAGTTGCAGAGATTACCTGGGGCAGAGCATGCTGATCAAACTGCTGATATATTACACATTGGCTCTGAAGCGTGGGAATCTCAGGTTGACAACATGTAGTCATACTAGGAAAAAAATACAAAATAAGAGGAAGGTAAAGAAAAGAAAAATAACCCAACACAGGGTGAGGTCAAAGGGGGAACATACTGTACAGTAGTGCCATTACAGCTGAAAGGAAATGTTACCCAACAGTATTTGTGATAATGGTATATTCTGTACCTTGTGGTAAAGGCCTAGATCAGATGAAAGGAAATGAGCTGTCCATGATAAATCAATGTCAGCTGCTTTAAACTAGTCTTTAGAGCAAACAAACACTTTTCAGAATGTATTCACAAAGAGACATGATTTAGACAGAAGTACTTAACCATTCATTCCAGGGACTATAAACAAGATTGCTACATATACAACATATACCTGCATCCTCTTTGGAGTTTGCCTTTAACATGACCTTTGAAAATCTTGCTATTCAGACTATGGGAGACTGAGATCTTTTAATCCGCCAATGTTGTTGAATTCAAGCCTATAAAGCAGCATTACCCAGAATGATCCCTCCGATTGTGTCGATGCTGAGCTGATGGAATGCGTCTGTTCTTTCAGGATGTGCATGACTGCTATCTGGACCTGTTCCAAACCCATCTTCATTTTGTCTCTAACAACACAACTGGACTCACATACCAGGTAAAAGATGCACCTACTGTATTCATTTTGTTACACACAATAAACAATGCATACCACAGGCCGAAATATAAAGGAACACCATATATGTCCATGCTTGCGTCACAGCCTTAGGCACGAACTGTCGTTTGAGTCATGTAGTAACGGAGATGGATATTACAGACTTTCTATGCTTTGTGATGTAAATGTGTCACCTCTCCATGCCAAAATTGCCACACTAAATTGTATTCAGTCACACAATTTGTCTGTCTATTGTGACCTGCATTAATCAGGTTTTATTATTTCTGCTTGTATTAACCTGAGTCACTGGGAGGTGACGGTAATAAATGTTAATTATCAATAAAAGAGCATTGTGCAAACGCTGAATGTGTCAAAGTGACATATCTGAATTGTTATCATTTTGATAACAATGTGACATTTGTTTTTAAAATGTAAAAAATTCTATTTCTAATTTCTAATCCTTCCCAAGTCTGATTTAAAGTTATTCCCACACTACCAGTCAAAAGTTTTTGAACAGTAAGATTTTTTATGTTTTTTAAAGAAGTTTTTTCTGCTCACCAAGCCTGCATTTACTTTTACAAAGTAAAAGTATTTAAAAAGTACAGTTAAAGTCAAATTTTGAAATATTTTTACTATTTAAAATAACTGTTTTGTATTTGAATAAATTTTAAAGTGTAATGTATTCCTGTGATCAAAGCCAAATTTTAGGCATTTACCTTTCCTGCAGAGTTTAGTTCCAACCCTGATCAAACACACCTTTCTGTAATTACCAAGCGCTCCTTCAGATCCTAATTAGTTGGTTCAGGTATGTTTGATCAGGGTTGGAGCTGAACTCTGCAGGAAGGTAGATCTCCAGGAACAGGGTTGTGCACCCCTGCTTTAAATTGATCAAAAGTGATGATAAAGACGTTTAAAATGTTACAAAAGATTTTTATTTCAGATAAATGCCTTTCTTCTGAACTTTCTTTTTATCAAAAAAAAAAAAAAAAAATCTACTCAGCTGTTTTCAACATAATAATAAATGTTTTGTAGAGCAGCAAATCAGAATATAATAACGATTTCTGAAGGATCATGTGACTGGAGTAATGATGCTAAAAATTCTACTTAAAAAAAAAAAAAACTCACAGGAATAAGTTACATTTTAAAATATATTAAAATATTTTAAATAGTAAAAATGTTTCAAAATGTTACCGTTTTTGCTGTACTTTGGATCAAATAAATGCAGACTTGGTGAGCAGAAGAGACTTCTTTAAAAACATAAAAAAATCTTACTGTTCAGAAACTTTTGACTGGTAGTGTATATTCAATTAATATAATATTTATTTAAAATTTTATTTTATTTTCAATTTAAAAATAAATATATAATTTTTAAATCCCATATGAAGTCAAAAACTCATAAGTCCAAGGCACTTGAATAATGTGAAAAATAAAAAGCCTTTATTCACATGGCTTTAAAGTTTTAAAGACAACAAATTTTAAAACTTTAAAGCCATGTGAATAAAGGCTTTTTATATTTCACATTATTCGAGTGCCTTGGACTTATGAGTTTTTGACTTCACAAAAGAATCCCGCACCCAAAGAGCAGTGATTTATTTATTTTTACACCCCAGTAGCAGTTTTTTGTTTTTTCGTATGTTTAAATCCCATATTTTCAATGTAGATTTTCAAATGGCTCTCTATATAAAAATGTTTATTTAATTCACTATAAAGGCAAATCACTAAACTCACTATGATTTATTTTTGTTTTACAGGGAACACTTCCTCTTAAAGAGCTCACAATCTGCAAGGTGCAGAACAGGAACAGCTTTGGTGATTCGCAGGAATTTGCATTCCAGATAAACGGTGAGTGTGCTTGATAATTCAGAGTTGTACAAACAGGAAAAGGTAGGCAAGAAATGCAAGATAAAGCAACAGAGAGATATAGTTCCATACATATAACTGCGCAATACCGTTTTGTCTTACATTCTGGAGGTCTATCATTTTTTTTTTTTTTTTTTTTAAAAACCCTGTTGTTCTCAGTGATATATAAGGCTGGAATTTGTTACTCTAAACTAACCTGAAAACATAAGACGGGTGAGGCGTACATTGCAAAGCCACACTACGTAGGCCCAAAACCACTTCCCACGTTCGGACATTCCAGAGGTTCAAAAGCACTAACGCAAAGTAAACCTCCTCCATTTGCCACTAGTCAGAAGAGAGATAAGTTGTCCTCAAGACCCCCCTTGTTATACGACAGGTGCGCCTGAACTCGCTCAGCTGTGGAGCTACGAGGGCCCTTCTCTCTTCACCTCTCTGTCTCAGTAAAAGTACTCCACATTCCAGAGCACTGGACCTGAACACACAAGTTTGCTTATAAAATTTTTATGGGAATTTACCACATAAAAAAACATTGATTTTATTGCTCTGTCATGCTGAGAAATCAACAAAACGCTTATGCTTAACGTTCTCGGAAGATGACTCAATGCGACCGCAACTGAATGAAAAAGAATTAATCGTTATCTGATGTTTAATCCCACTTTCCAAATTAGTGAATAAATCTTCTTATTTGACACCATGTCACATCAGATATGACTCACTATTGTATTTTAAATTAATAATATGTTGTCTTAGATTGGTGGGAGTGAGTTTCAGGAGCCTATGAGGCACAAAGCAGCATTTCCAGTCATGATTAAATATGTATTCTGGGAAAAAATGACCAAGTCTTGCACACAAACACGTGCCTTTGCTAAAACCACATCACACCTGACTGGAAATGACTGTACAGGGCAGGTCAGTGGGGCTGATATCTATGCTGACAAAGCCTGGAATGCGAGTCTGATAAAAGGGAGATTCCAGGTTTGATGCATTCTTTCAGATTAGCTGTTCGAAGGGATAACTGGTTTGCTGCAAATGCATGGCATGCTGTAATGTTAAGAGCTCTTGAAACAGATTATTTGCTCTCAGGGTCAGAAATGTCAGCAGTGACATTTTGACATGAAACAGAGCAACGGTATCTACACACATGCATCTATACTTTAAAACAATAGATTCACTGAAATATTCAGCAACCTGTTGCAGGCTCTTAAAGAGACCCAGATGGTCACTGGTCTCAGTCATCTGACCTAACCTCTGACCTCTTGTCTTTGACCTTTGCAGGGGTCAGCTTGAATCCTATCATCGTGTACTGCTCGACAGAGGAGGAGATGAACAACTGGTTCGGGCTTTTGAAAGAACAAATTGAGGAAAATGGCGGCAGTGCAGTCGCACTGGAAACATACACAAGAATTAAGGTATTGCATCTACCTTTATCAGAATTACCTGTACTTGCTACGAGAAGTATATGACAATGAACAAGGTGTTAATTCAGATCAGAGTGACTCATGCTGGTCATTGTCCTTTGGGATTTCATAAGGGAGTGGTTTCTTTTGTGGTCACCTTGGCTGGATTTGAAAAAGACATGTATTTTTTCCTGTTCTGACACATCGTGCTATTGCAGCAAGCGAGCAAAACATCCGCATCCTATAATTAGCAGAGATGTGCAATCGAGAAACGGATTTCTTTGAAATTGCCAAAGCTGATGACACTCCCAAATCTTTCCCATATCATAACAAGACGCATCATGTCAGTTTTTACTTTTGAACATGGATTCATACTCAATATTGTCTCCAAAGGTGCAGTGCTCAGAGGAGACCAACGTGGAAAAGGACGAGTTGAGGAACTCCATTAGTAAAGAGCCCATTTATGAATGGGAGGGCTCACAACGAGAGAGTCTAGGGCCCATTATTTACGTCACGAAAGTCAGGCTGCAACATATGCCTTGTCAGGTAAGAGTTCTAGAGGATGTTCTCATCATCTTGCCCTTTATTTTGGTTTGATTACTTACACAAATTGGAAAAAAATGCAAATAAAAATATATTTACATAAATATAACGTCATAAAAGCAATAGAATTATAATATAAAATCGATAATATTATAATACCGCAATTATTCTAATTTTATACACTATCAGTCAAAAGTTTTTGAACAGTAAGATTTTTAATGTTTTTTTTTATTTTTTTTTAAAGAAGTCTCTTCTGCTCACCAAGCCTGCATTTAATAAATTATAGAATAAATGACAGAAATTAATACTTACTTATTTAGCAAGGAAGCTTTAAATTGATCAAAAGTGACGATAAAGACATTTATAATTTTACGGAAGATTTCTATTTTAGATAAATGCTGTTCTACTAAACTTTCAATTCACCAAAGAAACCTGAAAAATTCTACTCAGCTGTTGAGCTGAATGCTTTCTGAAGGATCATGTGACTGGAGTAATGATGCTAAAAATTCAGCTTCGAAATCACAGGAATAAATTACATTTTAAAATCTATTCAAATAGACAACGGTTATTTTAAATAGTAAAAATATTTCAAAATTTGACTGTTTTTGCTGTACTTTGGATCAAATAAATGCAGGCTCTGTAAGCAGAAGAGACTTTAAAACATTAAAAATCTTACTGTTCAAAAACTTTTGACTGGTAGTGTATACTCAAAATATAAGGAAATACAATTTACACAGCTAAGAATGACGTTTACTTTGAAAAGCCTTTGAATTGGTCTTAGCATGAGGAGGGTCTAAATTCACTTCCATTCTTTCTTAAGGGGTGCAAAGCAAGCTCAGTTTACACTTAGGGTCTGTTTTGGCATGGCCACTTTCACACCACCCTCATTAGTCAAAGTCTGCCCGGTTTCAGCAGGTCTCCTTGAACCGACGGCATACGAACACAAAGCACAGTTTACAGGCTACCATGGGGGCTGTAGTGTAACCAAATATCCGGCGTACGTGTGGCCAAATATCTAAACCTTTTCCCAGAGAGTGAGGGAGGGTGAGCAATTGATAGTCCCTCTTAAGTGTACTGTGAGAGCGGAGAGGATCTGCTTGTGGAAAGGGTGTGTAAACCAGTTGCTTGCCTCACGAACTTGACTTGACTCACCCAACAGCTGTCTTTGAACACACCCTGAGCCGAGTTAAATCACACACACTCGTGGTCGGAGCAAGACCTCTGGGAAATCTGGTCAGCTTCTTAGATATTATTACACAATAGTTAGTTCCGCTCGTCGAATTCCGCTCCAACAGCATTTAAATTTTCAGCCGTTTACTGCAGTCCGCTTCTTCCAAACAAGTTGTGCGTCACGAGCGCTTTCGATGCTTCGTGAAGCTTCAAAGCCTTGACGAATCTTTTGTTTCGAATCCTTGATTCGAACCAAACTCAAGTCAGCTGATTATACTGTTTGGAAACAGCTAAATGGCTCTTATTGGTAAACTAGGGTCTTACATGATTTTAACCAATCGCTGGTCAGTTGTAATGTTGGTTCGCTTTTACCGAATTTTCATAAAAAGCGTGTATGATTAAAAAAGGAACAGTGATAGTTAATTGTTTTTAATTTGCCTAATAAGCCAAGTCTTGCCTAAAAGACAAAAACCAAGCCCTTTAAAAGAACACAAATTAAACAGATTCATATTTAATAGTATTTAATGATTTGTTGATTACATTTAATAGACTTTGCATTTTAATAAAACCTAATTGGTTTGTAAAAGGTGCCTAAGTATTTTTAGGTTAAGTTCTCCTTGCATATTCATCCTTTTGACCAGCAGGCCACCCTGCGTTTTTCTAGCGCATCAAAACAATCATTTTGTTAAGTTGATTCCGAATTTCAAAAAGAAATTGAGTCATCAAATCATTCACTCAAACGATTTGTTCAAACACACTGAATCACTTAGGAATGAAGCAAATTAATGAGTGAGTCATTTAATCAGGCTTTTATTCGATTCAAAAACAGTGAATCCTTTAGGCACACAACTATTGTGTTTGGTTTACAGACGCTCTCTGCATGAAAATAGATAAAGTAACTGGAATAAAGTGTCTAAAACTTTACTATTAGCTTATTGTCAACTGTAGTGTATATAAAAATCAATAATGATTGTTAATCAATTCCTCTGTTGGGTTCACAGGAGCAGTATGACCGTCTGCTGGTGTTGTATACCAACTATCTCATAATTCTGTCTGAAGAGAATGATGGCCTCTTTTACAAGGTATCTTAAAATAATTTCATTTGCACAAACGAATACAGCAGCAAGATTACACAAATAATTCAGTGAGGCACTCATATAATCTTGAATGTATTTGCAATTGCAGGGCAAACTTCCTCTCAACATGATTACAGTTACAACTCCCTGCCAGGACATCAAGCCCAACACACTTATGATTGAGGGTGAGTTAACAAGTCCAACTTCAGTTGCTGGATGTTATCATTCTTGGCAAAGATCTGATATGTGCTATAAACATGACTGTTTTCCTGTCATGCTGTGCAGATGCATATGTGACTCTAATTCTTGTGGATTTGGTTGTTAGGGAAGTTGATAAACCCTATCATCGTGTCCTGTCTGGACAAGAGCGAGTTCAATGACTGGATCCAGAATTTCAAAAGCGCTGACGTCCCTATCCTCATCCCTCCTCCCCCTGTCTATGACATCATTTACACTCCAACACAGAAACAGGTGAGCATTCACTTCCATCTCGGACATGGTGTTGAATATCTATACTGTGTGTAAATGCTACGAGATATTTACTTTCTCCTCTGTTATTCTCAGGCTCCAGAGTTTGACAGGTGGAGCAGCAGCAGCCATGGAGCTACCGACCCACTAAGGCAGTCCCAGGACAAACGCAGATCCCATGAGCTCCAGCTGCCAAGTGCCATTGACAACCCTGTTTCCCCTGGTTATGCTGAGCCTCTCTGCGTAAGTGTCTATCCTAATAGCCTAAACCCATTAACACCAAGCTGTGAAGATATGTGATATTTGCCCATCCACAATGTGTTTCCTAGTTTTCCTAGGTGAATTGCTCTTGCACAGTTCAATTTCATATCTAGTATAAAAATGGGTTAGGCACAGGTTATCTAAAGATTTCAAATATGGAGCATTATTCATAGGAATGACTTATGTTTATTTTGGAGGAGCAGCACATGGGGTTGTGAATAAGATCTGCAGTGTTTCAGTTGGGCTGTTAATAATTAACATGTGTGCAATCAATTTCCTTTGTGCTACCGCCTACAACACTTATGTGCATTAGTACTAAATGCTATTTACCAAGTATCCTCTAAAAGTATCCAAATTTTCAACTCAAAACTCTCAAAAATCTCTTAGACTCTTAAAATCACATTTGAGATTTAAACATACACAACCCAGCAAATTACTTAAAGGGATAGTTCACCCAAAATGTAAATTTTGTTATTAATTACTCATCCTCATGTTGTTCCAAACCCGTAAGACCTTCATTCATCTTTGGAACACAAATAAGATATTTTCCATGAAATCCAAGAGCTTTCTGACCCTTTCTGACATAGACAACAACTCAACTACCACGTTCAAGGCCCAGAAAGGTAGTAAGGACATCGTTAAAATAGTCCATGTGACATCAGTGGTTCAACCATAATTTTATAAAGCTACTAAAATACATTTTGTGTGCAAAGAAAACAAAAATAACGACTTCATTTGACAATTTCTTCTCTTCGGTGTTAGTCTTTCGGCGCACGTTCACGAGAGTACACTCTTAAAAATAAAGGTGCTTCACGATGCCATAGAAGAACCTTTTTTGTCTAAATGGTTCCAGAAAGAACCTTTAACATCTGAAGAATCTTTCTGTTTCACACTCTTTCTTTGTGGGCGAAAAAAGGTTCTTCCGATTATAAAAAGGTAAGAAAGAGATGGTTCTTTAAAGAACCTTAGACTAAATGGTTCTTTGTGGAACCAAAAATGGTTCTTCTGTGGCATCGCTGTGAAGAACATTTTAAGCACCTTAATTTTTAAGAGTGTACCACAACGTATTTTTGGGTGAACTGTCCTTGGAAGCATGTGTTGATGTTCAACCACAGTATAACAAAGTGTCTCCTCATATCAACATGAACTGCCATTCACAGCTCATTTTATGTCCATACAGCAAAATATTTCTGATTGAAACAGAAAAAAATGGACTAGACTAGACTTTTTTTTCCATTAGATTTTATTCATTGAAATTGATTGACTAGTGGAAAGTTGTCAAACAGAGTACAAAGTTTGTTGTAACCTGCTAGAAGAATGCAAATACAGTCCATTTAATCAGTTTCTGTGTTGTGTGTGTTGGTACAGTTCATTTCCAGCAGGCCTAACTCTTCAGATACACAGTACTCGGCTCACCTTGGCAGCAGGAGCAGCAGCTTCTCCTCCCGTGTCAGACCAGCCCCTGATCATCGTCCTGTTTCCCTCCACTACTCCTCCCCTCCACAGATATCCTATCTCGCCTCAGAAGGTCCCATGTCACCGGTTTACAACACGCCGTACAGTTCGGTGCACTGCAACGGCCCTGTTCAACACATAAAGAAGGCCCCACTAGTCAAGGTAGCAGAGCATGATTTGCATTCAGTTTTGGCTTTGGAGAAATGGAATGAATAAAAACAAGCATAACTTATAATTTTCCATCTGTCTTTATGCAGTCAAACAGCTGGAGCACGCCACAGACAAATGTCAAACACCAGCTCTTAGCTCCACACCGCCACTCAGACCTCTTTAGTCACCGCAAACCTCTCTCGCCTCTTTATGACGACCCCAGCACCCCCAGAATGTACCCTCTGGAAGAGAGCTCTGCACATGCGTCGGTAAGTGGGTCAGGATATCAGATCCGCTCTCTCATTTGACACCGCTGCCTACGGTGACCAAACACCCCGAAAGCAGGGGCGCTGATTTGACGATCTAAAGCCATGGAAAGTCCCCACAGCCTACATTACTAATTGATCCATCCAGATGCATAATGAAAAAGGCTGCTGAGCGAATGAGGCAAAGTGTTATTCCTGTTAACATGCATATTTGAGCGAGTATTTTTTACGTGGAGTGCAGGTTTTAAGTTATTCGTTTTTCAAACATGGATTATATAACAGGTTAAAGATTAAATCTTTTAATCAGCGGAGTTCACTATGCTATCTTTCGAGTGAGGGCAAATCTCACGAAGTGCATATTTTTCTGCCACGCAGCATTCTTCACGGGGCTCCATGGAGCAGTCGTATCCTCCTCTCCTTCCTCCATCCTTCCGGCTGTGTACTCCTCCTCTTGGGCGGAAAAACAGACACGGGCAGGCGCTGGAGCCTGAGGTGGTCAGCAGTCAGTGGTCTGATGATCTACGTGCCCAGGCCGTTTCCAGACTGAAGTTACTGCCCGCCCCAAACCGACAGCCAGAACGCAACCACATCTCTCAGGTAATGGGACGGGAGTAGATTTCAAGACTTTTCTTTTAATGAGGCTTTTTACTTTTTATCAAAATAAGTCACCATATGCATGAAATGTATATTTTGTAGATTTTTTAATGTCTTTGAAAGAAGTCTCTTATGCTCTCCTAGGCTGCATTTAATTGATCAAATATACAGTAAAAACAGTAAAATGTGAAATAATATTACAGTTCAAAATAAATATTTTCTATTTTAATATATGTCAAGTAGTATTTTATTCCTGTGATGGCAAAGCTGAATTTTCAGCATCACTACTCCAGTCTTCAGTGTCACATGATCCTTCAGAAATCATTCTGATCAAGCAACATTTATTATTAACAATATTGAAAACAACTTAATATTTTTGTTAAAAACATTCTTTGATTAATAGAAAATTCAAAAGAACAGCATTTATTTGAAATAGAAATCTTTTGTAATATTATAAATGTCTTTACTGTCTCTTCTGATCAATTTAAAGCTTCCTTGCTGATTAAAAGCATTAATTTGATTTGAAAAAAAATAAATAAATAAATCTTATGGGTCTCAAACTTTTGAAAGGTAAAAGAAAAAATGTTTATTTTAATGACTTAACAGCACCAAAAAAATAATTAAGATGGATAGAAATAAGTCACTGTTCTGTTTGTGGTTGGTACGATTTTTTTTTTAATGTTTTTTAATCTTATGCTCACCTAGGCTGCATTTATTTGATCAAATATACAGTAAAAAATGTGAAATAATATTACAATTCAAAATAACTATTTTCTATTTTAATATACTTTAAATAGTAATTTATTCCTGTGATGGCAAAGCTGAATTTTCAGCCTCATTACTCCACTTACTACACTGAAAACTTTTTTACTGAAATACTAAAAACTGAAAAAAAAAAAAAAACTTTGATGAATAGAAAATTTTAAAGAACAACATTTATTTTAAATAGAAATATTTTGGAACATCACAACTATTTTTACTGTCTCTTTTGATAAATTTAATGAATCCTTGCTGAATAAAAGTATTTAAAAAAATCTTACTGGCCTCAAACTTTTGAAAGGTAAAAGTGTTTATTTTAATGACTTAATAGGTAAAAAAAAAAAAAAAAAATTAAGATGGATAGAAATATATGTATGTAGCTTTAAAAACAGTATTCAAAAATTAACTCCTGTTCTCCTGTCTTTTACAGAGAGGTTTCTCAGGTCACACTGTCATGGAGGCGCAGCAGATATCTTACGGTTACTCACCAGGTGAGAATTTTTGACATGCTAAAGATAAGAGGAAGTTACAGCACCACAATGGCACGATGTTATGCACATTTCACAGATGTAGATAGAAAAACCGATACGCAAGATGCACAGCAACTCGCACTACCAGTTTTGTAGCCACAAGTTTTGTTTAGATAGTGAAACGTTGACCTAGATCGTAAGTTTGTTTTATAGGCTTTTTTGAAACAATTGAAACAAAATTGTTTAATTGAAAAGCTTAATCACCTAATTAGGCCACACGTATACACACTCACTTGTCAGGTTTAAACACAACACCACAGGGAGGAAATAATCCACGGTGACACGTGCATAGAGCAGAGTCTCACGGCACAGCTAATGCGATGGTTTTAGAATGACCTTCTCCAGCACACACACACAGCATTTGATGGGGTGTGGTTTCCCAAGCAGGACATGTCAGTGGAAACAAGAGTGCAGATGAAGAGGCATGTGTGTGTATGTTAGTGTGTGTGATATGGCTCAGAGCCAGGGTATTTTAAATGACAGCACTGCAGGTGGCACATGAAGGAAAGACCAGCGAAAGTACAGAATTACCACCGAGGGTGATTTAAAGCTCACAAGTGGGAGATCTTGCAAGACATTTAGAGCCTCTCTGTGGAAAAGAACACAAGAAACGATATGGTAGATCTTAAATTAGGGCATGAAGTATTTAGTTGGCTCAGTTTACTGACTTTTAAACCTTGGCGTGTGGATTTTGATATTGAATCCCAGTATCGGAAGACAGAGTTTAAGTTCGTTCCATAAGAGCAGGGTACCTTTCAATCACTGGTTGACATTTAGCAGAACTACATATTTCGAGTGTTTGAAGACATTAATCATTGTTTTTTGCTTCTCACAGATGACTCTTACCTTCAGCCAGTGGATCCAGATGACCAGGAAATGGACTATGATAACATATGGGGGTTTGACCAGGATAATGGGATGATTCAGCCCCTGCCTGGAACTTCACCACACCGGACAGCGGCTTACTTTGGAGCTCAAGGCCTGGGCGCTATGACAACACACCAGAGATGGTCATAAAAGAGAACAATGGGCTTATGCCCGTCCGGACTTGCACACATAGCAGACTAATCAAAGCCACACATGCACACTGGGCATGTTTTCACCGACGGCTAGCATGCCCGAGTATCTGGATATTCGCAGTTTGTTCTTTCAGTGGCTCTGTGACATATTTTGCACATGTAACGTCCTTTCATTCTGTGGTGATGGTTTCAGACCGCCGTATGCATTTGGTACAAACACGTGTATTACACTGCTTGATGCATTTATGTATATATGAATATAAGTAAAAATACTTAAAGGTAGCATTTGGGAGTTTTTTGAATTTAGTTTTGTTTGTGAGTCGTACAAACGGTTGGAAATTGTGATTATATGCGTATTTTTTTAATACATACCAAAATGTAAATATGTTATTTTTTCTATTTAAGTTTTATGTTTTTATTATTATTGATTATTATTTTTATTTTATTTATACATGTTCCATATTTGTCCTGTGGAGGTCAAAGCTGTTCATTTAAAAGGAAATAAGTCTGTACTGTTTTTGAATTGTTTGTGACAATTAAACGCAGTGATAAAACAGTAGCACCGCTTCAGCTGTCCACTTTAAATACATTACATTTTTGAGTAACTTAATTTTTTTATATATATATATATATATATATATATAAAACAACTCTCTACTCTGAACAATGGATTTACTTTTAAACTGCAACATATTAAAATAAGTTTAGCATGAGTTATTATAGTACATAAATAAATTATAGGCATTTGCTATTTTAGTTGTTATAACACAAAATGTAAATTATTAAAAGAGGGGCAAGATGACCCCTACTGAGGTAAGAAGCCCCCCTGCATAAACTCTTACAGAATGTATGAGTGACTTTTAATATAATTCTTAATATCTATATATCTTTTTAAAGTATAAATAATGTAAAATACTAAATCACTATTTTATTTAAAATGTATTTTAAATTTAGTTTCATTTAGTTTAATCTGAAAGATAAAATTATTCTGACTTCCCTGATGAAAACAAACAAACAAACAATAGAAACCATCACAGAAATTCTAATGGGTTCCATTACAAACGTTACAAACCATCAACTTTTAAAACCATTAAACGATTAAAAATGGTTTTCTGTAGTGTATTTTGGGACATATGTGAACCTGGACCACAAAAACGGTAAAAAGTCAATTTTTTTTGAAATTGAGATTTATACATCATCTGAAAGCTGAATAAAAAGCTTTCCACTGATGAATGGTTTGTTAGGACACAACAATATTTGGCCGAGATACAACTATTTGAAAATCTGGAATCTGAGGGTTCAAAAAAAATCTAAATATTGAGAAAATAGCCTTTAAAGTTGTCCAAATGAAGTTCTTAGCAATGCACATTACTAAACAAAAATTAGGTTTTGATATATTCAGAGTAGGAAATTTACAAAATATCTTCATGGAACATGATCTTTACTTAATATCCTAATGATTTTTGGCATAAAAGAAAAATCAATAATTTTGACCCATTATTAATAATAATGATAATTTTTGTGCTCCAAGCAGGGTCACATTATAACCAGTAAAACTATTACAAATTTTGTAATGGTGTCTATTGTTTATTTTTTTTCAGCAAGGTTATATACAGGCAGATGAATATTTACATATTTCATTGCCCATATTTTAAGTGAAGATATGTTAAAAGCAACACTATGAATGCAAATTTAATGACTGCACTCAGGCTTGACCAATAGATGTCTGAAATGTACAACTAATTCATGGAAATATTACATAATAATCCCACTAATTACAAAAAGTATTACATTTTAAAATAGCACTAGTTGCAACATGCTACTTAGGCCTTCTGTACCAATTCTCTGAGCCCATCTTACCCCAATTGTCTAGGTTTTTACTTCAACATAAAAAAAATATATAACTTTTACTCCACAAATCTAATAATACTTCTGTGTCTACAGATCACTCATCCCTCCCTCATGTCAGAAAATGTTGATATTCAACATTATACAACGTCATAAATCACTATTTTTCCGAGACAATATTAGAGCAATGAACCTTTAACGGTGACAAATGCTGTAAAAACGTTGCGAAATTAAAAATTCAACTTCGTTGGAAAAGAAGGAATTTGAATTATGAACGTCAGAGAGGTCTCTGTCCGCCTAACTTTACCTCACTCTTCTGTTGCCATCTGCTGGTAAGATTTAGAAGTACAAGTTAAATATCTCAATAGGGTAATATATAGCAAAATATTTTTTCTTTCTTTCTGCAGAATCTCATTTTCTATTTCCATAAAAACTGTAATGTTAGTTCCCCTTAATTATAAAATTATTCATTTTATAAAATTTGTACAAATGTTTAGGTTTCTTACCTTAGACTGGCACGATCATAGTACGATTGGGTGTTTATTCCCCTCTAGTGGCCAAAATGAGCATTACTTTTAACATACATGTGTACTGACAAATAAAACACTTTAACCTCATTTGATGATTTCAAATGCATAAAATGTATTTATCCTACATAATATTTAAAACAGGGAGCACCATATGATTCAAAAACTCAAAGACTGTTTTCAGATCTGAAGTGACATCATCACATGGGTATATGATTTAATATTTAGATGGTCTATAAATACACCAAAATAATTTGGCCCAGCGAAAATTCCTGTATCCCAATAGTATACTAAACTGTCTATTTGTACATAGACATTAGCTCTTCCATTACAATCTCTCCACAACTACACTTACTTAGACACATATGTCCATCTTCATCATAACACCTCCAAAAGCATCTCGCTATCAAATATTAATCAACATACTGCTGCTCTCATCACAACGCACAACAGCATTCACTGTGAACAGAATCCACAACATCTCAGAATCAGATAAAGGGCTTTGGTCATTTCATAAACAAACTACATTGCTTTTTCAATCTGGATATGCAGATTATTGAAATGCCACTGGCCTAAAGTCAAGTTTTTTTTTTTTTTTCATGTTTCGCTACACCTATTGTATATCAGCTGAGTTCATCAGCAATAAACACAGATCAGAGTGTTAATTATAATAATATGTACTGAGAATGATGGAAAAAGTCATGCACGCACATGTTTGACATACGCCATCACCCTTTTGGACTACATGGAAAAAGGGAGATGTGACTGAAATCAGATCTGGGGGCTGTGCTACGGAGTTATGCTGGCTCTATCTGACGCAAAGGAGTTTTTCCAGAGACCTCCTCCCTCTTGTGTCTGCGCAGGTATCGTATGGCAGAGAGTGCACTGACGTTCGCTAGAAGAGCTGAACAATAAAAAAAACACAGATATACATCATTACAGATCACTATTAACTATAATCCAAAATCAAATGTATTAAAAAACAAAATGATTAAAATAATTGTTAAAGTAGTTAAAGATGGTAAACAAGGTGCCTCTCCAATTTTGTCCTGATTATTGAAAAGACTTGCAAAGAGATAAGTATAACTTAAAGGCAGAGTTCAGCTCACCATAAAAAGCAGAAGGCATTTCTACTCTATCATATGCTTCTCAATCATTTTATGTTGATAAACATACATGTTATGTTAATTGACAGTATGTGGGCAAAATTTCTATACATTAAAAAATCCTAAAATCCCAAATTAATATGAAACGTACCTATTTTCTCTGTAAAATGCATACAATTCTAAGTAAATGCTGCCAACAAACTGAATGACTAAATGAATGACTCACTTTATTTTAAAGTAGCAGTCATCAAAAAAAAAGAAAAAAAAAAGATACATACCAGCTTTCCAGGTGTCTCCTCCTGATCCGGTTGATTTTAGCACCCATGAGGCAAAAGCAATGCAAACCAAACACATGTCTGCCTGTTTCAGAGGCAAGAATGGAGCATCCAACCCTAGAAAAGAAGCACCGAAATCAGAACAACAGTGTAGCTTCATTTAATGATCAACCGAACTAAAGAAGACTCAGAATTAACTAACTAACTAAATAAATGTACGCAATAACATTCAAAAACAAATAGGCTTTATAAAAGTGCTTTTCTGAAATCATTGTGAATAAAACCAACTTAATCTGAGATATACAGTATTATTTAAAAGTTTGGTGTCACTCAGATTTCTTTGATCAAAAATCAAAAATACACCAAAATATTGTATTTGAATACACTACCAGTCAAAAGTTTTTGAACAGTAAGATTTTTAATGGTTTTTTTTTTAAAGAAGTCTCTTCTGCTCACCAAGTCTGCATTTATTTGATCCAAAGTACAGCAAAAACTAATTTTGAAATAATTTTACTATTTAAAATAACTGTTTTCTATTTGAATATATTTTAATATTTTAAAATGTTTTTAGCATCATTACTCCAGTCAAAAGATCCTTCAGAAATCATTCTAATATTCTGATTTGCTGCTCAAAAAACATTTATTATTATGCTAAAGAACAGCTGAGTAGATTTTTTTTCAGGTTTCTTATAGAAAGTTCAGAAGAACATAGTGTGTAATGTTACAAAAGTGTTTTATTACAATTTTTATTTGTTTTAAATATTGATAATAATAATGATAATAATAATAATAATATCAGCAATATTAGAATGATTTCTGAAGGATCATGTGGCACTGAAGACTGGAGTAATGATAAAAAATTAGCTTTGATCACAGAAATAAATTACATTTTAAAAAATATTCAGATAAATACCAATTATTTTAAATAGTACAAATATTTCACATGTTACTGCTTTTGTTGTATTTTGGATCAAATAAATGCAGGCTTGGTGAGCAGAAGAGAATTCTTTAAAAAAAAACATTAAAATACGACTGTTCTTGTAAAATTGTTATATCATGTAAAATATTAATATTAATAAAAAGACTGAGCAAAAAAAAAAAAAACTTCAAAAAAAGACTTCAAAAACTTTTGACAAACTGTGCATATTTTAAAATGTAAAATGAAAAGCTGTATTTTCAGCATCATTACTCTAGTCTTCAGTGTCACATAATCCTTTAGATATCATTCTAATATGCTGATTTTGCTTCTCAAATCATATTTTTTTTTATTATCATCAGTGCTGAAAACTGCTGCTTAATATTTTTGGTGTAAACTTTGAATTCTTTGATGAATAGAAAGATTAAAAACAGCATTTATTTCAACATTTGTTAAATTATAATACATAACTCAATAAATATATAAACATAATAATATATCAGTAGGCAGGTAGTGAACTGATACTGAATGATGAGCTATGGCTGAATCCCAACTGATAAAAAGTGACTGATGAAGTGATGATGGTTAGTGTCCTGGTGTTCCTGAGTTTCACTCTATTTTTACTTGCACTTTAAAGTGAAACATGTTCTTAAATTTTGGCACACGGCAGATTTGAGAAGCTGCCCAGCGGGAGTGAAGACTAATTTGCACATAGTACTATTCCATCAGCCCAGGCATGGCTCTACATGTGACTAGATACTCTTAGTCAGCAGCTACTGACAGAAAAGAGGTGAGAGTTGACTAACATTAAAATTACTGGTAACCTTTTACAATTAGGTTCATTAGTTAACAACATTAGTTAACATGAACTAAGAATGAACAATACTTCTACAGCATTCATTAATCTTAGTTCATCAGGATTTACTAATGCATTATTAATATAACAAGCTGTGTTTGTCAACATTAGTTAATGTGAACTAACATGAACAAACAATGAACCACTGTATTTTTATTAACTAACATTAACAAAGATTAATAATAAATGTACTGTTCATTGTTCGTTCATGTTAACAAATGACACCGTATTGTAAAGTGTTACCACATTATCTCCAGAAAATTTAGAGATACCAATGTATTTTCCTACTTTAGGTTTAGGTAACAAATAAACCCTTTAGGAAAGTGTTATTGTGCAATTTGCAGCTGTGCAGAATAATGTGTGGTAGAAGTTCTTACTTGGATCAGCGACAACTGTTTGCATCTCCATACAGTTCTTCTGTTGTTCAGCCAGCTGCTGGAAGATGCGGTTCTCCATATTGAAGAGCAAGGAATCTGGGAAGGGGCTCCCATCAGGGCTCATAGCATTAATAGGTTGAATGATTCCTTTGGGAAATGTCTTCACAGGGACAAGTTCCCCAGAACATGTCTTCTCTTCAGGTACAGTAAAACCCGTACGTCTAACTTTTCTAAGCGAAACCGGGCTCGTCCAGAGGAAGTCGCTCTCATCTTCAGAAAAGAAGTGCTCGTACATGTCAACAGGATCATGGTTGGGAGACTTATAGTCATACCGTGTCACTACCTTGACCGCTGCGTTGTCATTCTCATCATCTTCATCTGAACTCCCAGGGGAGTCAGGGAAGAAGTAGTCATATGCCTCTGGGAACTGAAGGTTTCTGTTAGCCGAGCGGGAGCAGGAAAATATGGGTACAATTTTATCACCACCTGACTCTTCCACAATTGCATCAAACTCGGAGAAGAAATGGTCATACGTTTCAGGCAAAGAGGTGCCTGTTCCATCAAGGTATGAGGCAGCTACGTTGTCTCCACGAGATGGACATCTTTCAGGTTCATCCTCACCAAAGAAAAACTGGATTATTTCAGAAAATGTTATACCACTGCTCTCCATCTCTTCTTCATCATCAGAAAAGATCTTTGAGCCTGAAGTGTTCACATGGTAGAAAGGATCCATGAAGTCATCATCTCCCTCTGAATGGATTGAATGCATTGAGGCATTTCTCATGATTTGTCTGATAGGTTGAGTATCTAGAGCTTGCAGGTTCTGCACAGACATGTTCTTGCACATTCTCCTGAAGCACTGCTGAGCATTAGCCGTGTAGAGATGTTCAGAAAGAGCAGTTTCAGAACTTCTGTGCACCACTTCATCACCCACAACCACCGGATCTGGATCATTCTCCCACATCACACCACAAGAGCTAGGAACTCGACTCGCCCACTCACTCAACTCATCCTCTTGTTTGGAAGGAAATGGGGTTTGAAGCTGTGCGAGGTCTTCATCCAGATCAGATATGTAAGACATGTCTCCACTTAAGCGGTCCGGCTTGGAGTCGTCAGGTTGTGTAAAGTAGCCCGAGTCTGCTGCATCTGTAGTGTCTACTATGCTACCATCCTCAGGCTGGGTCAAAATGCTGGGGTGCTGGGCGTTACTGATCAACCGTAGACGAAGTATGTCATTGATGGTTAGCTTCTCCATTTCATTCCAAAAGGAGGAGATAGCAAACACAGGACATGGAAGTTGACTTGAAGCATCAAGAGAAACACTCTCTAGATCTTTGCCTTCACTTTTCAACTCACTGGAAGAAGAGTCCTCAATTTCATCAACCATATTTTCAGGCAACTCTGAAACATCTTGAGTAGGACCTTCACTGAGCATTTCTTCTGTAGGACCATGTGTGTCTTCACTAGATCTGATGAGCTTGCCACAAAATAGCTGTTTACTAGTTGAAACAGCAACTTCATTATCACTAATGTCTCTTGTATCGTCTGATTCATCTGAATTGCCTGTTTCTATGGGTGAGGCATTCACAATTAACACCTCACTAGTCTTGTTTCTGCTTTGGATATAATCTTCATCTGTTCCATGATCAGTATTATCAGACATATGACTCTCAGTCTTTGCATCTGTCTCATTTACAGGAATATTCTTGTTTATTTCAATGGTTTGAGAGCCCAAATGGTTTTGAGATTCTGAAATTTTCTCATGAATACATGCTTTCTGTTTTTGAGAAGTCTCCTGTGAACAAGTAAAGGTTTCTGGACCTTTTCCATCCCAACAACATTCTGCTCTATCAATGTTGTCAATTAAAGACAAGCTGCTTTCTTTGGTGATTTGAGATTCTGAAATGTTCTCATGAATACATGCCTTCTGTTTTTGAGAAGCCTCCAATGAACAAGTAAAGATTTCTGGACCTCTTCCATCTGAACAAGACTCTGCTCTATCAATGTTGTTAGTTAAATACAAGCTGCTTTCTTTGGTGATTTGAGATTCTGAAATGTTCTCGTGAATACATGCCTTCTGTTTTTGAGAAGCCTCCAATGAACAAGTAAAGATTTCTGGACTGTTTCCACCTGAACAAGATTCTGCTCTATCAACATTGTCAGTTAAAGACAAGCTGCTTTCTTTGGTGGTTTGAGATTCTGACATTTTTTCATGAATACATGGTATCTGTTTTTTAGAAGCTTCTTGTGAAGAAGTAAAGGTTTCTCGATCTTTTCCATCCCAACAAGATTCTGCTCTATCAGTGTTGTCAGTTAAATACAAGCTGCTTTCTTTGGTGATTTGAGATTCCGACATTTTTTCATGAATACATGCTTTCTGTTTTTTAGAAGCTTCTTGTGAAGAAGTAAAGGTTTCTGGACCTTTTCCATCCCAACAAGATTCTGCTCTATCAATGCTGTCAATTAAAGACAAGCTGCTTTCTTTGGTGATTTGAGATTCCGAAATGTTCTCATCAATACATGCTTTTGGTTTTTTAGAAGTCTCCTGTGAACAAGTGAAGGTTTCTGGACCCCTTCCATCAGAACAAGACTCTGCTCTATCAATGCTGTCAGTTAAATACAAGCTGCTTTCTTTGGTGATTTGAGATTCTGAAATGTTCTCGTGAACACATGCCTTCTGTTTTTGAGAAGCCTCCAATGAACAAGTAAAGATTTCTGGACTTTTTCCATCTGAACAAGATTCTGCTCTATCAATATTATCAGTTAAAGACAAGCTGCTTCCTTTGGTGGCTGAAATCTCTACTATATTACAACTGCTTGGAACTGTCTGTTCATTTTTTATTGGAGAACAGTCAGTCTCATTTCCCAAACAGGAAAAATCTTTGTCCTCAGTCAATTTAAAAGAGACTGTAAAGGAAGGAGGCTCTGTTGAATCAACAGTACTGGAAACGCTAGGAGATAATAAGGATTTCCTCTGACATCCTGCATCAGAATTATCACTTAGAGGTGCTGATAAGGTCTCTCCAATACCGGTCCTGCTCTCTCTTAAGCGTACTGCCGGATCACATTGAAGGGATTCGGTTATATCCAATCCATTTTCTTTTACATTCAGAACTTTATCTGTCTGGGGTAATAATGAGAGCTCACAAATCTTTGCTTTCAGTTGTCCATTGTTTGCAAGGGACGTATCATGCATGCTTTTGGAAATAGTATTAAAGCTTATGTGTCCAACTTCTGGCTTTGGAAGTGTGGTGCCTAAATCACTGATAAAAGATACTGGCAAGCTTTTTGAAAACTTATAATCAGCCTCCAAGTCAAATGTGTTTCTAAGCTGTAAATGATCTGTATTACGCACAATAGAAGGTGTTTTGATTCTTTGAAGTGATAGGTGCTCTGTCTTCCAGACATTTGCAGGAAAGTTGCTTATCTCTTCCCGCTGAATAAATCTCTCTTCCTCTGATTCACTTTGATGGATGTGGATCTGAGCCTCATGTCCTTGCTCTAATGGTTCAACACTCATTCTCTTCTTCTTCCTCCTCTTCCTCCTGGAAGGTGACACTGGGATCTGACCAAATGGTGAATCTCTTGAGTCAGAACTACTTATGGCATCCAGTTGAGCAATGTTTTGTCTTGCTGGATATGTATCAGTCATGTCTTTTTTAATAACCACTACCATTTTCTCTTTGTCAGGTGGCTTTGTTTCAGGTGTCAGCTCTAGATTTTTGCTGAGACCGTTATATCTTCCTGGTTGCTCTTGCTTCATTCTTACTGTAATTAGGGGCGCTGCCAATGGCTTCCTTCCAATGACTAGCTCTGTGTCAGACTTTGATGCATGTTCTTGCGCATTAGCGGATGTGATCTCTAAAGCTTTTACTGAGGATTTATCGCTCCAGGTATTAGCCACACCCTTTTTAGTGATTTCTCCTCTAAGACTGGGCCTATTTTGGCCAGATGGACCTGTGTCTACAGACAGAACATCCTGCTTATCAATCAAACCCTCCAGATGGCCCGTCTTCTCACTTCCACGAATGACAACGTGGCTTTGATCCAAAGGCTTCTGGTTTTCTGTGACACTTTTTAACTGCTCAAAAAATAAATTGACAGTCTGAAGGTGCAAGTCTTCCTCACTGCCAGAGAGAACCTGCTCTGGACTACGTATTCCGTACTTGCTGAGGTAATTACAGACAGGTGAACCCTCACAGTCTGGCGGGCCATCAATCTGAAGGTCTGGATCAGGGTCTGTGGATGCTGTGCCCACGGCCGGGTTCCTGTTTCCAAAGAGGCAGCCCATCTCATCAATGTCACTCATGCCCGAGTCCTCTCGGCTGGCAAGCCCAGGAGAGAGCAGGTTACAGTCCTCGCACTCCTGAAAAAAACAGTCCCAGTCTTGGTCGGAGATGTGCACGCTGTATTCAAAGTCGTCCATCGTGAATGGTGGATACACAGGCGGCTCTGAATCTACAAATGAAACATGAATTAATCACTGAATGACATGAATGAATAGTATGAAAAACAATTGCACAGAAATAGGGAAAATGCTGAAATGTAGATGTTTTTATTGCCATCATGATAATGGCACAACCAGTATCAACTGACAGGTAACATATATGCTCTTTTTATGATAAACTAGGACTATACATGTTGCAATGACAATTTGTGATACAACATACTTAAATTAATGTTTCAGAAACATGGTGCACTAAATCTCAAATATATTGAAAAAACTAAAATTGCATCAGTCATTATTTCATACCTTAAATATATTTTGCATTATAATAAAATTATCTTTTAAATGAATCAATTAATCATGCATACAATCGAACAGCTTCTTGAAAAAAGAAACTTTTTTCGCATTTTTCTTTACTCTGTCATTGGTAAAACTGCATGGGGAGCCAAGCATGCAGAATCCACTGCTTTTGTTCACATTTTAATTTTTGTTTGGTGTAAATAATATTAAACTAATATTACACTCACAGCAGAAATCTGTACAGTACCTGTTCAGTGGTGTGAAAGTGCAAAAGTCCCAGCGCAGTTAGCCTGCAAGACCACTTCAGTAGCCTGAGGCATAGCGAATGCCCTTTGAAGTGTGTCCTTCCGAGTAAGAGAGGTACACCACAGGCCCTATGATTTGGTATAAATAGAATGGTGTTACACATCACGTATAACACGCAGCACTTTCTCTCTCACTCTCTGACACCTTCCACCAGCCCCCCAAACAAATGTGTACAGAGTGAACACTATAGCTGCTTGGTTGGCAAGGCTGTTACAAATCTGGTAGAGTATATTTATTATGGTTTTCAGTACTGCAGAAGTCACAGCAGAATCTTCCAAAAGAATGATTAGGCATAAAAAAAACATGATTCAGTTGCATATAAGTTACATACTAGTGACAAAAAGTTAATGAGAGGTGTTGCAGCTTTAGATTGAATGAGTTATTCAGCAACATTGTGATAAGAGGGATTTCTGTGACACTGAAGACTGGTGTAATGGTTGCTAAAAATTCAACTTTGTCATTACATTTTTGAAAATATTTTTACTGTATATTTCTTTTGACTTTTTATTTAAATTTATTTGCCTTGTTTTTACAGAACATCACTCACCTCAGCTTTGAACCCCTTACAGCAAAACAATTAAAATAAATAAATAAATAAATAAATAAAAAACACACATTCTGAACACCATCATGACATCCATCACAATAAGGACATTTGCAACCAAATGTCAAGAGTAGGATACATTAACAAACCGAGACTTGCTACTGCCAATACATCCAGACTTGCTGCTGTGAGCATGTAGGAGATACTGCTGCTGCACAGATAACTTATTTGAAATAACCCCCATATATAATATATATGAAATCACCCCGTAGCAGAGGCGGAGCTGGGGATGGTGGAGGGTTTCTGAAACGCACCGCAACTGCTACAGAAAGCACTACCCAAGTGTTTGAATGTTGAGCAGCAAGCTCATTGGCTGCTGATGCAAAAAAACAACAACAATCAGCTGCGCCAACCCGATCTCATGGCAATTTGTACATATTTTAAGAAGCTGCTAATTCATACGAATTCGTACAAACTCGCTCATAACAATTTGTAAGTTTTTTGTTAAATTGTACGTATTTTCTGAGTTCCTCAATTTGTACAAAAGACCTAACCTTAACCCCCTCCATAAACCTACCCATCATTGAGGTCTAGACAAATCACACAAAATTGTAGAAAAAATCGTAGAAATTCAAACGACTGAGGTCATACAAATTTGTATGATTTTTGCTAAATTGTACATATTTTCTGGGTTCCCCAATTCGTATGTATTTGTGCAAATGACCCAACCTTAACACTGCCCCTAAACCTACCCGTCATTGGGGTCTAGACAAATCACACAATATTGTAGCGAAAATCTTACAAATTCATACGACTGAGGTCGTACAAACTCGTACAATTTTTACTAAATTGTAAGTTTTCCGGGTTACCCAATTTGTATGAATTCGTATGAATGACCTACCCCTAACCCTGCCCCTAAACCTACCCGTCACTAGGGTCTAGACAAATCACACAAAATTGTAGCAAAAATTATACAAATTCATACGAGTGAGGTCGTACAAATTCATATGATTTTTGCTAAATTGTACAGATTTTCCAGGTTCTCCAATTCGTACGAATTTGTACAAAAGACCTAACCTTAAGCCTGCCCCTAAACCTACCTGTCATTGGGGTCTAGACAAATCACTCAAAATCGTAGAGTGAGGTTGTACGAATTTGTATAAATTAACCACCTCATAAAACACGTATCATTGGTGATAATGATGTAATTATATCAGATTGAGTTAGAACCTATCGGCCTGCGTCATTTAGAGCTTTTTGACAGAACTATGTATAAATGTAGCTTTAAAGAGCATAAGACTCATATGTATACACACACACACACACACACACATACACACATACACACACACACACACACACACACACACACACAGTAAGTTCTTGAAAACTTTCCTTTCATTTTCCAATGACATCTCAGATTTTAACAAAACATTCTATTGTAAAAAAAAACAAAAACAAAAAAAAACAAATAAACATCAGACATACAAAACACATACATTACATATACTGTATAATGCTTTTAAAATATATATATATATATTGTAGGTATGTTGTAGTCTTTCATTCTAGCTCCCAATGACATACCATTTGGCAGCTATATTTTGGCACAGGCTTAGTAAGGAAGGCAAAGGATTGTTTTGCCTGCAGTCAAAAAGATTCCATCAGCTGACACAGTGGAGGACTCTCAAACTAGAGGTCATATGATTGCGCCCGTTGCCAGCTTTCTGCTGTGATATCATGCGTATATATGTCGGGTGTTCTTTCCCGCTGCTTAGAAACAAGTCATGGTATTAATGCCACTCAAGGTATTAATGTCACAGTCAGAACACATTCACATTTCGGTCATTTGACACAGCTGTGATCTGTGTGCTCTGACACGTCCCTTCACCACAGTGCTTAAAACATATTATACAAGGACGTATGTATAGAAAAAGACAATAGGAAACCAGATCATGAATTGTAATTGCACAAAGCAGAATTGTAGCTTTCCTGAACTGTAGCTCAAACAGCAGAGCAAAGTCATGGGTTTGATTCCCAAAAAAAGCAAAAACTGCTAAAATGTAAATGTCTACTTTGAATGCAATGTAAGTTGCTTTGGATAGTATCTGTCAAATGCATAAATGTAAATATAACAAACAAATTAATCAAGAACTAACATATTTTACAATGATTTCAAACTGAGCAAATAACATGCGTATCATTTGTACAAAATTACTCATGTTGGCTCCTGTCCAGCCTAAGGCTGAATGCCAAATGGGGTCCGAAGTCATGTTTAGAGACATCAAGATTATAAGACAGTAGGATTAACTAAACTGGCCAATTTGCAAAGTGCCATCAAGTCATTATGATATTAAGATAACGGATCTCTCTTTATCCCATTATCTACACAGATCTAAGCGGTGTCTTGTGCCTTCTGCTCTTCCTTCCCTGACAAGTGTATGAACTCCATAGAGAATCAGAGGACAAACTGTAGCAGGTTTATCATTGCCTTACATGAAATATTTAAAATAAACTAAATGTGAGAACCAAAGGCTATGTATCAAATAACAAGTCAGTAGTACTTGAAGTCCCTTTTCTTTCACAGAAGGAATGTTATTTGTGTTATTGTTAAGTCTTTCTGAAGTGAGAAGTTTGTTTGACATTCAGACAAACAAAACCCACTTTGCATTCACTCTTTTAATTATTCATGACCTTTATACATTTGATTCTGGCTTCTGTGGGACAACACCCCCCCCCCCCCACCAATTAACCAACCACAGACCGGGCACGCTGCCCAGCGAGGTCCTACACTATCAATTCATCAGAGCTTTACTGAGACAGAGGGGGAAAGGCCTTGTCTTGTGAGTTTACTGCACCTGGGGCGGTGGGTTGTCTGAACGCGGGTGGGATTCTGTTTTCATCAACAGGATTAAGCTCAATAAATCCGTTTCTGGGATTAAGATTGGGATCTGTTTGGACTACTTAGCAATGGCTAATACAGTGGTGTTTCTTCTCTAATTGTACTGCTGTTTCAGCTGCAACTATTCATTGACTGACTTTTCAATCCCTTGCAAACAGAAACGCCCAGGTCAAGTGACAGTTTTTCAACAAAGCATGGCATGGCATGGCATTTCCTTTTCAGTTATGCATGTAACAAAAGACAGTGTTACAGTATTTCTTTAAAAAATAGATCATTAAATTCATGCCTGTTAAAAGGATAGTTCACCCAAAAATGAAAATTCTGTCATTAATTACTCACCCTCATGTTGTTCCAAACCCGCAAGACCTTCACTCAACTTCAGAACACAAATTAAGATATTTTTGATGAAATCTGAGAGCTTTCTAACCCTGCATAGACAGCAACACGACCACCACGTTCAAGGACCAGAAAGGTAGTAAGGATAATAAAATAGTCCATGAGACATCAGTGGATCACCCTTAATTTTAAGAAGCTACGAAAATACTTTTTGTGCGAAGAAAACAAAAATAACGACTTTATTCAACAATTTCTTCTCTTCTGTTACAGTCTTTGATGCACATTCACAGGACGTTTGAACACAGGACTGCTTCATGTTATAGAATTTTTTGTTTAATTTCAATTGTTCAGTGGTGCCTTTACAAGGTAAAATGGCTATTTTAGACACTGAAATACTGTAAAAAAAAAAAACAATATGTAAGGTTCTCAACCTTTTTTACTCCCCTTTGTCCAAAACCATATTTGAAGGCCCTTACATGTGTATGATAAAAGCTGATACTTCTACTTGTAATAATAGTGCCTCCTGTTGTAATAATATATATATATATATATATATATATATATATATATATATATATATATGATGTCAGTTTATTGTTATGTTTATTTTTAGTTTTGTTAGATAGTGTAAGTAAATTTAAGTAATTTTAATAACTGGGGCCACTCTGGTTCTGAAACAAGGGGTCTAAAACCTTTTGTCCCACCTAACTAAATTGTAAGAATCGTAGTTCTGCAAAAATCATTCTAATAATCTGATTTGCTGCTCAAAAAACATTTATTATTGTGTTGAAAACAGCTGAGTAGAATTTTTTTCAGGTTTCTTTGATGAATAGTTCAGAAGAATTTATCTGAAATGGAAATCTTTTGAAACATTAAAATTGTCTTTATCATCACTTTTGATCAATTTAAAGCATCCTTGCTAAATAAAAGCATTAATTTCTATAATTTCTTTCCCCCCCAAAAAATAAAAATTAAATTAAAAATAAATTATACTGACTCCAAGGCTTTAGGTATAGTAGGTATATTAGGTATACAAAAACTTTTTATTTCAGATAAATGCTGATGTTTGGATTTTTCTATTAATCTAAGAATCCTGAAAAAAACTCAACTGTGTTAAATATGGATAATATAATAATAATAATAATATAAACAATAAAAGTTTCTTGAACAGCAAATCAGCATATTAGAATGATTTCTGATGGATCATGTGACACTGAAGACTGGAGTAATGATGCTGAAAATTTAGCTTTGATCAAAGGAATAAATTACATTTTAAAATCTATTCAAATAGAAAACAGTTGTTTTAAATAGTAAAAATATTTCAGATTTGACAGTTTTTGCTGTATTTTGGATTAAATAAATGGAGGCCTGTTGAGCAGAAGAGACTTCTTTAAAAAACATTAAAAATGTTACTGTTCAAAAACTTTTGACTGATAGTGTCAGCCAGTACTTCTCATAAATGCGTAAACACACTTGCTTTGGTAGCTAATGCAAGTAACGTGTTGCCACATAGAATTTAGAGTTTGTTTTACCATGCAAACTAAAAGCGTGACTTAAAAGTGAAATGGTCATTGAACTGGTCAATAATCTCAAATTATCAGGTTACAAAAATCTAAATTCAGAAATCAGAGCTGACAAAAAGTATTCAATGTAATTATAGTGTACGTTTTACAGTGAAACATTATATTTAGATTAAAACGATAAAATTTACTTCTTTTTCTTCGAAAAATGATTAGTTACCTGACAAATATAGCTAACAGGAACTAAGCAACCCCGAAGCAAATATGGCAACCTATGGGTTGTGTACTTTTAGGAGACCAGCTGAGCAATCACCAGTAACTTCCGCCATGTACTATAGATATTTCAACCTTACATTGTTGCAGTTCCTAGTAAAGTCACCAACAAAGATTAACCCACAAATTTTATTAACAAACAAATTTAGTCATATTCTATCTGCATAGTGTAGTTGATGTCTTAAAATCAAATGAACTTTGTGGGTAAAACTTACAACCAACAAGCACACTCTTCTATAGAAATACAAGGCAAGTTACTCAGGTGGGCCTATACTCGTCACCCTCTGTTAGCTGACCCAAAAACGTTAGCGTACATGTCGACAGATTCTGTCAACATAGGTACTGTATTGTGAGAATGCGCCCCACTTTGTCCTGTCGTTATCGTTACCTGTTAGCCGGAGGCACTAAAAAGCATTTACTGACTACAGACAATGAGGGAATTTGACGGGCCGGTGCTCGGAGCTCATCGCTGCACGCGGGAGCAGATGACAACAAATGCGCATTGTCTCGTGAAAGCACCTGAGCACGCTGCGATAGCGGTCACTAGGACCTCTGAATACTACCTCAGACGTGCTTTACTCAATCCCATTATTTACAAAAGGCTGAATGTCCTTTAAGGAAGACAGGAACTGCTCATTTCAGATTCTCAGAGGTTTCAGTTATAGGCTTACCTGTTGACTGAATGGATTTGCGACACGAGTGTCAGGTTCCGGCTAAACGCACACACATACTCCACTTGAAATAATAATAAAAGAAACAAAATTCATCAATTTTCTATTATTAGTAATGTAAATAATAGTTAGCTTCTTTATTATTATTATTATTATTATTATTATTATTATTTAAGTTAGGGCCTTCCAGAAACAGTCCTAAAGCGAATAAAGCATACTGTATTGAATAATTAAACCGACGAATAATTAAACATTTAATACATTTAAATGGGAAGTTAAATGTTTTTATCTATCTATGCATTCGCCTGAATGTTGTTCATTGTTGGCCACAAGGTGGCAGTCGAAATTAACATTACAACAGAAGATTGGTTGGTGTTTTTCCTTTCAAGTATACAAACCATTAGTCAAACCAAAAATTATTCAAACACAATTTTTTTGATATTTTTTTTATTAGTGGTGTAGGAGTTTATTTATGTAAGTGAGGATAGTTAAATAAAGTAAAACATGACGTATTATACCCAAAAACTCTTCATACAGTGGACTACCATTAAAATTTATAAACATTTGGGACCAAAAATTAAGACGCTTTGACCTGACTGTGTTTTGCTTAAGTGTTTTTTCTTTAATTGCTAATGCAACCTTTTTACACTGTAGACTGAACAAAATTAAGCATTGCTTGGTAATTGCATGGTCAACAAAGTATTGATAGTTGTGTAAATATTGTTATGCTAACTGTTGTCAGAATTTTTGGTTGATTGTAATCCATTCCATACCTTTCTATTGAAGTTATCTGACATTATAAAGATGAATTTGTTATGACACAGTTTAACTGAGTTCTTGTCATATTTTATTAGCATTTTCTAAACTGTAGTGAATAAACTGTGACAATGTGAGAAATATTAAAGGTGTCGGAATAAATTTTGGTTTGTAGGTCTATGACATCAGTCTTGCAATACTCATAGACTCACACAGAGTCTAGTTATTACTGTAGTCTAAGCATTAATTTTGTGTTTTTACACAAAGCTCTGTGTCTTTACATTAAGTATAGAATACAAAAGATAAATCCAGCTGACTTTCTCTGACTCATAAGTCTGGCTGTGGTCCACAATGAACAGTATCTCACTCAGCAGAGGGCAGGCTGTGCTCCCCACTTCCAGGCCTGGGAGGGAGTCATCAGGGAAGGGTCTCAGACCACAGCCTTCCTCTTCATGATGAGTCATTTCTGAAGCATTAAAGGTCATACAGGCAGGAATAGGATGAGTGTTATTTTTAGTTTAATAACCCACCTCCATTGTCCTATCCTGTTACAAAGATTTTGGATGACTGTGAAATACAACCCCAATTATTCTTATCTCAGCTTTTACTACAAATTATGCTTTCTGGATAAAATACATATGGAAATTTCACAACAGTTTAGGATAAGAGTGTTGATTGAACACTAAATCATGTCTGTCTGAAAGGCTGTCTCTCTTTTTTGGCCTCACACACCAGTTTAGTCACTTATCAGCTTTTCAGACAGACATGTGGCCTCCATATGTCACAAGATGTGCGGAAGCTTGTCAATTAGTAAAGTTAACAACACACATTAGAATATGTGCAATTGTTTCCTTAAGAATCTCTTAAAATCACTTCAGGATGATTCACTCAGGTTCTGATAATATTTTTTTGCTTTATTAAAACCAGTTAATACAAACGTTCTTGTAGAAAATGACTTTTTGTGGAGACTACACAAAGCATTGTTTTTTTGTTTTTTTTCCAAACCAGAAAGCTATGAATGCATTAATATCAGGCAAGCCCAGGTGGGGGGCTGACAGGAAATGTGATTAAAATCCTTCCAGACAGACGCACTGCATCCTCTCAACCTCCTGCACGGTTTGTGTGTTTGCTCTGAGTTAAACATACCAGGACTGATCACAGATCCATTCTCCGCTGGTGGAAGTGTTTGTTAATGAGTGATCTGATGACAAAGGTCTGACAGGCCCTCTACCACACACAGACTGATGGCTCAACCTGCTTCCCTGAGGTCGCCTGGGTTATCAGTGGCCATGAAACAATGGGAACCGGCGGGGCCAGGCACTGGCCAGCTCTAGCATTGACATGCCGCATGCCTACAGACCTATACAAACCAGCACTGGACACACAGCCCTCTTCACTCACCCCGTCACTCATCATGGCTGATAACAAGAGCAGGGCTGTCACTACTCATTCATTTAGCCACGCCGTGAATGGACTGAGAGTTGCCCTCTGACCTCTCAGGTCTGCAGCTATTACTCCGCACAGCCCAATCAGCTCTGGACAGAGAAACAATGACCTCTGGAAGTGCTGAATAGCACTGATGAAAGATATTGTGGGGATTCAAGATTAGTAAAGCATGTACTTATAAGCAGGCCTAGATTTTGTAGATACAGATTGTTTTTGGACTAATGTTATCGGAACAGTTGTTGATTGCTGTGGAACAGGGCTGTCAAACAATTAATCACGATTAATCGCATCCAAAATAAATATTTGTGTTTACATTCACTACCAGTCAAAAGTTTTTGAACGGTAAGATTTTAAATGTTTTTTTAAAGAAGTCTCTTCTGCTCACCAAGCCTGCATTTATTTGGTCCAAAGCATAGCAAAAATTGTTACATTTTGAAATATTTTTAAACAACAACTGTTTTCTATTTGAATATGTTTTAAAATGTAATTTATTCCTTTGATCAAAGCTAAATTTTTAGCAAGAGACATTTATTATCATTATTTTTAGGATTCTTTGATGAATAGAAAGATCCAAAGATCAGCATTTATCTGAAATAAAAAGCTTTTGTAAAATTATACACTATACTATTCAAAAACTTGGAGCTTGTATTTTTTTATTTTATTTATTTATTGGAAATAATTGATAGAAATTAATACTTTTATTCAGCAAGGATGCTTTCAGTTGATCAAAAGTGATGATAAAGACATTTATAATATTACAAAAGATTTCTATTCCAGATAAATGCTGTTATTCTGAACTTTTTTTTTATTCATCAGAGAACCTGAAAAAATTCTACTCAGCTGTTTTCATCATATTAATAATAATAAATGTTTTTGAGCAGCAAATCAGAATATTAGAATGATTTCTGAAGGATCATGTGACTGGAGTAACGATACTAAAAATTCAGCTTTGAAATCACAGGAATAAATTGCATTTTAAAATATATTAAAATAGAAAACAGTTGTTTTAAGTAGTAACAATATTTCAAAATTCTACTGTTTTTTGCTGAACATAGGATCAAATAAATGCAGGCTTGGTGAGCAGAAGAGACTTCTTTAAAAAACATGAAAAATCTTACTGTTTAAAAACTTTTGAGTGGAAGTGTAATATATGTGTGTGTACTGTGTATATTTGTTATATATATATATATATATATATACATTTTTTATAGGCTTCTGCATCCCTGTGACAAGTTTAGAGAACAGATGGATAGAAATATTTTTAATTAAATAATTTTTAAATTATGCAGATGCCTTTGGGGGTTGAAAGACAGCTTGCAATAAATGGAAAATATTATTATTATATAAGATATATAAGGCAAACTCTCAATTATATATGTATACAATACAAATTTTTTCTGTTATGTCTATACACAGCTTTTTACGCACAACTGTGTGAGATTTGCACATTGATGCACAAACAAATTCACTAATGTGTTTTCCTCTCGTTGAGGTGAAATGTTTGGAAATAGGGCTTTTGTTGTGCTTTCACACAGTTATAAGGTATTATGCTTTGACAGGCTCTTTTGACGTCATCTCTGATTCTCTTTCATGTACCTCCACAAACATACAGTCTTTAGATGGTTAAATCCCATTCTTAGACTCATCTGGGTGTGTCTTCATCCCACGCTCCACGGCTCGCACACTGCTTCTTCTGTTCTCTCCAGCCCACTGAGCGTGTACAGTAGAGCCGGGTCCTGGCAGAGCAGCCAGGCGAGCAGAGCGTTGAGACATTACTGCTTTAGGGAGTGTTTCGTGCGCCTGTGTGCTCGGCTCTGCAGGAGTAGAGAGCGGATGACGTCAAGGCTGGAGTGCAGTCAGGATCAGACAGTAAATCACAGGGCATCCGCTCTCTTACCGCAAACACACCCGGCTCGGCCTGGGGAGGACACGTCTGGACTCACTCCTACTCCCTCTCTGGGTTCACTCCTTTACTATGTGGCTCACGGATTGGCTGGACAGACAGAGTAATGGCCTGCTGCTGAGAGGAGTGAGGTCCGGTGCTTTCCCTGGACTTCCCCCTGCAGTATGCCAGGCTTCAGGCTGGGGCCTGAATAGCAACTGAGATGCTATTTGTGCTCGTGGGCTTCCAATAAATCATACTAGACGTGCCTTTTATCATTTATATAGTTTGAAATGTTTTTGGCGGCTGATGCTGTTTGAAAAATGTGCCTCTGCTGGAGCCTGAACGAGGGGGAATTTAGAAGGTAGAACTTTCCAAACGTGTAATTGCTGTGACGGGGTCATTACAGAAGGTAGAGTGTTTAACATCCAATTAAATCGTGGAATTACCAACGCTCACCCTCCTCGCTTCAGGCCTCAGAACGGGACCTACAGGAGTGCAGTGTCTCAGAGGAGTTAGGGCTAAATCTTATCTTATTTGTCAGGTAAATGGCCCCAGAGCGCACAAACGTTTCCTTCTCCAGAGGAGTCTGTTTGTGTCTTTCTGATTTGGATCAGCAATTCTCTCCCATTTGAGTAAACATCACTAGCTAATCAGTCACTGGTGACATCAGCCTAACCCAGTGGAAAGTTAAACGTTGCTTATTCACAGCTAAGGTAATTTAATTGGATTCTCAGTTATGTTTCACTGGATTATGATTTCGTCTCAGATGTTTCTCCTAAATTTTATTTTTTTTTTAGGAAAAATAGACACAAATACGACAATTGTTTGCAGAATAAGAGTATTTAACTCTAAAATTATAGAAGAATTTCTTGAGAAATGTTTCAGTTATAGGACTTCAGGCTAAAAAATGTAACATTTAGGTTCCAAATTACTTTTAGCTGACAAATTACAAAATCATGTGCTTTATCTTTAACAGCAGTCACTGCTGTAAGTTTTAGTGAAGGGATGGTTTAAAGAAATTCACTTCCGGAACAAAAATGTACAGATAATTTACTCACCCCCTTGTCATCCAAGATGCGAAAAGGGGTTTATGCGAATAAAGGGAAATGGAAGTGCATTTGCTGTATAAATTTCTCTGTGCAGATCATAAAAGTCATGTGACTTTGGGCTACGGGAAGGCATAACCTGACTAAATCTCGCTGCACAGCATCTGAAATGTTGTTATAATCATTCAACACTCGAACAAAGTCTGTCATCCAAGTATTTCTGTATAATTTCCTCCCAAAACTATCTCACAAGACTGCATTCCCAAGCAGCAGACATCCACCTTTGAAAGAAATGACCATATTTATTGTGTTTTGTCTGCTTGCTCTGAGGTGCAAATAAATTCATTTTATATGGAAATTATTAGATTTAGTGGTTTCTCCTGCTTTTTTTGTGATATGCTGCATCCAGACAACCTGAAATTCAGATTTTTTCCATCTCCTACTTGGAAGTAATGTCTGGAACCAACGTGTGAACTCGGGGCAGATCGATCAACCCCGATCTCAACCAAATGTCATTTGACGTCACCGCTTCCAATGAGCGTAATGAGTAGCTAACATATCAAACTTAAAACATTAGACATTAAGCTTATAATGATACCTTAACTTTTGCTGTTTGGTAGCAAGTTACGTTTTTATGTTTGTGCCATAATTGACACAAAAACACGAAAGGTTCTTTTGTCATAGCAACATCATGAGATCAATATGTTAACATGACAAGTGATTCACTGGAACTCACTGAGGTTGGAAGTGGGACATTTCAGCTCGGATGTTCCCGCATCCGACCTTGTCTGGAATGCAGCATTAATGCCAGGAAGTGACGATTTTGTTCTTTTTGACTTGTTGAATGGAAATGCTTATTCACTAACGTTTTATGCCATATTACAATTCTGCGCATAAGTTAAATTCACAACTTTGGATGCAAACCCAGCTTATGTGTGTCTGTATCTAGGCACTAAAGGCCTGTTCACACCAAATATGATAACTATAACAATAACCATTTTAATAAACCAGAGGTGTTCTGTAGAGCCACTGTCCTGCAGAGTTTAGCTCCAACCTTAATTAAACACCAAAAACAACTAATCTTGAAAACAAAACACCCTGTCTAGTTAAGGACAACACATTTTGTGTTACCTGGAACTTAACCAGTGTGTTCTTCCTGCTAATTTCTACACACTAACGTTCTATAGTTACACAATTTGTCAGTTATGTACACAAACTGTTACAAAATGTGTTGAAATAGTCAACACCAACGCAAGTGGAAGTTTAAGAGTTGTCCGTTTGGTGTGGACGCCAATATAGTTATCATTCTTGATGTGAACGGGCATTAACTTACTGTTAATTAATTAACTTACTGTTCGTGAATATTTGAGACTGACTTTGAGATTACTGGGGGCCTTTTCTCTTGGGAAACATTTGAGAAGTCGAAGACTGTGGAGCAAAATCTCCATTTGCTGTTGTGTAGAAGAAACAACTGGGAACTTCTGTAATGTTTCTTTCCTGTAGAAATCCCAATAAACCTGGGTAACGTAAGGAAGGAAGATGCCCCATAAAATGATATTGTTGCATGTATTGAAAGATTTTTTTTTTTTAAACACCTTCCATTTGCTCTGCTTTCTCTATTAGCAGTAACTCTTTTCTATTGTGAGTATGTTTGTGCGTGTAAATGAAGCTTTTGAGGAGTCCTGATGTGTAGTTCTTTAGTTGAATGGCAACATTCTTCACCAGTGCTGTCAAATTACCCAGAGCTAAATGAGACCAGCGAGGTTGTAGATAAGATTTGGAGGTGAAAACAACTACATTAACATAACCAATGAGTCAATTCTTTCTTTCTCATTAAGAGCGTGGAAGAATTTGTGTCCGGGCAGCCCCATTCTCAAGACAATGAGTTGGATTCTCAGCAAGTGCTGCTGACAGGACCCTGTTCTGGAGGAGTGCTGCTCTCTGAAGGGTAATAGCCCTTATGTGGATGACGACACAGTCTGAGGCAAGAGGTTGGAGCTTATTTGCCTGAATGTTGCCATAACAATAGGATAACAAGTAGTTGCAACCGATGTGTTGCCTTGTTTAATGAGGCACGAGAATAGGGGATAGGTCAAAGGTCAGACAGGGCTTTAAGCACATTTTAGCCCTTTAAAGGCCACGGACATCGCTCCTAGACTTTAATATACTTCAATGCGTGTCTCGAAACCTCTCGAGGTTATCACACCATGGTGTTCCAGACTTATGATGGTGAATAAAAGCCGACATAGCCCTCTGAGCTGGTAATCTATGGTGTACCTTGCCAACAAGAGACAAGAACTTTTTTATACCTCTCTGTAGGAGCTCCCTGCCCCTCTCTCCCACAGCTCAATGTGGAGCTGCCCTGCTCTTTGAAGTGATATTTACTCTCTCATTCATCGCATGAGAAGAAAAAAATAAAAAAGAGGTAAAATAAAGAGAAAGAAACACCTGCCAGACAGCAAACAGCTCCCAAGGTCTACAGCTCCTCAACAGCGATCCCCATGATGTCATCGCAGTCACATGAAACACTGCAAGTTTTCAGCCTTGCACTTTGTGATTGGCAGGCACATTTATAGCAGTGCGGCTTTGTGTAACACTGGCCGACGGCTGTCTGTAGCTCTCAAGATTGTTGTTCGGACAAGACATTTTTTTAGAGGTTTAAAGGTGCCTTTCATCATCCAGACCTTCTCAGTCCAAACTATATCTAGATTTCTTTTGAAGTGTGACAAATAATGTCATGCGCTGATATAAGACTCAAAATATGACTTTGCTTAAGCTTCAAAGAGATGAGAGCGACAGTCGGTCGAAAACACAAGCTGTTAGCTTTCCACGATAGTCTCAGTTTTAATCAAACAGGGTGAGCTGCATGCTGGGAATGAAGTTTCACTCTTAGCCACCAAGAACAACACGGGCCTGCCTAAACAATGGGAAACTCCAAATAAACCTCGGCTCCTTCGCTCCCTCTCCAAGCTCCCACTGAGGCCAATATGATAAGACAGGCAGGAGCAGGACTTCAAGACATTTAGGCCTTTAATGCATTATGAGGTTCACACAGCGAAATCACATTAAATACTTTAATTCTTACTGTTGGGGTGGGGTTGCTGAGGTGAACACATGGAGGGGGGTTGATGCCTCCGTACACTTGACTCCATTTGATTAAAAACCCCCTTCATGGGTGCATGTGCTATACTTTTATTACTCTCAGGCAGCACTTCATAGCCGTTCCGCAGACTGGTGTTCATGAACAGTTTTGGTGGTGTGAGGCCCCACAATATCCGTTTATGACTCTGAAAATGACTTCTTGTTCTGACGTAGAAGCCGGATGCGCTGTGTTTGTTTACAAGCAGAGAAAGATGCACGCTCTATATAAAACAGTCTTCATAAACATGTCTGAAGGTTTCGACAGAGAGGCCTTACTTATTTGAACTAGAATATACAGACGATGAGCTAAGAGAGATGGACGTTCTTCTTCAGAACGCCGGCTTCTGCGTCAGCAGCACCGCATGCATTCGTCGTGTTACTCTCATGAACGTTTGCATCGGAGAAGAGATGTTTAATAAAGTCATTATTTTTGTTTTATTTGCACAAAAAGTATTCTTGTAGCTTTATAACATTACGCTTGCATCACTGACGTCACATGGACTATTTCAACAATATACTTACTATCTTTCTGGGCCTTGAAAGCATCAGTTGTGTTGCTGTCTATGCAGGGTCAGAAAGCTCTCGAATTTCTGTAGATGAACGAAGCTCTTACTCGTTTGGAACAACATGAGGATCGGAATTAATAACAGAATTTCCCTATCAATATCCCTTTAAGTGTTTAGCGTCTTTCTTGTTAAGTGACTCCAAACATCTCACTGTCTCAAGACAGTAAATGGACACATTAAGATGTTCTTTTCACCCTATAAGACAAAAATAATTAAATAAACCTTTCATGCTAAAGTTAAAAGGTGGCAAAGCAAAGTTTGCAGCAGTGAAGCTAAATGATATAAAGATATTTTGTTTTACAGGCATTAAATATTGTTCATTTTTTACAGTGATGGAACCAGACAACGAGTAATCCCCCCTTTACAGCGCGTTACCGTCACTGACAATAAAATGCGGCATTATTATAATTTATTATAATATTATTAGAAAGACACAGAGCGAGAGAGTATTATACCATGCAGAATTGATGCGCTACGTGTAAACGATATTCTTGGTTGGATTTTCCTGTCAAAATAACGGAGCTCCTTTGGAATTCTTCAGCTTTTTAGAACTGCTAGTGATGGGTCGTTCTTGAACGATTCGTTCATTTTGAACGAATCTTTAATGTGACTCTGGACGAACGAGTCATCTCGGGGATGACTCTAAATGCAGAATTGATGCGCTACGTGTAAACGATATTCTTGGTTGGATTTTCCTGTCAAAATAACGGAGCTCCTTTTCATCACGGGGAGTGAATGTTCAGTCGCGCATGTGCAACATCCTGTTAGGTTCTGCACTGGAATTAGTTTTTGGAGTCGTTCGTTCATCTTATGGAGCTGTCACGTGATGAACGAACGACTCGAACCCGAAGACTCAAAAGATTAACTAATAAATTCTCTTTCCGGCTCAAACTGCATAGGTTAAGCTTATGGGGCTGTCACGTGATGAACGAACGACTCGAACCCGAAAACTTGTCAGAGAAGAGGCGAGGTGAGCTAATCATAGACGAAAGACCCAGGTAAACAATGAATTAATCTTTTCTGTTTCTTATAGCATTATAGTTTTGTCTTGTTTGTAGTGTTGTGTAAGCAGTGGACGTGTTCGGGAGGCAACACGTAACATTTAAAATATATTTGTTAAAATGAACGAAATGACTCGAAAAAAGATTCGTTAATTTTGCTGAACGAGACTCAAAGGTCCGAGTCGGTAAAATGATCCGAACTTCCCATCACTAAACTGCCGGTTTCTCCGGTAGTAGGCGGAACTAATGCGCAAACGGCAATCTCATTGGCTGTTGCTCACCTATTATCGTCAATGTTTTGATTTCAGCAAATCAGTTCGAGCGAATGCAGACAACGTGATTAATATTCATGAACCCAGCAGCTCATTAATCCTCAGCAGTAGTTTTGTTATCTTATCAGTATTATTTTTAGTTTTTCCCTTTCTATATAGAAACACTAAATAACAAACAATCTCTTAAGCACCACCACCAGTCCTAAGTTCGCTTAACATGACAAACATGCATTCATATGGTTATTCTAATTACTAAAGCTTAATGCTAAATTATGAAAAATTTACTAGCCAATGGCGATTCTATTGCCAAGGTGTCTGGTTGATACTAGTTACAGTAATTTATTATATTTGATAGGTGTCTTTCACATTGTCCCACAGTGACATTAAAATAATGTGTATATTAGTGTACAATTTATAATCATAATTTATTTTATTTAGTGTCCATTTCATTTAACATATATTGGGGACATCCAAGTTACTTTACCTAGTGATTAGTTACTTTTTAATGATGTAACTCAGTTACTATTTGTGAGAAGTAACTAGTAACTACAACTAATTACTTTTTTAAAGTAACATGCCCAACACTGATTGCTCACTGATGCGCTCTGTTGATCTATATGGTCTGTGCGATATGATTTTCTTTAGTCTTGCTCCTGGCAAAAAAATGTTATATTTTGCCCCACCTCTGCCTGTAGTAGAGGTCTACGCAGCTTTTTAGTACCTCTCCCCTAAGACTCTGTCTCGCTTCAATCCCATCTGTTGTTGTAGCTAAAAGGAAGTTCCTTTCCCTTGCTGCTGTCTACAATCCAAAAACTTTGAGAATATCCAATAATGCACATGTAAACCATTTATTTTTGTTGCTCAATAGACAAATAACATTTCCAGTAGCCTAAAAATAGAAAATACATTATCAGCTTTTAGTTTATCCTGTGATATTTATATTTTGTTGGAGTCCCTGTTACTTATTTGACCCGTTTCCTGTGCACACATCAATATCTTCCCTACATTTTCTGTATTCAGCAAAATGTGTTACGTCCTGTGGATCATTTATAGACATCATGTCTGAGTCTGAGTTTTAGACTCGCTCTTTCCTGATCCCATTCCCACATCATTTCCTGTCCTCTCTCCATTATCGTCAATGAGTGTGTTTACATGCACAACAAAGCACTGATAACTATCAAGCATCAGCTTGTTATAACAACCTTACAATGCAAGAAAACCTGTGATTAAGATTTTGAATTTTTTTTTTCTAATCTCGATGTCAAAATGAGAACAGAAATGAGCAAAATCAATAAGTTGTCCAAACAATAGTTTGACATACTCTGTTTGTGCTGATTAATTTTTAAACCGTGTGTAACCTTCAGCTGTAATGTTGTGTTGTTAAGCATAATCTGTGTAACACACTGATTAAAAGGTGGTAAAAGGCCAAAAGTAATAATGAAAAACCAACATAATTAGAGATCTCTGATCAATTTATCTTTCTCCTTTCGCCCTCTCACCCCTGCTGACAATAGTTTACCATCAGATGTCCCTCCCCATCAGCTGTGAAGGACCTTGCGATTTGAGAGCCCTCCTGTGCAGTCATTCTGAGGGGCCCCGGGGCCACGTTACCCCCAAATACACAACACTCTCTCTGTCGGACCCCCTGTGAGCTCCAACCTGCTGAAACGGCTGCTGGCCATGTATGTAAATGCCATAAACTTGCGGCCTCGAGGCTCTCTGCTTGCTCTCTTCACATTGCCCATGTGTCACCTCGCTGCCTGCAGCATCTATAGTACATTTATCCAGAGCTGCGCTAAATGAATGGATTTTATTGAGCGAGATTTGTTCCTTTTGTTCTCTCTACCATTAGTGTCTTCTCCATTTAGAGGAGCGAGTCAATGTGTGTGTGTTTTCCTGAGCTGAAGCAGACACCTCCACGCATGCCGCACTTCCCCGCTGCGTCACTCTTCCAGTCCAAAGCTATTTCGGAGCATATTGACGCGTTGTCCAGCTGCGCCGCTGAGACTCTGCTAAATACTGACCCTAAGCCACAGGTTACAGGTCCAAATCCTGCTCATTAGGGCCCTAATTGATTGTAATGTGGCCTTTGAGAAGCACTCCCTGCTATGGGGTGGTACTACACTTACGGGTTCCCCCGCTGTCCCTTTCCTGTTGTCTGCATCGGGCACCAGCGGGGTCTACGGTTCGGCTACAATCGGCCGTCGCAGACGGAATCATTAAAGCAGGGGGGTGGCACGAAGCCTTTCATTGTGGCTGTTTCTGTGTACCAGCTTGAGCCCAGGACAGTGTCCACTCTGCCTTCCCAGCAGGAGAACCCCATCCTGGGCAGGACATTGTTGGGCTCTCCCCTTGACTTGCTGCCTGCTGCTTGAGATGCATGGGTTTGATTTTAATGCCAAGTCCTTGGACTAAAGCCCACCTTGCAGGGGAGCTAGGTCAATATTGGTTTTGAGAGCATGTGGAAAAATGTCAAAATGTTAAGTTCTATTCACTTTCCCCAGCACTGTTTGTTTCTGCAGTGAAAGGCCTAGTGGGCCATTAGTGTAAACAGCGCTTTGTCTCACAGCTCAGTCTCCAGCAGGAGGGGACAGAACAAAACACAGATATAGAGATTAAAGTCTGGCCTTAAAATGGCAAAACAGCAGGACTTACAGAGACCTTAAAATGACAAAAAAAACAGAGATAAAGAAAACAAACTGTAATCATCCCGCTGTCAGGTAAATGAAATGCAATGCATCTTTAGAATCACTCTCCCTGTCTGAGGTCGGAGAGCATTGGGCTCTGAAAATGGAGGGAAAGTGAAAAGCTTTGTTTGAAATGCAGGATGAATTTACACATATTAACCACAAATAATAGAATGATGTTTCAGTTATGGGCACTTACAGTATAAATTAAATCCTTTAACCTTAAAACACTCTTACTGGTTTATGCATCTGTGTGTAAATAAACCATGTCAAAAGTGCATTTTAAAAGAATAGTTCACCCAAAAATGAAATTCTGCCATTAATTATTCACCGTCGTTAGAAACCTGTAAAACAGCTTCAAAGGGCTCTAAATTATCCCAGCCAAGGAAGAAGGGTCTTATCTAGTGAAACGATCAGTTAATTTTTTTAAAAAAATGACAATTTATATACTTTTTAACCTCGTCTGCCTGAACTCAGTTTTTTCCGGTTCAAGACTTCCATCTCATTTTCTCCTCCAACTTTAAAATCATCCTACATTGCTGCAGAAGTACCAACCCAGTATTACAAAGTAAACATGCAAAGACGATCAAACACCCTTTACAAAAAAAGGTGAAACAGCGATGTACTGTAGGACGATTTCGAAGTTTTTCGACATACCCTAACCATCTTGTACTGTAAAAAACAGAGTTCAGGGCCAGGCAGACAAGACAAGATGGGTGTTTGAGGTTAAAAAGTATATAAATTGTAATTTTCTTAAAAAATAACTGATCATTTCGCTAGATAAGGCCCTTCTTCCTCGGCTGGAATCCTTTAGAGCCCTTTGAAGCTGCATTTAAACTGCATTTTGGATGTTCAAAATCGAGGGCACCACTGAAGTCCAGTATATGGAGAAAAAATCCTGAAATGTTTTCCTTAAAAAAACATAATTTCTTTACGACTGAAGAAAGAAAGACAAGAACATCTTGGATGAAAATCGTGTATGTACTATTTTTGTTCATTTTTGTTCTGGAAGTGAACTTCTCCTTTGTGAACTTTGAAAATACTTTTTGCGTGGAAAGAAAAGAAAAATAACAACTTTATTCAACCATTTCTTCTCTCTTGCGTTGCAAGGTCAGAAAGCTCTCGGATTTCATCAAAAATATCTTCAATTGTGTTCAGAAGATGAATGAAGGTCTTATGGGTTTGGAACGACATGAGGGTGAGTAATTAATGACAGAATTTTCATTTTTGGGTGAACTCTCCCTTTGAGGTTATTATTTTGCATAATTTGACAGTGATATTTACCTTCAGAATTAAATATAATTCAGGATATTCTCTTTACTGTTACTCATAACCAGCATTTTTTGAGAAAACTGATTTAGCGGCAAATTGTTGGAATGATGCTACAACTGTGGGACAGTCATAATCCACAATTTATATTTTATAATGGACTCTCATATTTTAAGATTGAAAGTCTGGATTTGGGACAAGGAGAAGTTTCCATGTATGTGTGATAATGTTTTTGTGGGAAAGGTCACTCAGTGGACAGCCTGGAGTTCATTTATATCTTAAGCCAAGCACTTGAATGACTAATGATAAAATTTCTTGACAGACCAATGGACTGAGATTAACAGAACTGCAGACTGATGATCAGGCAGGTTATGGTTAAGACACTGCAGAGACTGTAAATAATGTGAATCATAATGTTGTATAGACAGTGTAATTTAACATGCAGTAATTCATTATATTCTGAGTCCTCTTCCCACATCCTGAGTGGACAAATGACCAAACGGTGCCACCAGCACTTCTTCACAATGACAGTCATGTTTTAAACATTACATTTACTTCCATTCAATCCAGCTGACATGTTTAAGCACAAAAATCCAACATAAACAACAACTCTCAAGCGAGCCAGAGTTTCCATTTATCACATTATTTCACTCACTTATTCATTTGCTTGTTCAAAAGCGGTAGTTTGACTTATTTAACCAATAGCTTTAATCTGTTTATGATAGGCAGCGGATTGGCAGAAGAACCCTGTTTTCCATGATTTGGTCAAAACCTTCCAGGCTCCATTTGAAATAAAAAATGTCTTCAGGAAAATCTAGATCACCTATTGATTTTAACAATTTTTGGTGTGCATTTCAGCTTGTCTTTTAAAACCAAAGGAAGTAAATGTATAGCTTGAAGATGGCATTTTACACATTTTGAAGGGACTGCAGAGGGTCCACAATGGTGTTTACCAGGACATCAGGGCTGAAAAATGCCCAACAGACCCCTTTATTGCCATGAAAATCTGACTCTACAATATAACTTTCTACTGGAAATGGATGACATTGTGAGAAAGCAGCTGTTTTACTGCGGTCCAGCCCCTTCCTCTCGCTTTGCGCTGTCCTTTTTCCTCACGGCCCTGAGGGGAACGTGCCGCTCTCTTCTCAATGACTTCAATTAAACACGAAGCAGTAAAACTGTTCTCTCTCCACCTCCTCCTCTATTTGCTTTCACCACATTCTGCTCTTTTATTTGTCTACTCTGCCTTTTATGGCCCAGGTAGCCTTTGTCACATCTAGATGACTTTTTCTTAAAGAAACGAGGAAGAAAACAGTTGCATTTTAAAGAGAAGTGAGATGGAAAAAACAGCTACACTGATAAAACATTGATAACATTGACAACAACTGTAATGGTATACAAAAAATGAGTGAGACCACAGTTTTCTTTCTTGTGTTGATGTATTTCCTATTGAAACATGACGTTTGACAGCCATGAATCATGATTTCCTAGTTGGATGCAGATGGTGTTTGTGCTGTTGTGTTTAGAAGTACACTAGCATATACTTAGCCTCACAGCTAATAGTCTTTTAGTTCTCTTTTGAAATAAAATATGCATTTGGATACAGCATTTGTTTTATAACGATCAGTATTTGTTTTGTAGGTTGTAGAGAGACATTAACTAAACCAAAGACAACATTAGCTGTCTCATGTCTGTGCTTCACAGTTGCTAATGGGATAATTGAGGACCTTCACACCTTGAGGAAACATCTCAGACTCCGTTCACACGGTGTTGTTATTTATGGCTGTGTGTGATTAGGTCTCCCACACTTCAGGTGTCGGGCATGGGCCGAGCTGACGCCTCTGTATAAACTGCACCATACATCAGTGTTACAAGGTTTACTCACACTGGCCCTCCACAAACAAATAACATTTACATGGGCAGCTGTTCCACTGAGGTCATGTTAACCACACATACTCCCTTCAGTGGTCTGTACAGGCTTTTAAAGCAACATCTCTGCATCTTTTGGGGAGAAAAAGAGAGACAGAGTTGAGTTAGGCATCCAAACACAAATTATCTATTTATCTATCTATCTATATTATTGTATGATTTAAATTTATATAAACATTACATAGACATACCTAAAATCATATAATGTCTGTCTGTCTATCTATCTATCTGAATGACTAAAATTTATTTAAACATTACATAAACATACCTAAAATTATCTATCTATCTATCTATCTATCTATATTAATGTACGATTAAAAATTATATAAACATTACGTAGACATACCTAAAATGACATAAAGTCTATCTATCTATCTATCTATCTATCTATCTATTCAATTCAAAATTGCTTTATTGGCATGACTGTAAAAAATACAATATTGCCAAAGCTTTGATCTATCAGTCTATCTATATTAATGTATATTTTAAATTTATATAAACATTAAATCGACATAACTAAAATCACATAATGTATATCAGTCAGTCTATCTATCTATCTGTCTATCTATCTATCTATCTATCTGAATGATTAAAATTTATATAAACATTACATAAACATACCTAAAATTATGTCTATCTATCTATCTATCTATCTATCTATCTATATTAATGTACGATTAAAAAATATATAAACATTACATAGACATACCTAAAATTATCTATCTATCTATCTATCTATCTGAATGACTAAAATTTATATAAACATTACATAGACATACATAAAATTATTTATCCAGCTATGTATCTATCTATCTGTCTATCTATCTGTTAATGTACGATTAAGAATTAAATAAACATTATATAGACATACCTAAAATCACATGTCTATCTAGCTATCTATCTGTCCGTCCGTCCGTCCATCCATCCATCTATCTATCAATCCATCTATCTATGTTAATGTACAATTAAAAAATATATAAACATTACATATACGTACCTAAAACTATCTATCTATCTATCTATCTATCTATCTATCTGTCTGTCTGTCTGTCTGTCTGTCTGTCTATCTATATTAATGTACGATTAAAAAATATATACACATTACATAGACATACCTAAAATCACATAATGTCTATCAGTCTATCTATATTAATGTATATTTTAAATTTATATAAACATTACATCGACATAACTAAAATCACATGTCTATCTATCTATCTATCTATCTGAATGATTAAAATTTATATAAACATTACATAAACATACCTAAAATTGTCTATCTATCTATCTATCTATATTAATGTACGATTAAAAAATATATAAACATTACATAGACAAACCTAAAATTATCTATCTATCTGAATGACTAAAATTTATATAAACATTACATAAACATACCTAAAATTATCTATCCAGCTATCTATCTATCTATCTATCTATCTATCTATCTATCTATCTATCTATATTAATTCATGATAAAAAAATATGTAAACATTACATAGACATACCTAAATCACATAATGTATATCAGCCAGTCTATCTATCTATCTGAATGACTAAAATTTATATAAACATTACATAAACATACCTAAAATTATCTATCCAGCTATCTATCTATCTATCTATCTATATTAATGTACGATTAAAAAATATATAAACATTACATAGACATACCTAAAATTATCTATCTATCTATCTATCTATCTGAATGACTAAAATTTATATAAACATTACATAGACATACATAAAATTATCTATCCAGCTATGTATCTATCTATCTATCTGTTAATGTACGATTAAGAATTAAATAAACATTACATAGACATACCTAAAATCACATGTCTATCTAGCTATCTATCTGTCCGTCCGTCCGTCCATCCATCCATCTATCTATCAATCCATCTATCTATGTTAATGTACAATTAAAAAATATATAAACATTACATATACGTACCTAAAACTATCTATCTATCTATCTGTCTGTCTGTCTGTCTGTCTGTCTGTCTGTCTGTCTATCTATCTATCTATCTATATTAATGTACGATTAAAAAATATATACACATTACATAGACATACCTAAAATCACATAATGTCTATCAGTCTATCTATATTAATGTATATTTTAAATTTATATAAACATTACATCGACATAACTAAAATCACGTCTATCTATCTATCTGAATGATTAAAATTTATATAAACATTACATAAACATACCTAAAATTGTCTATCTATCTATCTATCTATATTAATGTACGATTAAAAAATATATAAACATTATATAGACAAACCTAAAATTATCTATCTATCTATCTGAATGACTAAAATTTATATAAACATTACATAAACATACCTAAAATTATCTATCCAGCTATCTATCTATCTATCTATCTATCTATTAATTCATGATAAAAAAATATGTAAACATTACATAGACATACCTAAATCACATAATGTATATCAGCCAGTCTATCTATCTATCTGAATGACTAAAATTTATATAAACATTACATAAACATACCTAAAATTATCTATCCAGCTATCTATCTATCTATCTATCTATATTAATTTATGATAAAAAAAATATGTAAACATTACATAGACATACCTAAATCACATAATGTATATCAGCCAGTCTATCTATCTGAATGACTAAACTTTATATAAACATTACATAAACATACCTAAAATTATCTATCCAGCTATCTATCTATCTATCTATCTATCTATCTATCTATCTATCTATCTATATTAATTTATGATAAAAAAATATGTAAACATTACATAGACATACCTAAATCACATAATGTATATCAGCCAGTCTATCTATCTATCTGAATGACTAAAATTTATATAAACATTACATAAACATACCTAAAATTATCTATCCAGCTATCTATCTATCTATTTATGTTAATGTACGATTAAGAATTAAATAAACATTACATAGACATACCTAAAATCACATAACGCCTATCTGTCTGTCCGTCCGTCCATCCATCCATCCATCCATCCATCCATCTATCAATCTATCTATATTAATGTACGATTAAAAAATATATAAACATTACATAGACATACCTAAAATCACATAATGTCTATCAGTCTATCCATCTACCTATATTGATGTATATTTTAAATGTATATAAACATTACATCGACATAACTAAAATCACATAATGTCTATATCTATCTGTCAATCTATCTGAATGACTAAAATTTATATAAACATTATATAAACATACCTAAAATTATCTATCTATATTAATGTACGCTTAAAAAATAAATAAACTACATAGACTTACCTAAAATCACATAATGTCTATCAGTCTAGCTATCTATCTAAATGTATGATTTTAAATTATATAAACATTACATAGACATTCCTAAAACACAAATTACAAAATACAAAATGTCTATGTATTTGTTTTTCCATCTGTCCATTCATCTGTCCTTCCATCCATCCATCCATCCATCCATCAGCTATGGTCAGGCTAACCTTCTCACAGTTTGATTTAAATCCTAACAGTTTTTCAAAGTTACTGTCCACCTGGCTTTGTTGTTTTATTTTTTCGCCAAAGGTAATTTTACATTTGGTGCTTGGCAAGTGTTAATTTTGGAGCCTTATTTGGAGCCTTTTATTTAAACTTCAAATCCAGACAGCACTCATTGTATTGCAAGGCAGAGACATACAGAATACTAAAGCATACATTGCTTTGATCTCTGCTGCTCTGGCTACAGGTTTGGGTTCAGTAACCTCAGACACAGAGTCGGGTTTGGCACCACCTGCTCTCTCACGTCGGTTCTGCTCTCTCCTTGCCTTCCTCTCTCACCTTTGTCCATGGTTCATGGGAAATAAGGCTCCACAATGGGATGCAGGGCCTGTGTCTCATGTCGGTTTTGTGTGTGCTGTAGAAGCGATCAGATTACGTTGCAGACGGTGGACAATAACAACATGTAAATGAGTCTGGATGGAGAGAGAACAGGGCTGTCCAGCGGCGTGGTGAGAACAGATCCGTATTGGCGGAATTGATCCTGGGCTGCACTCTGGGGACGGGGCTCAGTGACTGGACACTGTTCATTCAGCTCTGCTTTGGTTTCCCACCCGGGTCAGAAGCGACAGATTTCGGTGACTAACGTGTGTTTGAGAGTCCTGATTAGGTTGTGTCTAGAGTGTTTGTCTGTTTAGTAGCTCAACAGAAGACTGTTTCACCTGAGTGCTGCTCTGCTGACTGGACACTTTGAGTTTGTTCTGCATAAGTGTCTTTGAAATACATCTTTGAATTATAGTTGTAAGATTACATCACTGTAATTTTTACCATTAGCAAGTCTGTCAAAAGCAGACACACCTTTGTGTAGGTTGTGCTTTTCAAGAGAAACTTACAGGTGACATGAGTCAGCCAAATCCAGTTTGACAAGTGTCTGGGTGTTCTTGTACTGACCATAAAAAAGATTTGAGCTTGTGCTTGTCAGACTGAGACGGAGCTCATGCAGACAGACTAACTACACTAGTATGTTTACATGTGCAGTTATAATCGAACCATAGCGGGCGTTTGCATGTTATTGTTTATTTAGTACTGACCTGAAAAAGATATGTCACATAAAAGATGTTTACATAAGTCTACAAGAGAAATAGCTGAATTTATAAAAATGACCCGGTTCATCCCCTTGATTCTTAATACTGTGTTGTTACCTGAATGATCCACAGCTGTTTTTTTTTTTGTTTAGTGATAGTTGTTCATGATTCTCTTGTTTGAACAGTTAAACTGCCTGCTGTTCTTCAGCTGTTCTCCCTTGTTTGAACAGTTAAACTGCCCGCTGTTCTTCAGAAAAATCCTTCAAGTCCCACAAATTAGGTTTTCCAGCATTTTTGTGTATTTGAACCCTTTCCAACAATGACTTTATGATTTTTGAGATCCATCTTTTCACACTGAGGACAACTGAGGGACTCATATGCAACTATTACAGAAGGCTCATACGCTCACTGATGCTTCAGAAGAAAACATGATGCGTTAAGAGCCGGGGGGTGAAAACTTTTGGAAATCGGATGTCAGGGTAAATTTAACTTATTTTGACTTTTGGGAAACATGCAAGTATCTTCTGTAGCCTCTGAAGGGCAGTATTAAATGAAAAAAATATTATATTTAGGGCAAAATACGAAAAATGTACACATCTTCTTTCTGTTCAAAAGTTTTCACCCCCGGCTCTTAATGCATGGTTTTTCCTTCTGGAGCATCAGTGAGCGTTTGAACCTTCTGTAATAGTTGCATATGAGTCCCTCAGTTGTCATCAGTGTGAAAAGATGGATCTCAAAATTATATAGTCATTGCTGGAAAGGGTTCAAATACACAAAAGATGCTGGAAAACCAAAGAATTTGTGGGACCTAAAGAACAGCGGGCAGTTAAACTGTTCAGGACAAACAAGGGACTCATGAACTCGTGGATGTAAACTTTTGAACCGGGTCATTTTTATAAATTTTTATTTTCTCTCGTGATCTATGTGTAAACATCTTTTATGTGAAATATCTTATTCATGTTAGTACTAAATAAACAATGACATGCATTTTCTAAGATCCCTTTTTTTTTTTAAGGATTCTGAAAGGGGGATGCAAACTTCAGAAAAAGCACATTTTCAGTGGCTGCATCTGTACTTAAAAAAGTCATACTGTAAAATAACAAAAAAAATTTTCAATGTAACTTATTCCTGTGAATTTTCAACAGATTTTTTTAATGCGTAAATTAAAAATATGGTAAAACAAAAAAATCTAATGTTCATATTAACAGTACATTGGGCCATATTTTTACAGACTTTTTTCAAGAGTGCATATGTAATATGCATGCACTGTATCTGTATATATGTGTGTTTATGTGCTGTATTTGAAGTGGATCAAAACCTTTCATCAAAGTTGTCCTAAAACAATACCCGTTCTTTTCTTCTGACAACTTTGATGAACTTTTTTGACCCACTTAAAATATTAACTACTGTATATGCATGTAAACACCTTAACCCATGTGCAAACCCTGAGAAAAGCACAATAATTTAAAATCTCATCCTGTTTTCTTGCATTGTCAGGTTTTTTTATAATGAGGTGCTTTTTGATAGTTATCGGCGTATTGTTGTGCATGTAAACGCTCCGAGTCTCTCAACAGCACTTTCGTCCACACCTCTAGCCTTCCTGCTCTTAATCAACTGCCAGAACAACACACTCTACACATTCCTAACAATCCTTCACTGACTGTGTGTGATGCATCAGTGCAAAACACAGATCATTAGTCAGGAAGTATAATGATGTTTGTAGTACAAAGGTATTAAAAGTGCTTAAAAGATAAAAAACTGTCATGGTTCAAAGTGATGCACTAAAGTATACTTTTCAAAATTTCAGAAGAAAGCCCTCTCAAACAAGGCCCTGTTTCACAATAGGGCAGACAGTTTAAAACTACTACGATGTCTGGCTTCTTCACATTTACAGGCAGTGAGATACATTTGAGCAATCAGCAGAGAGAGAGAGAGAGAGAGAGAGAGAGAGGTTATAAAATGTAAGCAATGAGCAGCAATATTCACACTAAGGTGTTGTGGATATGAATCTGGCGTTTTCCATTCATACTCAATCCAAGTCGGTATGTGCACACATACATGCACACACATAATCTTATCCATGCACATATCAATTTCAAACTGTAGTGGTGTGTGCACATTAAACGCATAAAAGACTTCCTTTATTTGTCATATTATGTGTGATGTTTGTGTTTCTGTTGTATATTATTGTCATAGTGTCAATCAGTAACAATTAGCTTTGAGACAATGCAGAGGTTATCTTACACCCAGCAAAATTATAAAAATGGTATGGGTTTTGTGGTATTTTAGGGGACAAATATACTTCTGGAGGCCTTTTTTTTAATTTATTTATTATTTTTTTTTTTTTAAACATATTACCATATATCATAATACTTTCTATGACCTAAGGGTGGCAGTATTGGATCTACCCCAGTGATTGTGTGAAACCTGAATTCTTGCAGTGCACATGAATAAAGCTCTAACTTGTGATGCTTTTAGAAATCAAGGTGAAATTCAGACTGCAAAATAATAATCATACTGAAAAATACAGTTTCAAATATGTGTATAAGATATTAAAACGTGATTTTTTTATACAATATGTTGATTTTTATTTTATTTTTTTAATTTTATGAAGTTTATGTTCTTATTCCAATAGATAGTTAGGGTTAGTTACTGCATTAAATGAGATTAAGAAATGCTTTAAAATGATCTTTCATTGTTGGTTCATGAGAAAGAAAGAAAGAAAGAAAGAAAGAACCTGAACAGATATTTACATATAAATTCACGTTAGAAATGTAGAATATGCTACAATATTGTTGTGCCGACATGCCACAGGTGCACTCCAACCAGCATCTACAGGGTTAACAACAATGAAACCACTCAGATTGGAATAAAGGAAGGAGGAAAAGTTCCCACACTTTGGCTCTATTTTGTTTCTCTCTTTCTTTTCTTTCTTTCCTGAATAGTGCCAAGATAGGCTGATGTAAAGCCCAATGCCATGAATGAAATAAGGGGAAGGAAAAAAAAGGAGTAAATTGAACACACTTGACTTCTGTAACTCACCTGTTGGTAAAAGGTTTTGTTTTGTATTCATTAGGTGGGCAGGTTGCTGGCCCCTCCCTTAACTTGTGTGAGTTTCCCAGGTAAGGCCGTGTAAAGCCGTCAGAGCGAAGATAGAGGAAGAGAGCAAGAAAAAGAGAAAGAAGGGAGGAGAGTTCCCACCACCTTCATTCGTCGTTCTCACAGGAGCCGATTGGCCAGATCTTGCCTCATCGTTGTAACCTGACCTACCCAGCAATGAAGGCAGGTGTCTGCAGCCCGGAGACAAGAGGAGCAGCGTACACGTATAGACTGTGAGGTGGGAAAGTTAAAACAAGTTTCACCTCATATTGTTCCTTCTGTCACTCTGCAACAAACATTACATGACCCAGTAAATACAGAATATAATGCAGCGAAGCCCAGCGTTACGATAGCTTGTCATTATGCACTCTTCAGATCTTCAGTAATGACTTCCTCCCCTGTAGTGATTTTTGGCCATTCATCTGAAATGTGAAATTCATATTACGGTGTGAGATTGAAACTGCTTTTATATCACCTTTGCTCCAGCCGGCAACGTGACATTCATCTTGCCCCGAGCCATCAGACACCACAGGCTTCCTGCTTTGGGTTTCGACCAGACATGTTTCTCATGCTTAACAAAAAGTTGCACGTATGGAATTGCTGCCACTCGTATAACTCGATGACGAGTAGTAGACAAATATTTAACCATTTGAAGACTCCTTTGAAGTGCAATACTTTGAGTCTGTTGACTGTGGCTATCTTTGCAATGGACTTTGATCTGAGGTGGTAACTATCCGAAGCCCTCAGATGTGGTAACGCTGACGTATACATGAGAAAACAGATACTATCTATCTATTCTATTGTATGATCTAAATTTATATAAACAATATCTATCTATCTGTCTATCTGTCTATCTATCTATTTATCTATCTATATATCTATCTTTCTAGCTATTGTTCTGTTGTTCTATAAATCTATCTATCGTTATATTGTTATATCTATTGTTCTATCTATCTATATATTGTTCGTTCTATCGTTCGTTCTACCATTTTATCTATCTATCTATCTATTGTTCTATCATTCTATAGATCTATCTGTCGTTATACTGTTATATCTATCGTTCGTTCTATCATTTTATCTATCTGTCATCTATCTATCTATCGTTATATTGTTCTATAGATCTATCTATCGTTATTTTGTTATATCTATCGTTCTATCTATATATCGTTCGTTCTATCGTTTGTTCTGTCATTCTATCTATCAATCTATCTATCTATCTATCGTTCTACTGATCTATCTATCTATCTATCTATCTATTTATCATTCTATTGTTTGGTCTATCGTTCTATCTATCTATCTATCTATATATCTATCTTTTGTTCTATCGTTCTATTGTTCTATAGATCTATCGTTATATTGTTATATCTATCGTTCGTTCTATCGTTTTATCTTTCTGCCCTATCTGTCATCTATCTATCTTTGTTCTATCTATCTATCTATCTATCGTTTGTTCTATCATTCTATCTATCTATCGTTATATCGTTCGTTTTATCTATCATCTATCTATCTATCTATTTATCTATCCATCTGTCTATCTATCTATCTATTGTTCTATCGTTTGTTCTATCATTCTATCTATCTATCGTTATATTGTTCGTTTTATCTATCATCTATCTATCTATCTATCTATTGTTCTATCATTCTACAGATCTATCTATCGTTCTATTGTTATATCTATCGTTCTATTTATCTATATATCGTTCGCTCTATTGTTTGTTCTATCGTTCGTTTTATCGTTTTATCTATCTATCTATCTATCTATCTATCTATCTATCTATTGTTCTATAGATCTATCTATCGTTATATTGCTATATCTATCATTCTATCTATATATTGTTCGTTCTATCGTTCGTTTTAGCATTTTATATATATATATCATCTATCTATCTATCTATCTATCTATCTATCTATCTATCTATCTATCTTTCCGTCATTTGTTCTGTCGTTCTATCGTTCTATCTATCTATCTATCTATCTATCTATCTATCTATCTATCTATCTATCTATCTATCTATCTATCTATCGTTCTATCTATATATCGTTCGTTCTATCGTTCTATAGATTTATCTATCGTTATATTGTTATATCTATTGTTCTATCTATCTATATATCGTTCGTTTTATCATCGTTTTATCTATCTATCCATCTATCTATCTATTATCTGTCTATCTATCTATCTATCTATCTATCTATCTATCTGTCTATATATCTATCTTTTGTTCTATCGTTCTATTGTTCTATAGATCTATCGTTATATTGTTATATCTATCGTTCGTTCTATCGTTTTATCTTTCTGCCCTATCTGTCATCTATCTATCTTTGTTCTATCTATCTATCTATCTATCTATCGTTTGTTCTATCATTCTATCTATCTATCGTTATATCGTTCGTTTTATCTATCATCTATCTATCTATCTATTTATCTATCCATCTGTCTATCTATCTATTGTTCTATCGTTTGTTCTATCATTCTATCTATCTATCGTTATATTGTTCGTTTTATCTATCATCTATCTATCTATCTATCTATTGTTCTATCATTCTACAGATCTATCTGTCGTTCTATTGTTATATCTATCGTTCTATTTATCTATATATCGTTCGCTCTATTGTTTGTTCTATCGTTCGTTTTATCGTTTTATCTATCTATCTATCTATCTATCTATCTATCTATTGTTCTATAGATCTATCTATCGTTATATTGCTATATCTGTCATTCTATCTATATATTGTTCGTTCTATCGTTCGTTTTAGCATTTTATATATATATATATCATCTATCTATCTATCTATCTATCTATCTATCTTTCCGTCATTTGTTCTGTCGTTCTATCGTTCTATCTATCTATCTATCTATCTATCTATCTATCTATCTATCTATCTATCTATCGTTCTATCTATATATCGTTCGTTCTATCGTTCTATAGATTTATCTATCGTTATATTGTTATATCTATTGTTCTATCTATCTATATATCGTTCGTTTTATCATCGTTTTATCTATCTATCCATCTATCTATCTATTATCTGTCTATCTATCTATCTATCTATCTATCTATCTATCTATCTATCTATCCATCTATTATCTGTCTATCTGTCTCTCTATCTATCTTTCTATCTATCTATCTATCTATCTATCTATCTATCATTCTATCGTTTGTTCTGCCGTTCTATCTATCTATCTATCTATCTATCTATCTATCTATCTATCTATCTATCTATCTATCTATCACCACTGGAAAAATCTAACTGGAAAACGACATTTTGTAGTTTCTCAGTAAAGTAAATATCCTTAAAATAAACACATTTACCTAAGAAGCAAGATTTACTTAGAAACTAAGACATGAATTAAGTTAATATTTCTTATCCAACATTCTTATAAACAAAGGTTGCTTTTTGGAATCTATAGTTCCATAAAGAACAATCTTAAACAGTGTGGAGGATTTTTTTGTTGTTATTGTAAATAAATAAATAAATATGAACATAATAATGTATTATGAAGTTTATGCTTAGAAGAAGACAAAAACTATTCACTAAATCCATCCATTTATAGACATATCTGGCTTTAAATGAGTTTTTTGTCCACACTCACACACACACACACACACATAGTATCATACAAACACTCTTGAGACGGATAGTGGACACTCCTACTCAGGCACCATGTGAGAGTGTTTACTGCAGTCTGAAGAGCTTTATCACCATTCACTGTCAGCTGCTGTGTCCAACCACACCCATTCCACTATATACCTCACACAAAACACAATGCGTTCAGCCATTAACTAAATGACAGAGAGCAGAGGACGCTCGGCATTCAGCCCTATAATAATATCTCCTTCATACGACCTCAGCCATGACATGAGCTGGAGTGGATGGAAAAATAGCCGAAATCACAAACCCTCGAGTTTGTCCTCGATCGTGCGATAACGCTTGGTTTCTTTGCGGCTGATTTGCATGCATTTCATGTATTGTTGTTAACCAATCTGGATGGCTACAAAAAAGTGCATTGTAAAAATGTATATCTTTGAAGGATGAGAGAGAGGGAAAAACACTCGGCCTTTGTGTCTGAGCATGGGCCGTGTGTGTGTGTTCGTCTGTGGGTGCCTCGGGCTTCCTCATCTGACTGTTAAAGTGTGTCAGCGCGAGAGGGAGGCGGAAAGCTCGCCTGTGTGCCGCTGGGAGCGTGTGTGCGTGTGCTTATGGGTGTGTGTGTGCGCAAGGCTGCTGACGGGACTTGTCACTATCAGTCCCACAAATCTCTGGCACCGGGTATGTTGACACTCTGCCCGAGGGGGAAGGAGCCGGCAGAGGTTGAGGAGAGCAGCGGTTTCCCACGGCTGAAGCTCGCCCGCCTCGGCCCTGCCTCTGCATTCCTAGGCTGCCAGCACTCTGTAAATGTTTGGACAGCCTTGAACAAATAACACACCTTGAAAGGCACAAGTACAGGCTCTTTTTCCCCTTTTCTTATTCTCTCTCACACGTTCCCGCTCTTCCACCTCTGCCTCGCTTACTGTTTAACTCTCCTCTGCCCACCTCCCAACCACAGACGCTGCCTCCTGCCTCTCTTTAAACTTGTCTGTCAAAGATATGACGTGTAAACACGAGTCTAGCATACGGGCGCACGTAAGCACAGATACACATGCTACATATCACAAAGTCTGCATTACAGAGGGTCTCTTTCTCTCACATACACCAACATGTGATCCGTTTGGACTTTTCACCCTACAATGAAAATTCGGTCATCATTTATTCACCCTCATGCTGCTCTAAACCTATAGGACTTTTTCTGTGAAGCACAAAAGAAAATATATAGAAGAATGTTGCAATGCTTTTTTATTTTTATTATGCATATTTTGTTTTATTTTATTTTATTATTCATAATTTTATTATGCATATTTTAATTATGCATATTTTATTTTATTTTATTTTATTCCCATACAGTGGAAGTCAATGGGTTCCAGTGTTGTTTTGGACTATCATTGTATGAAATTGGATGAAAACAGTCTCTGTGTGTGTGTGTGTGTGTGTGTGTGTGTGTGTGTGTGTGTGTGTGTGTGTTTGTGTTCGTTCTGGGATAAAAAAATAGAATATATTAATACAGATATTTTAATGTAAACAAATAATTCACACACAAACAAAAAACCACAAAAGCACACACACACACACAATCACTGTGTAATTTAATGTGCTTATTATTTTAAAACATATTTTTAATATGGATATTTTAAAGTAGCAACAAGTACATCTCTAAATTAAAATAAAATAAAATAAAATAGATAAAAATAAAAGTAGATTCCAACATATAGCATGAAATGTTTTAAAACTAAATTAAGGTAGCAACTAATACACAGCTAAAAAAAAAAAAAATATATATATATATATATAGTTGACATAGTAGTAAATTAAAGCATGATATGCTTTTAAACTAAATCAAGGTAGCAACTAATACACACCTAAAATAAAATAAAATAAAAATAGTAAAAAAAATTAAATGTGGTAATTTGGTCATTTTAAGGTAGCAACAAGTACATCTCTATAATAAAATAAACATTAAAATATCCATACTAAAAATATTTTTTTTTTTATTTTATATTTAATTTTATTTTAGAGATTTACTTGTTGCTACCTTAAAATATCCATATTAAAAATGTGTTTTAAAATAATAAGCACATTAAATTACACAGTGATTGTCCAGTTTTTTGTTTGTTTGTTTTTTGGTTTGTAAAATAGCCTAAAACTATTTGAAACAAAATTAAGGTAGCAAGTTAAATTATGACAGTACAAAAGCCATTAACTTGGTACATTTGTATCATTTTAATGGATCTAAATAAGTATTAGTCATCACCCTGTTGTTTTGTGTTCAATGTTTTCAGGTTTTGTTTTCAGTCACAACAGAGTTTGACTAACAGTGCAGCTCTCTGCTTAAAAAGTACATAAATAAGGGGAAATCTGAAGCTGGCTTGACCTAAGCATAAAGAGCAAACTTCAAAGCCAGGCCCCTATGGGGAAAATGCAGAGCACTGAGTATGACAATCTGATGACTGTTAAGTAAGAAACTGGGAGGTAAAACACAACTAAGCATGTTGTAGTACATTTGATAGGAGCGGGCGTGAAATGAGTTATATGGGCTAACAGGAAAAGCAGCTGATAACCAAGAAGTATTTTTTCATGGTTTAGGCTTGTTCTGTAGAAAAGGAACTCAGGTTTAAAATGTCATGTATTTATTTTTATATGCGAGGACAATTCGAGAAGCCATGGAATTTTTTCTGCTTAAAGACACAAGAATCAAAGCTGTTGTGAAACGGATTCGCATGAAAAGCAAGTAGCAGAAGGAGCGTTTTGCCTGAATGATGGAGATTCAAGCAAAGATTCTGTATGAGAAAAAGAAGCACACAAATAAAATAAAATAAAATAAATAAATAAATAAATAAATAAATAAATAAATAATTTGGTGGCAAAATAGGGCCTGCAACAGAAAATTTGAGAAAATGAGGTGAACTTAAGTGCATAAAATGAATACGTACACACAAACAATATTAGATTACAAAAGAGAGCCTGCAACAAAACTTTAGAGAAAAGGAGGTTAAAGGTTAATGTGCTTAACCTTTAAAAAAATATAAAATAAAATAAAATAAAATATTAGATTAGAAAATAAGGCATGCAACAAAACTTTAGAGAAAAGCAGGTTTAAGGTAAAAGTGCTTAAAATAAAATAAAATAAAATAAAATAAAAAATAATCAAAAAAATAAAATAAAGTAAAATAAAATAAAATTAGATTACAAAATAAGGTCTCCAACAAAACTTTAGAGAAAAGGACGTTTAATGTAAAAGTGATTAACCTTTAAAAAATGTCAAATAAAATAATAAAATAAAAGAAAATAAATAAAAAAATAAATCAAATAAAACAATAAAATACTAGATTACAAATAAGGCCTGCAACAAAACTTTAGAGAAAAGGAGGTTTAAGGTAAAAGTGATTAACTTTCAAAAAATGTAAAATAAAATAATAAAATAAAATTAAAAAATACAATACAGTACAATAAAATATTAGATTACAAAATAAGGCCTGCAACTTTAGAGAAAAGGAGGTTTAAGGAAAAAGTAATTACCCTTCAAAATATGTCAAATAAAAAAATAAAATAAAATAAAATAAAATAATAAATTAAAATAAAATAAAATAAAATAAAATAAAATAAAATAAAATAAAATAAAATAAAATAAAATAAATAAAATAAAACAATAAAATATTAGATTACAAAATAAGGCCTGCAACTTCGGAGAAAAAACTTTGGAGAAAAAGGAGGATTAAGGTAAAAGTGATTAACCTTCAAGAAATGTAAAATAAAAAAAAAATAAAACACTAGATTAGATTAGATTATAAAATAAGGCCTGCCACAAAAATTTAGAGAAAAGGAAGTGAAGAGAAAAGGAAGTGAAAGAAGTTTAAAGGTGCTCAACCTTTAAAAAAAATGCTGATTGTCAACTTAGGCAAGCCATATTATTTTCTTCCCATTTTCAGTAGTGTTTGTATTTTATATATATATATATATATTTTTTTTTTTTAAATACAGTTTAAAACCCTGGTTTTCTAGCAGCAAGCATTAAATAATCCACAAAAGTGATTAAATTATATACATAATATATATGTAACATCAAATTATATATACTAATATATATATATATATATATATAATGTAATGTGGAGTATGTTTGTTTTACATAGTTGCCACTGTCAGTCATTAGGGTCTAGCTAGTAGCTAGTTTAAGTAGCTTTAATGCTACCTACAATTATTTATTTTTCTTCTTCTCAGGTTAAAGTTTGGGAAAAAAGAAACCTAATGCCACAAACACACCCACGCACACGCGCGGGTTGATGTCAGACGGCAGCTGTGGAATTCTGGAGCTCCTCATGCGCAGTAAATCTCACGTCACTGATCGGAGGACACGTTACACTACCGCTCTCTGGCAGCGGCCAGTCAAACGCCGCTCTGTTTTCACTGTCGGGAGGCCTCCGGCTGCATATTTCTGTAATTAGGCTTTTATGCTCAGCAGTTCTGCAGCTGTGCTGACATTTGGGTGTCGCCCCCCTGTTTCTCACGGTCCCGCTGCCAATGCTGCTCGACCGCTGGTCACCGGCCAACACTGAGGTCCATGTGTCAGAATGAAGGTGCTTTTTCAAAATATATTCCCGGCAAGTGAAAGTTAAATGTGATGCCATGTCAAGGTCACCTCGCAAAACCGCAGCTCGTAGAGATGATTTTAAAAAGACGTGCTTGTAACTGTGGACAACACCATGTAAAACTAGATGTAAAACTGACTATGCAAAAATCATCACCAAAATTCTGAATTTTGACACAATCATATCTAGTCATGCTGTAAATATTATATTTAAGGGATAAAATTAAAGGGATAGTTTATCCAAAAAAGAAAATTCTGTCATTAATTACTCACCCTCATGTTGTTCCAGACCGGTAAGACCTTCGTTTGTCTTCAGAACACAAGTTAAGATATTTTTGATAAAATCCAAGAGCTTTCTGAGCAACAGAAGAGAGAAATTGTTAAATAAAGTCGTTATTTTTATTTTCTCTGCACACAACATGTATTCTCGTAGCTTCATAAAATTACGGTTGAAACACTGATGTCACATGGACTATTTTAACAATGATCTTACTGCCTTTCTGGGCCTTGAATGTGTTGCTTTGCTGGCTATGCAGGGTCAGAAAGCTCTCAGCTTTCATAAAAATATCTTAATTTGTGTTCCGAATGAATGAAATTCAGATTTGGAATGATATGATAAAATACAGAATTTTTATTTTTGGGTGAACTAACCCTTTAAGTCACCACAAAATCATAATTATGAGTGAGAAACTTTAATTAAATTATTAATTTTTGTGGTACACTTTACGATTACTGTGTAGGTTCCATTTGTTAATGTTAGTTAACTGTATTAGTTAACATAAACAAACCATGAAAAACACTTCTGATACATATATTAATCTTAGTTATTGTTCATGTCGACATTTATTATTAATCTGTTAATATTATTTCACACAAATGAGCTAACATGAACTAATAGATAGATGTACAGTACTGTGCAAAAGTCTTAGGCCACTAGTATTTTCATCAGCTAAAAAATGGTTTAAAGTCAGTTAAAGTCGGTCTTTTGCTGTAGTGTGTCAGTAGGAAATATCAGTTTACATTTCTAAACATTCATTTTGCCATTAATTGTAATAATCCAGTGAGATTTTTGTGTAGAGCACAGGCTGTTGTCAGACTCCTTGTGCAAACAGAGATCTGATCTCTCCATAATTCAATCCAGTCTGTCATAAGAAACAGAAAAAACGGAGACAGACTAAATCCAGAAGAACTGTGGCAACATCTCCAAGATGCTTTAAGAGTCCTATATCTACAAAGCTACAGTACTGTTAAAATTTTTAGGCAGTTAGGCACATAAAATGAGGATGCTGTCAAAAACAATGTCATAAACAGATTTTCTTTATCAATGAACTTCTATGAACTAAAATAAATAAGCATTTGATCTGACCATCCTTTGCGTTTAAAGCAGCTTTTGCCCTATGTGCACTTGTGCATAGTTTTTCAGGCAGCTTTGCAGGTAGGTTACTTGAAACATCTTGGAGATGCTGCCACAGTTCTTCTGGATTTAGTCTGTCTCAGTTTGTTCTGTTTCTTCATGTCAATCAGACTGGATGATGGTGAGATCAGATCTCAATGTAAAGCACTGGCTGTTGTCAGACTCCTTGTGCAAACAAAAATCTCACTGGATTATTACAATTAATGGCAAACAAAATGTTTGGAAATGTTAACCGATATTTTTTACTGACAAAAAAGATAGAAATAAATAACTTTAAACCATTTTTTAGCTGGTGAAAATACTAGTGGCCTAAGAATTTTGCACAGTACTGTATTTTTATTAACTAATTTAAAAAAAATATATATATATATAACAAATGTATTGTTTATTATTAGTTAATGCATTGAATAATGATTCAGTTTACAGCATCTTTAATAAATTGCATAAAAACATTTGGGGAAAACCACCTGATGCGCATTCTTCATTCATCATTTAGATGTAGGGGTTTTTTTTGTTTGTTTAAAAGATACATTGGCATTTTGAGTAATCTATAAAAGTAATCTGCAATAAAGTAGAAGTAATCTGAATGCACCTGACATCAGCTCATAAATACAAACTTCCCAGGAGAACTGAAGCACCCTTATTCCAATGAGTGGATGGGGTTACTTAGATTTAGATAGAAACTCAGATTTACAGTCGAAGTCAAAAGTTTACATACACCTTGCAGAATCTGCAAAATGTTAATTATTTTACCAAAATAAGAGGGGTCATACAACATGCATGTTATTTTTTATTTAATACTGACCTGAATAAGACATTTCACATAAAAGACGTTCACATATAGTCCACAAGAGAAAATAATAGTTGAATTTATAAAAATAACCCCATTCAAAAGTTTACATACACTTGTTTCCTAATACTGTGTTGTTACCTGAATGATCCACAGCTGTGTTTTTTGTTTAGTGATAGTTGTTCATGAGGCCCTTCTTTGTGCTGAACAGTTAAACTGCCCGCTGTTCTTCAGATAAATCCTTCAGGTCCCACAAATTCTTTGGTTTTTCAGCATTTTTGTGTATTTTCTTTCCAACAGCATTATCTTTCCATTCCAGCATTTTCTTTCCAACAAAGACTGTATGATTTTGAGATCCATCTTTTCACACTGAGGACAACTGAGGGACTCACATGCAACTATTACAGAAGGTTTAAACACTCACTGATGCTTCAGAAGGAAAAACGATGCATTAAGAGACGGGGGGTGAAAACTTTTGAACAGAATTAAGATGTACCTTTTTTTTTTATTTTGCTTAAATATCATATATTTTTTCATTGGGTACTGCCCTTCAGAAGCTACAGAAGATACTTACATGTTTCCCAGAAGACAAAATAAGTTAAGAGTATTAAGAATCAAGTTTATGTAAACTTTTAAACGGCATCATTTTTATAAATTCAACTATTATTTTCTCTTGTGGACTATATTATGTAAACATTTTTTTTTTTATGTGAAATATCTTATTAAGGACAATACTAAATAAAAAATAACATGCATTTTGTATGATCCTTTTTATTTTGGTAAAATATTTAACATTTTGGAGATTTTGCAAGGTGTATTCAAACTTTTGATCTTATCGCATTTTGCCCTTTTTTAATTTTCCATTCCATCAAGCTTCTTTTTAGTTTACGTGGGAGAAGAACAAGAAGTGTGAGAAACACGTACTGCTAGCAATCACTGTCTCATCACAAAGTTCAGTTTTAATACTTATGTTTACAAGTAGCAAAAAAAAGCCATTTGAGTAACATAAACACTTCTCCTCTTTAGCTGCATGCTGACAGCTTTCCAAAATGTCCTAATAAGCCATCCCCATTGAGAGTTTACTCATTAGAGTGTAATCGCAGGACTTTAGCTGAATGACCTTTTGTGTCCCCGGAGAGCTGTTAAGCAGCAAAGCAGCACGTTGAAATGTATGTTCACTGCTCTATAATGGCACCATATGTTGCTACTTTGAGACCTGACAAAAGAGTTAAAGGCACTGCTTCCAACAGCCTGCAGTTCATAAGCCAAGAAAATATGTTTTAGTTTCTGAAATTATGTATAATATTAAACGTAATAGCATGCAATTATAAGACAGAAGGTTACGAGTATGAAACAAAGTGCAATTTAACCGCGAAAAGCTGCAAAACTTGGATGAGTCAGTAGGGAGGTCGGGAAGGTCGGGGTGTCCCTCTGTGTCCGCCAGCGCTCAGCTGTCCTCCCGGAAACCCCGGTCCAGCTGCTGCCCATTACAGCAGGAATGTATCCTTGGGTCGGATGCCAGGAGTGTAGTAGCATATTATTAATGTGGTGACCACCAGCCTCGGCCACTTGTGAGATATTAACATTTCACACTGAGATCCTTCCCACGAACCCCCACCCACACCCCGCCAATGTCAAAAACGTCCGCAGCAACTGCTGTGCATCTCAAACTCCACCAGGGGCATCAAGACAGATAACGGGAAGTGTCAACAAGCAGGATTTACTACGGAGACAGGAGACTGTATGTGTGCAGGAATACTTTTGCACACTTCTGTGTTTCTTTGGATGCTTTAGTCTCAGGGGTTAATTTTTATTCAGATTTTATCATATAGTTATATTTTATATATAATATACAGTTGAGGTCAAAAGTTTACATACACCTGGCAGAATCTGCAAAATATTATTTTTACCAAAATAAGAAGGATCATACAAAAAGCATGTTATTTTTTATTTAGTGCTGAACTGAATAAGATATTTCACATAAAAGACATTTACATATAGTCCGCAAGAGATTATAATAGCTGAATTTATAAAAATGACCCCGTTCAAAAGATTACAAACGCTTGATTATTATTACTGTGTTGTTACCTGAATGATCCACAGCCGTGTTTGCTTTTTGTTTACTGACAGTTGTTCATGAGTACCTTGTTTGTCCTGAACAGTTAAACTGCCTGCTGTTCTTCAGAAAAGTCCTTCAGGTCTTTGGTTTTTCAGCATTTCTGTGTATTTGAACCCTTTCCAACAATGACTGTATGATTTTGAGATCCATCTTTTCACAATGAAGACAACTGAGGGACTCATATGATGCTTCAGAAAGAAAAACAATGCATTACTAAATGAAAAAATATATGGTATTTAGGCAAAACAAGAAAAATGTACACCACTTAATTCTGTTCAAAAGTTTTCACCCCCAGCTCTTAATGCGTCGTGTTTCCTTCTGGAGCATCAGTGAGCGTTTGAACCTTCTGTAATAGTTGCATATGAGTCCTTCAGCTGTCCTCATTGTGAAAAGATGGATCTAAAAATCATACAGTCATTGTTGGAAAGGGTTCAAATGTACAAAAATGCTGAAAAAAACCAAAGAATTTGTGGGACCTGAAGGTTTTTTTCTGAAGAACAGCAGGCAGTTTAATTGTTCAGGACAAACATGGGACTCGCAAAAAAACACAGCTGTGGATCATTCGGGTAACAACACAGTATTAAGAATCAAGCGTATGTAAACTTTTGAACGGGGTCATTTTTATAAACTCAGCTAATATTTTCTCTTGTGGACTGTATGTAAAGGTCTTTTATGTGAAATATCTTATTCAGGTCAGTGCTAAATAAACAATAACATGCATTTTGTATGATCCCTCTTATTTTGGTAAAATTATTAACATTTAGCTGATTCTGCAAGGTGTATGTAAACTTTTGACCTCAACTGTATATATTTTTTATTTACTTTTTATTTAACAGACCCTTTAGCAATGGTGTTTTTCCTATCACACTGAACAGTTTGACTCACAATAAGTTCAAAAGTTATGAAAATGTTCTAAAGTTTGTGTACTTAATCTACCAAATTATAATTTTTATGAAAATTATTAAATGTATGTTGCTGTGGGACAATAAAACCCTTGCTACACCTAACCCTAACCTTAACCGATAATCCCCCATGAGACACGTTCTTTTCCAATTTTTTCAATTATTTCCTTAATTTTTATTGAAAATAAATGCCTTTCCGATGTGATATGTGATTTGAAATAGGAGAAGAACAAGTTCGGCAAAAGGCGGATTCGACCTCGATCGCTTTTTTGCAATGTTGCATGCAGTGTTGGGGGTAACGCATTACAAGTTAACGCGAGTTATGTAATAATATTACTTTTTTCAAGTAACTAGTAAAGTAACGCATTACTTTTGAATTTCTAAGAAAATATCTGAGTTACTTCTTTCCCCATTTATTGATTGACAAGTCTCCTGTCGGGAAATTGGGAGTAAACATGATGTTACTGTATTCTAGACTAAATGTGAGCATGCATTAATTCATCTCACTCACAAAAAACAGATTCAGTATTCCTCAAAATGAATAAAAATAGTGAAATGCAAACTTAGAATATGACGCAACCCTGCAATAATTAAATATGTAAAATAATACAAATATCCTTTATGTATTTAATCCCATTTTATTATCCAGCGTCTTTGCTGCTGACCTTCGATGATGCAATTCAACCATACTAAAAAGCAAAAATTACTTAGATAAACTAACATTTGTGCTTAATTTTTTCATAGCTGAAGAGTGATCTCCTGCATAAATGAACTTTTCTTTCAGCCTGAGGTGAATTCAGTTCACTTTTGGTGTAAAATAGCTTTTACATTACAATTGTTTTATATTAAAAACAAAGAAGCAAGCCCTGCCCAGATTTAAAAAGTAACGCAAAGGTAACGTAATGCATTACTTTCCATAAAAAGTAACTAAGTAACGTAATTCGTTTCTTTTACGCAAAATTGTAATGCATTATTTATAAAAGTAACTTTCCCCAACACTGGTTGTCTGACCCTACCACACGTTGGTGGGCGGAGTTAGTGTAAATAGCCTCTGACAACAGTGCAGGCTATTTCCACTTATTGCAAATAGACACTCCGTTTGATATATGGTGGAAATGACACTGTGGCAGGAATATTCCTAATTTTAAAAAAAGAAAAAAGTGACAGAATTCTCCTGGGGTGCATATATGCCTATTGTGGGACATTGTTTGTGGACCAGTTCAGCTTGTAAAGATGTGTTTTATGTATTTTCTTAAAGTCCACGGGTCCAAAAAATGGCTATAGTTGAACAATCGAATGGTTGAAGAAATATATTTGTGTAGGCATAATAATGTATAGTTGCTCTTTGAGTGTGGATCTTGGCTCTCTTATTTGAAATGACTGAATACAACTCAGAAATAAGTAAATAAATAAAAAAAAATGTTGGAAAGATAAGAGACTAATTGGCAACCTAAAAGGCTTGTATTTATGGTATGGTCCCTTACACATGTACTAGGGAGTACAAAACGGAAGGTCTGGCCCTTTTAAACTACATTTTCAACTCCTTTAGAAACCAAGGAGCCAGACCTATACGTATAACAAGGTAAAACACTGCACTAACAATACATAAGATGCACTGAGCAATACACAGTTCCGCTTTAAACAACCTCCTCTATTATACTAAGCCATAGAGCACCTGGGCAGGGCATGCCATTTGGCCTAATGATACATTAAACAAAAAATTAATCTAGTAGACCCTTTAAATATTTTAAAGCTGCCTCCTAATTACAGCGAATGAAAAGCAAAATCAAAACGCTCAGTGCAGTAATTGGGCTCTTTTCTTTGATGCTTCTATAGTTGCCATTGAATGTAGGGACCGAGCCAAACAAAACCAGTGCTTTCACTGACCCAAAGCTTTCCCCTAATTACAGCAGCTTTGTATAATACAGCTGTGCACCCCTTCCCCTTAGGGTCGCATCTACACACTCCCAAATGAGGAGCGTTTCAAAGCTTTTCTCCAGACGCACAGGAAGGTAGTTTGCACACAGCCGACTATCAGAGATGACCTGATTAAATAGAGTGGCCGGTATCTGAGCAAGGTATTCTCTGGATCACAAATGAGGAACAGATTTTTGCTTGTGCAATATACAAAGTTGCAACAATTATTTAATGGTTTGGCCTGTTTGATTACAAGGCATTTGTCGTTGTTTTTAAGTGCAAAGGTCTATGGGGTGAGGAGGACTGTGGGATGCACTCCAGTGAAAGTGTACTTGCTTATTCACACTTGTTCTACAGGCCACATTGCAGAGATGTGCCAGAACGATGCCCAGCCTCGCAGGCGACTGAACAGACAGAACACATCAGTCTGCCGCGATCTGTCAGTGAGTATGCCTGAAACATCTCAGACAGAGTGATAACACTGTAGCAGTGTGAGAAAAGCATTTAATCTTAGAACAACAACCTTTCAGTTATGTAGTTACTGTCAGGACAGATTTATATTAAAGCTGTCAAATCTGAATAAGAATATTTCTGGCCTGAATAAGATATTTCACATAAAAGACGTTTACATATAGTACACAATAATAGCTGAGTTTATGAAAATGACCCCGGTCAAAAGTTTACACACACTTGATTCCTAATACTGTGTTGTTACCTGAATGATCCACAGCTGTGTTTTTGTGAGTCCCTTGTTTGTCCTGTACAGTTAAACTGCCCGCTGTTCTTCAAAAAGTTATCAGGTCCCACAAATTCTTTGGTTTTTCAGCATTTTTGTGTATTTGAACTCTTTCCAACAATGACTGTATGATTTTGAGATCCATCTTTTCACACTGAGGACAACTGAGGGACTCATATGCAACTATTACAGAAGGTTCAAACACTCATTGATGCTTCAGAAGGAAATACGATGCATTTAAATGCTGGGGGGTGAAAACTTTTGAACAGAATGAAGATGTGTACATTTTTCTTATTTTGCCTAAATACCATATATTTTTTTTTTACTAATACTGCCCTTCAGAAGATACTTACATGTTTCCCAGAAGACAAAATAAGTTAATTTTACCCTGATCTTCAAATTCAAAAAGTTTTATACATTACATTAATAATACAGTAGTAATACATTGAGTTTCCTTCTGGAGCATCAAAGGGATCAAATACACAGAAATGCTGGAAAACCGGCCTGAAGGATTTTCCTGAAGAACAGTGGGCAGTTTAACTGTTCAGGACAAACAAGGGACTCATGAACAACTATCACTATAAAAAAAAAAAAAAAAAAAAAAAAACAGCTGTGGATCATTCAGGTAACAACACAGTATTAAGAATCAAGTGCATGTAAATTTTATAAATTCAACCATTATTTTCTCTTGTGGACTATATGTAAATGTGCTTTATGTGAAGTATCTTATTCAGGTCAGTAAATAAAAAAAATAAACAAAAATGTATAAATTACTGTCTATATGTAGTCTATATGACAATTACCTTATATTTTTTCTTTTTTCATTTTTTTCAATTTTAATTTACACAGCTTTCTTCAGTATTTTTCTCAACACTTTACTTTCCTATACCTTAGAATGAAGTTTCAAAAATTGTATTTGCAGTGTTGTTTTGGCCACATCCACATTTAGGATGCCACTTCCTTTAAACAAAGAGGAAATGGTTTAACAGTCTAATGGCTGCTAAGTGAGAATGTACTATGTATTCACTTTCATGAGATGAAGAGTCCAGTCATATCGCTACCCTTAGGCTATTTTATTCTACATGTGGTGGGTTACATCATTGGAGACGCCATGTTGAGATCACATGACCACTTGCTCATTTGATACTTAAATTCAAATGACAGAGCACACATTGAAAACTAATGCAATGCAGTATAATGTACACTGAAAAAACTGATGTTAGACTGAACCAATTATTTACAATATAAATACAAAAATGCACAACTTCCAAGCGCACAGAGCAGCCGCACAAACCGCCTCTGTGAATAAACCAGCTCTGTTGAAAAGCATTTGCAGGCAGAGAAGTGGAGCAAATGTGCTGGTGTGTGAAGCCGGCGGAGAAGCCTAGCTGAATGCGGCTCTGCCAAGCCTCTCTCAGAGGCCACGCACGGCCCCTTTCAGAGCCGGCCCAATCGCCTCTAATCTCTGACCCCATCAATAAGATGTATTCAGACTCCATCAAACAGCCGAGCTGCTGTGCAGGCGGGCAGAAACCGCTGGGGGAGAACCATGGGAAACACTCCTTTAATTGTCCCTCGACCTTTTTAAAGAATATTAAGCTGCATTAGTTGTCTATGAGCCTTTCTTTCCTGGCCTTTCTTTTGGAGAGGGCTACAGCAGCCCACTCAGCCAACAGGCCATTAAACGTGACAGGTCTTTGTGGAGAGAGGGGAAACACACGGCGGAGATGAGGCTCGGCCGCTGTGCGTGAGGAGGGCAGCGAGAGGCTCTGGTTTACATCAATCCTCTCAGCCCACACGGAGGACTCCATATCTACCATGAATAATTCTCTGTCTGCCGTAGGCTCCCGCTCAGCTGCCGCCAACACTGCGCTTCTACGCGTAGCCCGAACGAGACGGACACTAAAGAGCGTAATTGCTGTATAATGGTTACATTTCCCAGTCGCATTCTCCGTGGTGAGCGTTATCGTTATTATGGATATTGCTAGAAACTTACAGCCCACTCCAGTTATTCCCCAGCGGGAGATAGGGCTGTTTCAGAGAGGAATGTGATGAAGGCGTTGTTTGATAAGTTGCAGTGTAGGATCTAACCTGTGGAATGCAAGCTTATTAAGAGACTACAGTCTTAGCACGCATCACTAATTAATATTTCAACAAAAGTGACCTGTACGATTCTTCTTCCACTACGTTTTTAAATGAAAAGGAATAGCGCTTATGGTACAGGAGCCTAAAAACATGAACATATCATAATTGCAGATTCATAACTTTCTTTATTTCAACTTTATTTCTCGTAACTGTGGCTTTAGACCTCACAAGTGACACACTGTTTCTCATAATTGCAACTTCATTTCATTAAGAGACAGTTGACCCTAAAATGAAAATTCTGTCATTAATTACTCACCCTCATGTCGTTCCAAACCCGTAAGACCTTTGGTCATCTTCAGAACACAAATCAAGGTATATTTGATGAAATCCGAAAGCTTTCTGACCCTGCATAGACAGCAACGTAACTGAAATTATTAACTCTTATCATTTTCATTCTATATCTCACAACCGTGCTGTTTTATCTCACAATATTACAAATTACACATTTCTCACAATTGCAACTCCGTTTTGCAATTGTGATTTAATATAAAAATTACAATGTTATATCTCAGAATTCTGACTTTTTATATTTCAGTTGCAACTATACTGTATATATCCTAATTGCAACTGTTTATTTCAGTTGCAACTTTACATTTTTCATTGCAACATTACATCTTTCCATTTAAATGTTAAACCTCACAATTGCAACACTAACCCTGCTCATTTGCAACCTTATTTCTCATAACTGTGACTTAAATTTTATTTTTATATCACAATTGCCAGTTCATATCACTTATCATTTATACATCTCATTTGCAACATTACATGTCTTAATTTGAATTTTAAATACAATTGTAACTTAATTTTGCACAACTGCAACTTTTTCAGTGTCATACTTACCATTTGAAATACTTTTATTTATTTATAACTTTTTAACTATACAGATCTCAATTGCAGCATTACATCTCTCATTTTCAACATTAAATCTCATAAATGCATCTTTATATTGCACAGTTGAGACTTTATATCCCACTATTGCAACTTAAAATTTCCCATAATTGTTCATTTATGATTTTCTGACTTATTGTACATTGTATTTCCTACTCTGAAGCGAAAAAAGGCTTTTATAGCTTAGTTTAGCTCTCTTTGTCCCAAAACACGCAATGATTTTTTCAATGCACGTTGCTCTTTTCTGCAATTCCTGCAAAGCAGGCAATGATAAAAGGATAATTTAATGCGAAAGAACGGCAGACTCATGGGCAGATGCACCTGACAAGCATTTGGAGAGGTTAAAATGATGTTTTGCAACCTTCCTTAGTTTGGGGGGAAATTGTTATTGTGAGCTTAAACCACCCAATGAATAGCTGCTTTCTGAGTAAATTATGCATCACCTCCTTTTCACGTGTAGTGTGTTAAAAAGCTTGCCTTGACCTTCTGACACCAAGCATAGAAATTCAACATAAAGCTCTTATAGAATCCCAAAATGGCATATGTTCCATTGAATGGAGGGTCCATTAATCAACAACCATTAAGCTCTAAATAGGCAGATTTTAAAGGGGGACATGGCATAGACTCATCTCAGCTTATCTAAAGTGTTCATATGATCCAAAAAAATCACCTTGTCATCTTTTAAATGAGCACAGATATAGAGGAGAACAGAACGATGCCAGAGATGGACGGAAGGGGGGAGGGAACGAGCGAGGGTCTTTGGTGAGGTTGGGTGGGGCTCTATTTTAGCCATGACACAAAGGCGTTGCTGTGCAATCAGCTCTGTGTAAAATTGGTGCTCTGTGCCGGGCACAATGGGGCACAAAGGCAGGGGGCTGGTGGCCCAGTCGGGAGCGCAAGGACACAGCTGTGAACAGAGCCTGCACAGCCCCGCTCAATATGGGCCCTCATCACATCTGTAGTGGTCCGGCCGCGGCTTCCGCAAGTCCGCCGCACAATGAGAGCCCTCAGCAAATCCTTTGTTGTGACTTTCAAGGCCCTTTTTAGCCAAAATCTTAAATATTTCATTAGGCCCCCTTCGCCCGCTCCCATTCTTCAGGTCTATTATGAAGAGGCGAACTGCGCTTTACCCTGAAATCCATTCCCCTGAGGGTCAACAAAAGACTTCTTCAAATCTGTTTGAGTTCTGATGCAATCCTGTTGCTCCTCAAACACGCCAATGTTTAAGTTTCAAACTGTGAAAAAAGGGGCTAAACTTACTTTTATCTCTTTTATGCGTTCACGTCGACCGTTCATATCGTGAATATATATGGATGGATCTTAATCAAGCTGTGACTTATAGTTAAAATTAGGAAAATATCTGCAATTTCAGACCCAAAGTTGTTTTTGTGCCTAAAATGAGTCTTATTGTTTCATTAATGCTTGAATTACCTTTAAACTTTATTTATCTCCATTGCAACTTTAGTTCTCTGTTATCTGTGCTAAAAATAAGTCTTATTGTTTATTTAATCTCTCTGAATTGGAATAAATGTATCATAATTATTTAGATAATTTTAACTGCAGGACTTTAATTTGGTCAAAAGTTAATTGAGTGGATCTGAATACACTTTATCTCCATTGCAATGTTATATAGCAACTTTAATTCTCCTTTATTTGTGCCTACAATAAGTCGTATTGTTTATTTAATCTTTGAATTAAAATAAATGTATCATAATTATTTAGATGATTTTAACAGATGACTTGAGCAACTTAAAACTGGTCAAAAGTTAATTGGATGGATCTGAATAAACTTTATATATTGCAACATTATGTTTATTAATTTCAATATTAGTTATAAATTGCAACTTTTGTGCTTATTTATCAAAATTATTTAGATAAATTCAACATCAAGACTTAAATTTGGTCAAAAATTAATTCAGTGGATCTGAATAAACTTTATTTATCTTCATTGCAACATTATATCTATTCATTTCAACATTAAATATTACTTATAACTTTATCTCTCCTTTATTTGTGCCTTCAATAAGTTTCATTGTTTATTTAATCTCTGAATTAAAATAAATTTATCATAATTATTTAGATAATTTTAACAGATTACTTGAGCAATTTAGAATTGGTCAAAAGTTAAGTGGATGGATCTGAATAAACTTTATATATTGCAACATCATATCAATTAATTTCAACATTAAATATCAGTTGCAACGTTAATTCTCCTTTATTTGTGCTTAAAATAAGTCTTATTGTTTATTTATTCTCTGAATTAAAATACATTTGTCATGATTATTTAGATAATTTTAAATACTCCACTGCAACATTATATCTAATAATTTCAACATGAAATATCAATTACAACTTTCATTTCCTTTATTTGTGCTAAAAAAAATGTCTTACTGTTTATTTAATCTCTGAATTAAAATAAATTTGTCATAATTATTTAGATAATTTTAAATACTCCATTGTAACATTATATCTATTAATTTCAACATTAACTATCAAATGCAACTTTAATATTCCTTTAATTGTGCCTAAAATAAGTCTTATTGTTTATTTAATCTCTGAATTAAAATAAATTCATCATAATTATTTAAATAATTTTAATAGATGACTTGAGCAAGACTTAAATTTGGACAAAAGTTAATTGGATGGATCTGAATAAACTTTATATATCCCCATTGCAACATAATATCTATTAATTTCAACATTAAATATCAATTGCAACTTCAATATTCCTTTATTTGTGCTTAAAATAAGTCTTGTTTATTTAATCTCTGAATTGAGATAAATTTATCATAATTATTTAGATAATTGTAATAGATGACTTGACCAACCTAAATTTGGTCGAAAGTTAATTGGATTTATCTGAATCAAACTTTATATATCTCCATTGCGACATTATATCTATTAATTTCAACATTAAATATCAATTGCAACTTTAATATTCCTTTATTTGTGCTTAAAATAAGTCTTGTTTATTTAATCTCTGAATTAAGATAAATTTAGTGTAATTATTTAGATCATTTTACTAGATGATTTGAGTAAGACTTAAATTTGGACAAAAGTTAATTGGATGGATCTGAATAAACTTTATATATTTCCATTGCAACATTATATCTATTAATTTCAACATTAAATATCAATTGCAACTTTAAAATTCCTTTATTTGTGCTTAAAATAAGTCTCGTTTATTTAATCTCTGAATTAAGATAAATTTATCATAATTATTCAGATAATTTTAATAGATGACTTGACCAACCTAAATTTGGTCGAAAGTTAATTGAATGGATATGAATAAACTTTATATATATTAATTTCAACATTAAATATTAATTGCAAACGTAATGTTCTTTTGCTTGTGCTTAAAATAACTCTTATTGTTTATTTAATCTCTGAATTAAAATATATAAATATAATATTTTTCATTACTAATTTTGCAAAGAAATAAATTATTATACTATTATATATTATAAAAAAAATAATTAAAAACATTTTCTTGTTTGTTGTAACCTACATGCTATTTTGAAAATAAAAAAAAATGAAATTACAAAAAAAAAAAAAATTAAAAATATATAATATCACTAAATTAAACATTAAAAATGAAACATTATTATGACTCCTCATTTTAATAGACAATTTGAGAGACTTAAATTGGTTTCTTAAATGGAAAAAAACAACAACTGTGAATTACTTAATTAAAATTTCATAATTAATTAAGAAATTGTCTACTAAATCATATCAGTTATCTCTATTTTCTGATGCTCATCCAATAAAGTGTGTTTGCTGATAGTTATTATTGGCCTGCTTCGCAATCATAGACTAGCGGCAGCAGATGATAAACCACTCCCATACAAATATTAAACACTTGTTAATAACTTTTGCCTCTGTGGCGCAAAGAGCTCTGTCAGCCTCGCTAAACAGCTCTGAAAAGGATTTGCCTTTATGGGAGGCCTTAAACTGCCGTGCTGATCTGCCCGATAACAATGAGCGGGCTTTTGTCGGGGTTGAGGGGGCCTTGATTTATCCAACACTTTAAGCAGCCCTAATGAATAATTCAATGTTATCATTCAACTTGCCGCTCAGTTATTATGTTTTGATTCTTTTTTTCACACGTGAGGGAACCGGCCGGACAGGGGGTATCGTGCAGGGGCACCTAGGGGGAAATAATGCACAGCATGGGACAAAACAAGAAAGGCCCCGGCGCAGGACTCTGGCTGTCAGCTTGATAAATATAATGTGTCACCAATTAAAAACTCATTGCCATTCTCTAATTCAGCCAGCGCCTTGTTAACCGCTGCCTGGCAGGGAGGCTCCCGCTCTGTCCCGGCCCCTGCTACCAGCACCCTCCATAATAGAGGGCCTGCTTTTCCCATCCTTTAAAACCACATCCCCTTTCCATTGGCATGTAAATAAGACATTCATTCAGCACCACTTTTTCCATCCGAAGCAAAAAAAAAAAAAAAAAAAAAGACCATCAATGTCTTTGATTCAAATCTTTTTTTCTCCGGAAAACAAAGAATTCTATAGTTTCAGATTTTTTTACGCCGAAAAAAACTTTTCTTGCCTTTCTTTTGGGGCATTCTCATGTTAATGCTGTTGACACAACTTTGGGCAGCGTGGGTATACAACGCATATGAACCCTAGCAGGAGTCCATTACAGAAATGCCATTTAGCAAGCTGTTTCTGTGAGAAAGTCAAACGTTTAAGAGGCTTTTTTAAAAGCGCCTGAGAATCAGTGCTTCACAGAAGCAGCGGGAGGCCTTTTCTGAGAGCTTCCCTGAAACTAAAGGCTGTCCAGGTCTCTGATGTTTGCTAACCGGAGTCAAAAGTGCCGGAATGCATAAGAATGCTGTTTATTCTTAAGCGATGTGCAATGGTTTGTCCTCTAGGACTTTTGCACTCAACCGCTCGCTCTTTTTATCGCTTAGTGTTCATTCAAAGTATTTCTTTGGTTTCTGCTTTTGCCTTGAAGTGTTAGAGTCTTGTTTGTTTGTTTATTCATGCGTTTGTTTATTTATTGTTATTAAAATTATGCCAAACGGTCCCCAAACTCTAACATACAAATTAGAGCAGTCAGGTTAAAGGTCAGAGAACTAATCGCGGCGATGGATCAGTTGAGTCAACGAGGTGTCAGAGCATCAACATCACTGTCTAAGAGAGCAAGAAAGTCTGGCTTGGGAGATTTTATACATTCAGACAAACCAAAGAAAATATTTAATTGAATCTAAAGTATACAAACGTATTTAGCGACTTATTTTAAAGCATGGCTTGTTCTTCAATCATGAGACAATGGCATGAGATACATATAATTTCATCATTAATTATTATCAATAAAGAAATATTCTGGGTGAGCTTGACTGCCAACATTTGCTACCCATCACTGTCAGCTTTTTTGCTTTATAGACTATAAATGAATGCCTGTAGTAATCAACAGTATGCAGCAGATGCTTTCAACAACAACTAATTTTAGATTTTATACAGTTTTTTCTTAAAATAATAATAAAAATGCACTGCAAAAAGTGCAAATGTGCAGTTTTCACCTTAACCTTACAAAGCCTGACATTTGAAATAATACGTAGGAAAAAATGTAATATATAAATATTTTAAAGAGATAAATTCTGTCATTAATTACTCACCCTCATGTCCTTCGTTCATCTTTGGAACATCAATTAAGATATTTTTTATGAAATCTGAGAGCTTTCTGACCCTGCATAGACTGCAACTGACACATTCAAGGTCCAGAAAGGTAGTAAGGACATCGATAAAATAGTCTGTGTGACATTATGAAGCTACAAGAATACTTTTTGTGCCTAAAGAAAACAAAAATAACGACTTTATTCAATGATTTCTTCTCTTCCGTTTAATTTTCCTCCGTGCGATCACGAAAGTACCATGTTGTGGTAGTTGCGTTGCTGTCTAGGCAGGGTTAGAAAGCTCTCGGATTTCATCAAAAATATCTTAATTTTTGTTTCGAAGATCTTACGGGTTTGGAACGACATGAGGGAGAGTAATCACTGATAGAATTGTCATTTTTGGGTGCACTGTCTCTTTAAGCTGCATAATTGTTTTGTGTTGAGTATCGTATTTAATACATTTATGGCTCATATGTAGTATGATATAATGTAACAGCTTACATTAAATGCATGTAAATATCAATTGTCAGTCTATATCTCCCAAAAATATTGTTAGTAAGATGAAATTTAAATACTTGTTTTAATGATCAAAAGCTCTAACTTTTATTGTTGAGAGGAAAATTTATAAAGTAATGCAATTAGGGCTGTCAAATGATTAATCGCGATTAATCGCATACAAAATAAAAGTTTGAGTTTGCCTAATATATATGTGTGTGTAATTATTATGGATATATAATTACAAACACATTCATGTATATATTTAAGAAATATTTAGAAGTATATGTATTTACTATAATTTTTCTATAATTTATATTATATATAAATACAAATATTTTGTACATAACATATTTCTCTTAAATATATACATTAAATTGTGTGCATTTATATATACATAAGAATTACACAGCACACACGGATAAATTAGGTAAACAAACTTTTATTTTGTATGCGATTAATGCAATACAATGATGATTGAGAGATGTACAAATAAACGTTTCTTACAAGCATTATGTATTATATCTGATAAGAATTTGCATAGCAAATATGATATTCAATCAGGATGATTCAGTTATATTGAATAATATTTCGATTTAAAACCAGTTACCTTACACTACCACATAACGCATTTTCTTTTTCTTTCTTTCTTTCGTTCTTTCCTTGTTTATTTATTTTTACAAAGGGTTACAATTATTGTTTGGCAAGTAGCAGAATTCCACAGATGCTTTCAATTTGTATTTTATCCACAGTATTCCTAATAAAAAACATTAACAATTCAATAAATCAATAATCATACATATTAAAGTCTAAATGCAGTTAAGTAAAAATTATTGTCTGTGCTAATCAACATGCCTCAGACGCTTTCAAAAGAGCTTCAATTTCCCCATTTTATTTTATTATTAATTATTTTATTGGTTAATTATTTATTATATTTTATTCTTTTCCCAGATTATCATCAAAAGTATAGATCCAGGCTCTTTTTGTATGCCACATTCAGATTTTGACATACTATATAACGGAAATGGACATAAGCACAGTGCCTTCCGCAGCACTCACTGTTCTCCATTGATGTGTCTTCAAAGAAACTTTCACAGATTATGAGCCACTGTTTTTCACATCCGCTCTGAATCAGCGTGGCCCCTGGCATGCAAAGATGAGGGGCCAGCTGTGTTTGTGCCACACAGTGGAAAGAAAGAGAGAGAGAGAATCAGTCGAACACGCAGTGTAATATATAATGCCTGCTTGTGTCTCTTCTCAAGCCTCTCTCATACAGTGGTACAGGAATGTGAAATATTCCATTTAAAAGGCTCTAAATAAGTGTTTCCAAGCTGTTTTCAGCATTTCAAAGACTGTCTGCCAGAAGCATTGAATTAAGGAGAGCGTGCCCCCCTCTCCAACCAAACCCATCCCCACCTACACACACTCCCGCCCCACCAGCAGGACGGCTCAAAGCCCAGGCTCATTACTACTGTCACACCGGCAGTGGAGAGGCTTGGCACAGCCTCGTGTACTTAATTGAATTAGACATACCCGCTTGTTTAGGCATTGTGCGATGGCATGAGAATCCCGCAGCCTTTTTCCATGATAAAAACGAGAGGCCTCGGTAACACTTGTCAGCAGATCTAAGCGTTCCGAACGGAGCGTGAAACTGTAGAGCCAGAGGGAAGGTGGTACGGAGGGAGAAGACACACAGGAGCATCTTTTCACAACCTGGAGAGGTGCCCGCCATGGAATGCTGGGAGCAGCGTGTTAGGGCACTGTATCCACGCTCCGTAATCACACAGTAATCAGCGTCTAACTAAGATATGACCACATGTTAAGGGCCTGGGTCAACAATAATTATGTGTGGAGACCGTTGCCAAAGCATTTGGCTCATTGCAGCAATTTCTATGAAGATCATCAGTTTTTAGCAGATTTGCAGATGACGGGAATTCTATAGGAATGCAACAATATTAATTATTCTGCGTGATACTGATAAGCCAAGCGTAATTTTCATGTTTTGACTGATAAATGGCCAACATTAAATATATATTAAATTGTCTAAATAAATTAAACCAACGAAAATCAATCTATTGATTAAACAATATGTTGTTTACATAATTATGATTACATAAATTTAGCATTAAATTACAGGTAATACATGTAAAAATAGAAAAGAAAAGAAAAAGCCGATATTAATCTATATAAAGCTGTGGTCAAAAGTTTACATACACGTTGCAAAATGTTAATTATTTTACCAAAATAAGAGGGATCATACAAAATGCATGTTAGTTTTATTTAGTACTGACCTGAATAAGCTATTTCACATTATAGATATTTACATATTGTCCACAAGAGAAAATAATAGTTACATTTCTAAAAATGACCCAGTTCGAAATTTCACATATGCTTAATTATTAATATTGCGTTTTTACCTGAATGATCCACAGCTGTTTTTTTTTTTTTTTTTTTTTTTTTTTGTGATGGTTGTTCAAGAGTCCCTTGTTTGTCTTAAGCAATTAAACTGCCTGCTGTTCTTCAGAAACAAAAAAAACTTTAGGTCCCACAAATTCTTTGGTTTTCCAGCATCTTTTGCGTATTTCAACCCTTTCCTACAATGACGGTATGATTTTAGGATTGATCTTTTCACACTGAGGACAACTGAGGGACTCATATGCAACTATTACAGAAGGTTCAAACGCTCACTGATGCTCCAGAAGGAAAAACCATGCATTAAGACCTGGGGTGTGAAAACTTTTGAACAGAATGAAGGTATGTACATTTTTCTTGTTTTACCTAAATATCTTTTTTTTTTCATTGAGTACTGCCCTTCATAAACTACAGAAGATGCTTACCTGTTTCTCAGAAGACAAAATAAGCTTAATTTACCCTGATTTTCAAATTCAAAAAGTTTTCACCCCCCGGCTCTTAACGCGTCGTGTTTCCTTCTGGAGCATCATTGAGCATTTGAACTTTTTGTAATAGTTGTGTATGAGTCCCTCAGTTGTCCTCGGTGTGAAAAGGTGGATCTCAAAATCATACAGTCCTTGCTGGAAAGGGTTCAAATACACAAAAATTCTGAAAAACCAAAGAATTTGTGGACCTGAAGGATTTTTTTGAAAAACAGTGGGCAGTTTAACTGTTCAGGACCAACAAGGGACTCATAAACAACTATCACAAAAAAAAACAAAAAAAAAAAACAGCTGTGGATCATCCAGGTAACAACAGTTTTAAGAATCAAGCGTATGTAAACTTTTGAACTGGGTAATTTTTATAAATTCAACTATCATTTTCTCTTTTGGGCTATATGTAAATGTCTTTAATGTGAAATAAATTTAGTTCTAATACTGGACAACAGCTAATATAGCTCAGATATATCATGCATCCCTAGAATTCTCATTTTGTATATGAAAAAAAAAATCTGTGGCTACATGTTCGTTTTTGTACTTTTTGTCTGAATCCACAAGTGAGGACGAACATAAAAGAAGTGAAAACGTCACTGCTAGATGACATCAGAAGCCAAAGCTCAGCCTCATGACCCACATCTCTTAACCTAACTTTAAAAGACAACAGCTCGAATGCACTTTAGGATTTTGGAGTTTTGCTTTAAAATTCAGGGCGAAAGAGGGTGAGCAAAAGAGACAGAAAGACAGTGAAAGAGCTGCCTAATGTGATTGCCCTCTGCATTTATCCCGCCAGCTTTGAAGAGAGCTAAGAGGAGATGCCTCAGTGCTGTCACTACATAATGTCACCTCACTAACCCTCAGGGTCAGACCCAGACTAACGCCGTAACCCAGGGCCCTGATCCGCCTCCAGCCCCTTTAGTGGTGCACCCAGCTGTCAGTAATGCAGCCCAAACTTTATTCAATTCGAGATCAGTCAACGTGAAAGGATAATCTCTGAATAATTGGAGCCTATGGACCCTGGAGAATCTTATGCCTTTTCTTAACTTTCCCTCAATACCCCTGACTTATTTTCCAAGAGGACACCCTTGTTACCCTCAATGAACAACCAGATGGGCAATTATAATTTTGCAATAATTGTTGAGAGGGTTTTCAGCAGCCGTGGAGGGTTGTCAGTCAGGCTGAGAGGGCGTAAACATGGCTTCTTCTGGGCCACCAGCACTCTACAAATGAAAGAACAGCGAACACCAGACATGCTGATGGTCTACCATCCAAATCCATTTCTCTTTCCTCTTCACATGAATAAAACGCAGACAATTAAATGACTGAGACGGTCACATTCCTTCGCATTAGCATTGAAGAGTCGCGACATTCCTGAGATGTTTCCCATTATGACCTACGGACTGTAGAGCTTTTGAAATGTCACAGACAATGCATGACATTTTGATGAACACTTCTTCACAAACATCTAATAAATCTTCATTTCGCTCTCTCTCTGGGAAATCTGTCACTGAGATGATTTATAACGATGCGCCATTCCAAGATTTCGCTATGTTATCATAAAGCGCTTATGTTCATAATTTCATTGAAAATTTCATTGAGAATCAATGTCACATTTATATGCCAGCATCAATAAATGAATCTGATCAAAACAGGATGATAAAGCCACACTGTTTACACTTGAAAAATGACCTTTCCATCAGCTAAACCACATAGAGCACGAATGGATGACACAGAGAGAGCAAGCGAGCCTCAGATGCTCTGTACTGCTGTGCTTTACGTGTCTGTCTCTCTGCAGTACGGATGATCCGCTAATGGAAGCCCCTGTCACACTGGGAGGGCTGATGCTGAACACAATAAGATATGAAAATTAGCAACGCTGGTGCTGCTGCTACAATAATCAGTCATGGGACTGTCAAATTGGCATTGGTTGAGCTCCATCTGGGACAAGCCAGAGGTGGTGGGATACCAGTGGAGATGGCAACCCACCAGACCACACCTGTGAGAGCTTTCCAAACATGTTTTCAGCCACTTCGTGTTTTTAATATTTTTTGTTACATTTGGCAGGGTACATTCATTTATTGAATTACATTTTTACTTTGCATTTAAAGGGATAGTTCACCCAAAAAATGAAAATTTTGTCATTAGTTACTCACCCTCATGTTGTTCCGAACCCGTAAGACCTTTGTTCCTCTTCAGAACACAAAGATATTTTTGATGAAATGCGAGAGCTTTCTGATCCTGTAAAGACAGCAACACAACTACTACGTTCAAGGCCCAGAAAGGTAGTAAAGACGTCAATAAAACAGTCCATATGACTCATGTGGTTTGGTTGAATGTGTCAGTCTTCGTTGCATATTCACAAGAGAACCACGACACACAAAAAGTGTTTTCTGTAGCTTCATAAAATAATGGTTTTCATCCAAAATATCTTAATTTGTGTTCTGAAGATGAACGAAGGTCTTACGGGTTTGGAACGACATGAGGGTGAGTAATTAATGACAGAATTTTCATTTTTGGGTAAACTATCCCTTTAAATTTGGCAGCTGGATTTAGCCACAGTGTGTAAAATCATACTTCAGTTTATCTGGGGTTTTTGCAGGTCCTAAAAAATTTTTTAAGTCCTTGAAAGCCCATAAAAGGTCTAAAATTGAAGCACAAAGACTTATTTATAAAGTCATGACATTAAATGTTGCATGCACTGCAAAATTTCTTTGTACTTTTTTGTCTTGTGTATAAATATGTAAACATTCCTAAATCAAGATACAAGATGCAAAATGGAGATATCAAGTCTTGTTTTCTGAGAAATTTAAAAAGATTGAGTAAATTTGTTCTTAAAACAAGAACAAATGTGACCCTGGACCACAAAACCAGTCTTAAGTAGCACAGGTATATTTGTAGCAATAGCCAAGAAAAACACTGTATGGGTCAAAATTATAGATTTTTCTTTTATGTCAAAAATCACTAGGATATTAAGTAAAGATCATGTTCCATAAAATTATTTTGTACATTTCCTACCATAAATATAAGTAATATGCATTTCTAAGAACTTAATTTGGACAATTTTAAAGGCGATTTTCTCAATATTTAGATTTTTTTTTTTTATTTCAGATTCCAGATATTCAAATAGTTTTATCTCGGCCACATATTGTACAATCCTAACAAACCATACAACAATGGAAAGCTTATTTATTTAACTTTCAGATGATGTATAAATCTCAATTTCAAAAAACTGACCTTTATGACTGGTCCAAGGTCACAAATATCTATTGAATATGAAAACTTGTTTTTTCCCCCTTTGAATTAAGTAGATTTTTTCCTAAATCCATTTCTGTTTCTTGGTCCTATTTTATCATAAATTCACTTAATTTTGATAAATATCTCAGAAAACAAGACGACTTCTTATCATATGCAATTTTATAAGTTATCTAGATTGATTAATTTTATTTCTATCTCCAGTCTTCTTCCTTCAATCTCCTTCAATTTACAAATTATCTTTAATTGATAAATTATCTTTAATTGATATTTTAAAAATCTTTAATTGGTTCATGGAACTTATTATCGAGGGGTCGACCAATTATTAGCCTGCCTGATTAATGGCGCCACTATTAGGCATTTTTATAATTATCAGTTCTGGTCATTTTCAAATCCAATTTGCCATTAAAATAATTTAGGAGCCCTAGTTATTCTTAATTTTGACATTAATATATATATAGATATATATACAGATATATATATATATATATATATATATATATATATCGGTTCAAAATATTGGTTATTGGTCTGCTTGATCAGTAATAATCTGTATCTGCATCAGCCCTGAAAAACACATATCGGTCGACCCCTACTCTTATCTCAATTTCTATAAAAATACAAAATATATTTTAAAACACAACAAAATTACACAAGACTTGAAAGTCAAAACATGTTGACTAAAAATGACTATGATTGATTACTTTTAATAGTTTCAGAGCCAGATCAGATATAAAGCACAACTGCCATCCTGTAAGCTGAGGCAACACCAGCGACCTCATCTCATCACAGGATAAACCTTCTTGTTTAATGACATTAATGATTGTAACAACAAGAGGAAAGAGAAAGTGCACTGGGCCCAAGACAAACAGACACACAGTACAGCCTGGCGTACTTGAACAAATCTCCCGCCAACGAGTCAAGCAAAATATTTTCTCTGCTCAATCAGAGTGGCACATCACTTCCTGTTCTGGAGGAGGCATCAACCAGCGGCTCAGAACTGCCTGTTTTCCCTGCCACAACTTCCTGACTGCCATCCAGCTTCTGAGAAAAAAAATCCACAGAAGGGGAAACAGAAAACAGAAAAGCTGCCCATTGTGAGAACGATCTCAGGGCCACCAGGGGACGGGAACAGTCTCTTTAGCAACACCAGAGAAACAAGCACACAGACGGCTGTAAAATCAGCCAGTTTTGTGAGCCTGAAAAAATGCCGCCCAGACCCCAACTCATTAATGAGACACTGAAGAGATCAGGATTTATGGCCTGCTACAGAAGCACAGACAAGAGCACTAGAAATCTGTGTCAAACTAAACATCACAATGAATTCTAATACACACACATGAGATTTTGAAGTGGGATGATTTCACAATATGGTCATATTCACAATTTATTAATTACAAATATTTATCAAAATCAGTAGCGTGCAGTGTGGTCCAATTAAACCTGAATTTTTTTTTTTTTTTTTTATGTTTTTATTTAACGTTTTTTATATACATTTTTAAATGTTTATATACATTTTTCAAAAATGTAATGCAATTTTTATTATTTTTTAATATGTTTTGTTTTAAATTATTAAATGAGGAAATACTAAATAAATATAAAAATTTCATAAAACGACAAAAAAATAAATCTAGTTATCAGCAAGGGTCCTCCCAAACATTTTGACATTTATGTGACGATTACATTATATTCAGTCCTCAGAAATAAAATCTATCTATAAATGACAACTATCTGAATGAAAGGCTCTATTTCCACCTCTAATCCTCTTTAATTACCCTGTTAGTGTGAAAGCCCTTGTGAACAGACCCCTTTAAGTGGCTAGATATTATAAATCAATGACGGTTTGTTATTCCGTTCATTTAAACAAAGGGGAGACGCATAAAAAGCCATTAAAATGACACGTGAATTGGCAAACAAACTGTTTAATTTGTGTCTGCGCTGCGAAGGGGGCTGCGAGACAGTGACGTCGGGGCAAAGGAAATTTACATCTGATTCGAGTTTAATGGGCCGTAGCGGGCCGGCCGCCTGGTCTCCACGGAAACCAATCTTTTCTCAAGATTTTCAACAGGCCGAAATGTTCCTTTTTTGTTAATTTCAAATGTGTCATGTGATCCCAATGGGGCAGGAGCTTGTATGTATCAATTTGTTTCTGTTGCAGGGCCTGCAATAGCCCGGCAATGAATATATGGGCTATTGAGCCCAGCCACACAATGGCCCCAGCTGATGCGGTTGCCACAGAGACACGCCCACACAAAGCCCAAGAATGATGACATATGGTCTCAACCTGCCTGGTCAGAAGACCCCCAATAGCCCCGACTGCATTGGATGACAAAACCCTCGAGCAGGCCATTTATCTGTGCCTACTCATTTCATGCTAAAATAAACTTTTTATAAAGTTTCTAGAGGCCGTGCACAAGGAGTAAAACAGAGGCCCCAAAGCCACCATGTAAAGTGAAGAATTCATCATTAAGTGATTAACAAAGGCTTCTTTACCACCTGCTCCTACATTTATACGGACATTACTGACAGCTTGTTCCTTTTTAAAGTATATAGCAACAGCAATGCAAAGAATGAAAGTCTGAAATGCTACTAATGTGCTGTATTTTTGTTTTAATTATTTATTTAATACATCTTACAAAGCCATTAGTGTGGAATTCTACTTTCGCCATGGAGTTAAAAAATAAAAGAAGTAATTGGAACTTTTTTTTAGCCGTTTCCACAGAATTGTGAGATCTAAAAACTGTGAAACTGTGAAAACTGTGAGATGTAAACTCAGAATTAGTGTGGAATTCCATTTCCGGCCTGAAATTAAAACGTAAGAAAGGTAATTGAAACTTTTTTCTAGAAATTCTGAGTTTATTTCTCGCAATTATGAACTTTTTCCACAGAATTGTGAGGGAAAAGGTCAGAATTGTGAGATATAAACTCAAAATTGCTAGAAAAAAGTCAGAATTCTGTGTTTATACCTTGCAAGTCTGTTTTTATATCTCAGTTTTTATTTTGTCTCAGATTTGTAAAAAAAAAAGGAAATCTGTGAGATATAAACTCAGAATTATTGTGGAATTCCATTTCCACCATGAAATTAAAAACTACAAAAGGTAACTGAAACTTTTTTCTAGAAATTCTGAGTTTATTTCTTGCAATTATTATTTTTTTTCCACAGAATTATGAGGGAAAAACTCAAACTCAAAATTGCTAAAAAAAAAAGGTCAGAATTCTGAGTTTTTAATTGGAGTTTATATCTGTCTCAGAATTGTGAGAAAAAAAAAAGTGACAACTGTGAGATGTAAACTCAGAATTAGTGTGGAATTCCATTTCTGGCATGAAATTAAAAAGTAAAAAAGGTAATTGAAACTTTTTTCTAGACATTCTGAGTTTATTTCTCGCAATTATGAATTTTTTCTATAGAATTGTGAGGGAAAAGGTCAGAATTGTGAGATGTAAACTCACAATTAAAAGGAAAAAAGTCAGAATTCTGAGTTTATACCTTGCAAGTCTGTTTTTATATCTCACAGTTTTTATTTTGTCTCAGATTTGTGAAAAAAAGTTAAATCTGTGAGATGTAAACTCAGAATTAGTGTGGAATTCCATTTAAATACATTATGAAATAAAAAAATACGAAAGGTAACTGAAACTTTTTTCTAGAAATTCTGAGTTTATTTCTTACAATTATGATTTTTTTTTTCCACAGAATTGTAAGGGAAGAGGTCAGAATTGCGAGATATAAACTCAAAATTGCTAGAAAAAAGTCAAGAGTTCTGAGTTTATATTTTGCAAGCCTGTTTTTATATCACACAGTTTTTACTCTTGCCTCAGATTTGTGAGAAAAAAGTGAAAACTGTGAGATGTAAACTGTAAACTGTGAAATTCCATTTCCACCATGAAATTAAAAAGTAAAAAAGGTAATTGAAAGTTTATTTCTCACAATTACAATTTTTTTTTTCGAAAGAATTGTGATGGAAAAGGTCAGAATTGCAAGATATACACTCAAAATCGAAAAAACTCATAATTCTGAGTTTATATCATGCGATTTGGTTTTTATATCTCACAGTTTTTACTTCTGTCTCAAAATTGTGAGAAAAAAAGTGAGAACTGTGAGATGTAAACTCAGAATTATTTATTTTATTAAAATTTTCCACAGAATTGTGAGGGAAAAGGTCAAAATTGCGAGATATAAACTCAAAATTAAAAGGAAAAAAGAGACATATTTCTCACAGTTCTGATTTTTTCCACAGAATTGTGAGATATAAACTCAGAATTGTGAAATATAAACTCAAAATTGTTAGAAAAAAGTCTGAATTCTGAGTTTATATCTTGTAATTGTTTTTATATCTCACAGCTTGTGAGAAAAAAAGTGAGAACTGTGAGATGTAAACTCAGAATTACTGTGGAATTCCATTTCCACCATGAAATTAATTTTTTTTTCAGGAAATCCAGAGTTTCATAGAATTGTGAGGTAAAAAGTTTGAATTGTGAGATATAAACTCAGAATTGAGAGATCTAAACATAGAATTCAAAGGAAAAAGTCAGAACTCATATTTTTTTTACTTTTTTTTTCTCAGAATTGCGATTAATTTCGTTTTTATAGCTCACAATTAAGAATTCAGAAAAAAAGTCAGAACTGCAAGATGTAAACCCAGAATTCAGACAAAAAGGGTCAGAATTGTTAGATATAAAATCAGAATTGTAAGTTGTAAACTGAATTGCAAGAAGTCAGAATTCTGAGATTATATCTTGCAATTCTTTTTTTACATCTTATAATTCTAAGAAAAGAGTCAGAATTGTGAGATAAAAGTAACAATTACTTTTTTAACTTTTTTTTATTTATTCAAAGGCAAAACAAGCTTCCATACATTTGACTTAAACTGTGACCATGTATAAGAAACTATTCTCTGCTACTGTAATAAACTTCTCAGATTCCTGAAACGTGTCTTCTTCTGTTTCAATTCTGTCCTAAACGAGTAAGTACAGCTTGGGCAGATCAGTCGCAGTTATGCCAGTCTTTCCCATGGAATGATAGGACAATTGCTCAGAGACCATTAAATGCAATGGGTGCCAAGCATCTGAATTCTTTGGATGGTTGAAGTGACACAGTTCACCCCCTGGAGTTTGTGCTGAAACTCAATACTTTAATGGTCACAAAGAGAGAGTGAACATACTTGTAAAGGGGAACAAGAGCATAACAACAACTAATATTAGAAAATACATGTTAAAACAAGGACACGGTTTGATGTGGTATATGAACTACAATAATAAATATTGAGCCATTAAGTTTGGGGGCTCTTCTGACCCCCCAAAACACAGCTCTCTCTTGAGAACAACTGTTAGCTGAATCTTGAAATGCTATTTTAAAAATGTCAGCACTCAAATACAAGCTAATCAATCAACTGAGAAAGATGAAAGATGTTTAAATTTACTTTATATTACTTCATTTTAAACTGACATTTGTCGGGTGACCCACAATTCAGAAACTTGTTAGCAAAACTAACAGTCTTTCACTTTCTTTATAATTTTCAAAAGTATGTTATTAAGTCTGAAACAACAAATCAAACAGATTATTTATAATTCTGTTTTCTTGTTTTCCACCGAATGGCTGCATACTCATTAATACTTGCTAGTCTTTTCACTATTCAGCAGCCCCTTACCTTATTAGACTTAAAAAAAAAAAAAAAAAAATTAGGTGTTATTTTTCTGTGAACTGCTCCTTTAAGAGCTCACGTGTGGCATTAACTTTGATTAGCATAATTAATCCTCTGAATTGGACAAGCAAATGAATGAGTGACAAGGTAACTGTGGTTGCACACTGACCCGAAGCTGAATGTGAAAACAACAATGGCCGAATAAATTAGCTGGCTCAAAGACAAACAGCAAAAAAAAAAAGCGGATGCAGTTAATAGTTATTGACCAAAAACTTATTTGCATTTTGCAACATTTTTTCCCAAAGACACAAACAACAACTAGAGAAAAACACATAAGAAAAGAAGAAGAAGGATGGAAATGAAGAAAAAGTGAAAGTATTGTGAGGAAGTAGCACAGTTTCGCTGCTAACTGGATTTGCGGAGATAATCTGAGTTTGAATAAGACATCTCATGAGCTGTCCCTGTGGATTACTCATTGAGAAAACTAGGTGATGTCATCACAGACTTTTGTCTCATGGGGGGCTGGGAGTGAACACTGAATAGGGATAAGAGCCCTCTTCTTAAACTCCACATGACACAATGGATAAAAAATGAATGAATGAAAAGAAAAGGAAAAAATATATATACTGACATGCAGACTAACTATTTTTGCTCTGTATATACGTCTTAAACCCAAAGTAGTATAACATTCATCACAAATTGCACAACTAGTAAAAATGATAGACCAATAAAAGAAATAAAATTTGACGAGAGTTGTGTAGGTGAGTTTGCAGTTTGTATTGAATGTGCATGCAGTAAAAGACTGCGCCTTGTTCAAACATAAACAACCATAAAACTTAACCAGTGTAGTCCGGTTCACGAATGAATGACTCTCATGAGCTGGTTCTTTAAAATAAATCAAAACATAAGTGTGGTCTGATTCACAAATAAATAATTTTCATGAACCAGTTCTTTTTAATGATTCAGAAACATACAGCTCTACCAGTGTTGTCTGATTTCTGACAAATGACTCTAATAAGTCGATTCTTTTTAGTGAATCAAAAGCATACATCGCGATCCAGTGCAGTCTGATTCCCAAATGAATGGCTCTAATAAATCGATTCTTTTTAATGAATCAGAAGCATATGGTGTGATCCAATGTAGTCTGATTTCCAAAAGAATGACTCGAATGAGTTGATTCTTTTAGTGAATCAAAAACACACAGTGCAATGCACTGTAGAGTCTGATTTCCAAAAAAAAGAGACTACAATGAGTCTAATCATATTAGTGAATCAAAAACACAGAGCAATGAGAAAACCGTTTGTTCTCGACTTTTGAAACAAATGACTCTAATGAGTTGATTCTTTTTAATGAATCAAAAGCACACAAGCGCGATCCAGTGTAGTTTGTTTTCCAAAAGAGTGACTGGAATAAGTCGATTCTATTTATTGAATTAAAAGCACACAGCATGATGCAGTGTAGTCTGACTTCCAAAAAAAGACTAGTACTAAAAAGAGTCGATTCTTTTTAGTGAATGAAAAACCTACAGCGCGATGCAGTGTAGCCTGATCTAGAAATCAATGACTCTAACGAGTCAGATCTTTTTAGGGAATCAAAAGCAAACAGCATGTGCAGTCTGATTCACAAATGAATGAATCTAATAAGTCGATTATTTTTAGTGAATCAAATGAGTCGACTCCTTTTAGTGAATCAAAAGCATACACTGCGATCCAGTGCAGTCTGATTCCCAAATCAATGACTCTAATAAGTTGATTCTTTTTAGTGAATTAAAAACCTACAGCGCGATGCAGTGAAAGTCTGATTTCGAAATCAAATCGAAGAGCGATAAGAAAATAGTTTGTTCTCGAGTTCTGAAATGAATGACACGAATGAGTCAATTCTTTTTAGTGAATTAAAAGAACACAGCGCGATCCAGTGCAGTCTGATTCCCCCAAAAAATGAATCCAATGAGTCGATTCTTTTTAGTGAATCAAAAGCATACAGCGCGATCCAGTGCAGTCTGATTCCCAAATGAATGACTCTAATAAGTCGATTCTTTTTAGTGAATCGAAAACCTACAGCGTGATGCAGTGTAGTCTGATTTCGAAATCAATTACTCTAATGAGTCGAATCATATTAGTGAATCAAAAACATAGAGCAATAAGAAAACAGTTTGTTCTCGAGTTCTGAAATGAATAACTCGAATGAGTCGTTTCTTTTTAGTAAATCAAAAGCACACAGCGTGATGCAGTCCGGTCTAATTTAAAAAAAGACTCCAATGAGTCGATTCTTTTTAGTGAATCAAAAGCATACAGTGCGATCCAGTGCAGTCCGATTTCCAAATCAATGACTCTAATAAGTTGATTCTTTTTAGTGAATCAAAAATCTACAGCGTGATGCAGTGTAGTCCAATTTCGAAATCAATTACTCTAATGAGTCGAATCTTATTAGTGAATCAAAAACATAGAGCAATAAGAAAACAGTTTGTTCTCGAGTTCTGAAATGAATGATTCGAATGAGTCGTTTCTTTTTAGTGAATCAAAAGCATACAGCGCAATCCAGTGCAGTCTGATTCCCAAATGAATGACTATAAAAAGTTGATTCTTTTTAGTAAATCAAAAACCTATAGCGCGATGCAGTGAAAGTCTGATTTCAAAATCACTGACTCTAATTAGTCAAATCTTATTAGTGAATCAAAAACACAGAATGATAAGAAAACAGTTTTGTTCTTGAGTTCTGAAACGAATGATAAACATGAATGAGTCGATTCTTTTTAGTGAATCAAAAGCACACAGCGCGATGCAGTGTATTCTGATTTAAAAAAAAAAAATAGACTCCAATGAGTCGATTCTTTTTATTGAATCAAAAGCATATAGCATGATCTAATGCAGTCTAATTCCCAAATGAATGACTCTAATAAGTCGATTCTTTTTAGTGAATCAAAAGCATACGGCTTGATCCAATGTAGTCTGATTTCTAAAAGAATGTCTCGAATGAGTCGATTCTTTTTAGTGAATCAAAAACTTACAGCACAATGCAGTGTAGACTGATTTTCAAATAAAGGACTCCAATGAGTTGATTCTTTTTAGTGAATCAAAAACCTAGAGCATCATGCAGTGTCGTGTGATTTCGAAATCAATGATTCTAATGAATCGATTCTTTTTAGTGAAGCAAAAACAGCGATAAGAAAACGGTTTGTTCTCGAGATCTTACCAATGGGTACGCTTGTATTGCGGAATTAGAAAAGTAACACAGTCCATGTAAATGTGAACGCCTCTCTCCTCTCTTCAACAGCTTTTTAGTATTGGTGTACATCTAGGCCTAATCGTCTGATTTCTGAACAAGTGATCGCTTCTTTTAACGAATGGTTCAGTTTTGAGTCTGATTAATCCTTCAATCTGACTAAAGCACTCTGAACTGAATCGAACAGAGGTTTGATCTACCTGATTTCAGATAGATCAAATCTGAAATCAGGTTTAAGATCATCAGACCTGGGCCGGTTGCATAAAACGTTTAGACTAGTCTTATGAGTTTTTTTTAAACAAAACAAAATTTTTTTAAATTCAGTTACATAAAACCTTGGATTAGTCTAAATTGAATCCAAAATACAAGATTGATTACCCCTCGGCTAACTGCTAGTTAGTCCGACTAGTTCTTGAGACACTGTCTTAGGTAGGGTAGGTTTATGCAACTGGCCCCTGTAAAGGTAACAAAGCTTAATTCAGCAGACACCAGAACGGAAAACTGAGGTGACGCAGAATAGCTGGGGGTCTTCTCGCACATTCTTTATTGTCTATCCCCAGATGTTTCCTCTGCTGGACAGAAAGTCAAAGTTTCTCTAGGTTTCATGGTGTGAGGCTGAAAGAAGCGTCTTCCAAGATTTCTTTTTTTTAAAGTCCACTCATTCACCAGAAATGACAATGCTCTCTAAATATGTCTTGTTAACCCTGTTTCATCACTTCAGTTATCAGTGCTCCTGTCTACTGGATGGCCGCCTCCATTGATGGCTTCTCAATGGCCCCAGTCCCAGTCGGCTCTCAACCAGCCTAAATAAGCAGGGTCAGGGACCCCAAAATGCCCCCAGTGTCCCCTTGCCACACACCCCACTGGGAGCAAACAGTCCCTCAGGAAGTGACCCAATGCTGCCGTCTGACAGTTTATGTATTGATTTGTCATAAAATGTCATGGAAGACAATAGGCTGTTCAAACATGCTTTTGTCTGCTTCTAAATGACACCTTTTTCACTCGCATAAATAAAAGTGCATCTAAGACCGTCTTGAATTTAATGTCTGGTCTAAAAATATTCCACAGGAAGTGTGACATTCCAGACTGATAGGCCCAGCGGTACAAAGCAGCAGGCGAACAATAAACTTTCCCTAAATCGGAATCACCTCAGACATTATAGGAAGCGAGAGGCTGCAGAGGTTTGTCTTCCTCTGCTGAACTGTTGTGTCTAAGCTTGTTTGGAGCTGGCCATGGAAACATGGAGGCCATGGCAAGTGGCCACATCAAAAGAATAGGATGTTAAATGTGATAAACAGATACTGGAGAGCTGGACCCGTGAAAGATATAACAAGTGCTGATGTCAATGGACGGAAACCATAGATCTACCAAACAAGACTGCAGCCAGACAGACAGTGGATGTACTGGTCCACCTCCAAAACAGCACTTAGAGGAAGTAATCTCACATTTAGACCCAAGATTGGATCAGATACTGTAGTTTAGAGAGAGGCAAATCAACTTTACACTGATAAAGACCCCTAATGTGGCCGACCGTAAACAATGAGTGTGTGTTAAAAGCAGCGCAATTGTCAAATGAGGAAAAGACGAAGTCATACCTTTCGGTTTGACTGACAGCGGTACAAAAAAGCATTTGACCTGAGTGATTTGTCAGTGGACAGAGATGGACACAAAAAGGTATTGATTGGCTGGCGAGAAAAGGGAGAACACAATGTGCTAGTCTGCAGGATAGGTGAAGCAATCAATATAATGGTTCTGCTCCAGGAACCCTCTTCATCAGTGCATACAATGACGCAGGAACCAACGAGCAGTGCACGAATGCTGACGCTCAGAGCGGAAACCCAGAGTGGTAGCTTGCGTTCTCATACCCACATCCACTCCCATGCATGCGAACAAACTGTCTCCTCCTAACCACAAGCACAAACAAGCTCTCACACAAGCCTTTTTAATTTAAAGAGCTCTATCGTGCCTTAAAATCAAACATTTTCACTCATGTTTCACTCTGATTTGGTGCTTTTCTCAGTTATGACTAACATCGCAGTTCATGCCCTTTGATGAAGGAACTGACTGCAAATGAAAATAATCTTTAGCTTACTGAATGTTGAGTTATTTTAGAAGTAAATATGAGATAATATATGAAACCTTGAATATGAAATATGAGAAACATTTAAAAAGTCTGCCTTCTTTTTGCAGATGCCTTTATTAATGGTAATCTGTTAATCTTACATGCTAATCTTGTTACTTTTGTCATAGGTTGGCCCTATAATAGCTATACAATGACAGAGACTGATGAAGGCAACAGCTTAAAGGGGAAGTACACTTTCAGAACAACAATTCACAAATAATTTACTCACCCCCTTGTCATCCAAGATGTTCAAGTCTTTATGTCTTCAGTCATAAAGAAATTATGTTTTTTTAAGAAAGCATTTTAGGATTTTTCTCTATATAATGGACTTCAATTGTGCACCTGATTTTGAACTTCCAAAATGTAGTTTAAATGCAGCTTCAAAGGGCTCTAAATGATCAAAGCCGAGGAAGAAGGGTCTTATGCAGAACCTGATTTTACCAAGTACGACATGTTCCTGGATCAACATCTTTGTTGACCCTGGAACAACATTGTGATTAACCAGTCAGATTTGAAAAAAACAGTTTGTAGTTTTTGTGAAGTTTAGGCTTACAATCAGTGTTTGGTGCATGTACATCAGTGTCATTCATCTATCAAACAAAATATGTTGACCCAGGAACACATCTAACTCAGCAAAATCAGGACGTGCAGGGTCTTATCTAGCGAAGCGATCTGTCATTTTTTTTCGGAAAATAAAAATGTGTATACTTTTTAAGCACAAAAGCTTATGTAGCACACGTTCTGGCATGCGCGTTCACAACGTTACGTACTATTGAATCATGTCGTAAGGTCACGACGAATGTAGGCAGAACAACAGACCCAGTGTTTACAAAGCGAATGCGCAAAGACTAAGAAAGTGCAAGTAAGTCAAACAAAAAGGTACAACGTGTCGGACGATTCTGAAGTTGTAGGAGAAAATAAGATGGAGTTTTTCGCCATACTCTACCTTTTTTTAGGCATCGTTTGTTTTTACACAAACGATGAACTTAGATGTGATTCGCAGTAGTGATGGGGAGTTCGGATCATTTTACCGACTCGGACCCTCGAGTCTCGTTCAGCAAAATGAACCAATCTTTTTTTCGAGTCATTTCGTTAATTTTAGCAAAATCAGCATCACGTGACAGCCCCGTAAAATGAACGAACGACTCGAAAAACCTAAAGATTCGAAACAGGTCAATTAATTCCAGTACAGAACCTAATAGAATGTTGCGCATGCGCGAACGAACGAATCACTCCCCAAGACGACTCGTTCTTTACGAGTCACATTAAAGATTCGTTCAAAATGAACGAATCGTTCAAGAACGACCCGTGGACTCGCATCCGAGAGCCTGTGTTTAAGTGCTTAAAAAGTATGCAAATTTTTATTTTTCGAAAAAAATGACAGATCGTTTCACTAAGACCCTTCTTTCTCGGCTGGGATCATTTAGAGCCCTTTGAAGCTGCATTTAAACTACTTTTTTGAAGTTAAAAATCGGGGGCACAATTGAAGTCCATTATATGAAGAAAAATCCTGAAATGCTTTCCTCAAAAACCATAATTTCTTTACGACTGAACACAGAAAGACATGAACATCTTGGATGACAAGGGGGTGAATAAATTATTTGTGAATTGTTGTTCTGGAAGTGGACTTCTCTTTTAGTTACATAAACATTAGTATAGCAATATCAAAGTTCATACACCAGAACAGGCAAATACACGAGTTAAAACATTACAATATGTGCTTGAAGTAGATATATATACAGCTCTTTGCAAAAGTATTCATACCCCTTCATTCTTTTCATGTTTTATGTTGCAGCCTTATCTTAAACTACTTTAAATTACTTTAATTTACACTCCATACACCATAATGACAAAGCACAACACAGATTTGTGGCAACTTTGCAAATTTATTAGAAATAAAAAACTAAAAAGATTCCATTGCATAAGTATTCATACCCTTGTAAGGGGCAGTTAATGTGTCACTCAGGAGCATTCATAATGCTTGTGCATGTTACTACACTTTGAGTGAAGTTAACCTGTGGCAAAGTCAATTGAATGGTTATGATTTGGAAAGGTACACGTCTTAATGAAAGGTCTAACAGCTGAAAATGCATATCAGTGCAAAAACCAAGCCCTGAGGTCAAAAAGACTGCCTTTAGAGCTCAGAAACAGAATTGCATCTGGGAATGCAGTATCGGATATCTGGGATATCTGTATTTAAGGTTCACAGAAGCATTTAGTCTTTGTTATCCATATTGGAAGAAGTTTGAAACAACAAGGACTCTTCCTAGAGCTGGCCTCCTGGCCAAACTGAGCAACTGATGGAGAAGGGCTTTGGATTTAGATGGGTGACCAAGAAGCTGATGATCACTCTAGCTGAGCGCCATGATCATATGTGGAGACAGGAGAAACATACAGAAGGACAAACATCACTGCAACACTCCACCATCTGGTTTTGTGGCTAAACTCAATCCTCTCCTCAATGAAGACACATGAAAACACACTTGGAATTTGAAAAAGCACCCAAAGGATCCTTGTACTGTGAGAAATAAGATTCTCTGGACTGATGATCTTTAATTCCAAGCATCATGTATGGAGGAGACCAGGCACTGCTCATCACTTGCACTGTAAAAGTTCAGTGGTAGCAGCCTCATGCTGTGGGCCTGTTTTTTCGCAGCAGGGACTGAGGGACTCGTAAGAGTAGAAGAAAGCTCAACGCAGCAAAATATAGAGATAACCTTAATGAAAATTCAGTCCAGAGCATTCAGAACCTCAGACTGGGCAGAAGGTTCACCTTCCAACAGGACAATGACCCTAAGCACACAGCAAGAGTGGCATATAGACAACTCTGTGAATGTCCTTTAGTGATCCGGCCAGAGCCTGGGCTTGAAGTCAATCAAATATTGACAGTGCGTCTGCCCTCATCCAAGCTGACAGAGCTTGAGATGTGAAGAGGTGAGGAGAAGGATGGCAGTTAATTGCCAAATGCAAATGTGCAAAGCTTGTCGCATCACACCCAAAAAGACTTTAAAGGTTCGGCTAAGTACTGAGTTAAGGGTATGAATACTTATGCAGTGTACTTATTTCAGTTTTTTATTTTTAATACATTTACAAAGTTGTGACAAATCTGTTTTTGCTTTGTCATTATTGTGAATGGAGTGTAGATTCATGTGGAAAAAAAGTAATTCAAAGCAGTTTAACATAAGGCAGCAACATAAAACATGAAAAAAATGTGTGAATACATCTAAATAAATTTCAAAAATCAATTTTCTAGTTAATATAATAATAATTATATTAGCACAATGTTGTCGGAACAAAACAGTAACAGCAATGGAGGAGAAAAAAGCAATTACATCCTGGAAAACGACGGAAAATGAACAACGCGTTCTACGGAGCCAAAAAAGGGACATGGTAAGCCACCCTAGTGGTAGCCTGTTACATTGGAGTACATAATATATATTTTACTTACCACATAACAGAGTAAGAAGAGATGACTGAAAGGATGATGACGAATGATTGCATATTCTGAGTACCACTGACAAACATCTAATCTTGTCAAATATGTGGTAAGTAGGCCTACTGTCACAAAATTCAATGCGGGTTTATATTAATAGCGCTCCCTGATGCCTGCAATTTGTGAGATAATAGTTGCGAGAGAAAGCATTGAAATATATTTTTCCCTCCCATCTCGTATTTAGAGGTTTCGTAGTACGTCATTTCTTTCCTGAACACGGTGTGATCGCATTCGGACACATCTCTAATAGGAAGTAAAGTATTTTAGATTTATTAGGAAGTTCATAGTTAATAGTTAATAGGAAACACTGATTTCTTGAGTCAGGAATACCCATACTATAGACTGGTCTGTTTTTGTATTAAAATACTGGTGCGTTTGATGTCCAGTGTGCACAAAACAAATTATGAAAAATTGTAAATTATAAATCAATTAATCGTGAATCGATTTTTAATCGAATCATGAGGTACCGTGAAGTATATATAATGTTTTTAAAAAGAATTCATAAATTACACTTAAAACAAAATATGTGACCCTGGGTCACAAAAACAATCATAAGGGTCAATTTTTTTAAATTGAGATTTATACATCATCTGAAAGCTCAATATATTGAGTATATATACTAAATAAACTGAAAAATCTAAATATTGAGAAAATCGTCTTTAAAGTTGTCCAAATGAAGTTTTTAGCCAGGCATATTACTAATCATAAAATAAGTTTTGATATATTTATGGTAAAAAATTTACAAAATATCTTCATGCAACATGATCTTAATATCCTAATGATTTTTGGCATGAAAGAAAAATAATTTATGACCCATACAATGTATTGTTGGCTATTGCTACAAATATCCCCATTGCTGCTTAAGACTGGTTTTGTGGTCCAGGGTCACATATTACGAAAAGACTTGTTTGAAAATAGTATTACAAAAATATTTTTAGATAAACAAACAAAAAATAAATTAAAATACACATCACCATGAAAAGTAAACATTAAAAAGATGACTATAAAAATTAATTAAATAAATAATGTTTTAATTATTAACATAATAAAAAACTATTAACACTTTATTAAATGTATTAATTCATTGTGGTTTAGAGTTTGCAGGCAAAATGCTTTGATGAACTTTATGACTTTTGATGCACATCTAGAAATTTATTTACATTTTTTTTTGCATCGCAGTTTATGTGCATGTTAAATACTAAATGTATCCACCTCTAACAACTTTTTTTATGTACAATTTACAAATTTGACTCACTCTCCAGCATTTTTTTTTTTTTTTTTTTACCAATGTAAACACCCCACATTTTGCAATAAAATATGTGAATGGAAAATTCTATTGATGTTTATAAAAAAAAAAAAAAAAAAAAAAACTTGAGAGCTGAATAAACATTCACTAGGTCACTAGTAAGGATTAATTCACCAAGGAAACATGATGTGGAGAGTATCACCCTGTGTTGTTTGCATGTGTGTGTGCCCAGCTGTGCTCTCATTTCACCCTGCCATTCACTAGCTGCTTTTGTTTGGAGTGAAGCCTTTCTCTTATTGACACTTGACTCGACTGTTTCATGCATGAGAATCAACACCATAAAATCTCCAAGTGGAGGGCACACTGCTCTGCATTTACCATAAGAAGTGAAAGACAAACAAGACGAGTAAACTTTACCTTCCCGTCAGAAGAAAAGAGAGAACAGAGATCAAAAAACGCAGACAAGCACTCATAACTGTGAGCAGCCCCATCCGGACGGAGACCTGTCACAGACTGAGTCAAGAGCCTTTAAAAAGACAGATCCACATGAGGCTGCATGATAAAGAGACGAAGAAAAACAATTTGATCTTTTGACAAGACGAGGGGAGGGAAAGTGCAGGACGGGAAAGCTCCCAGGCACCTTTTCAAAAGCTGGTAACATCTGGTGAGGGGATTTGTCTTGTAGTTTCTCTTTTACTTTTCTTTGTCACACGCACCCTAGCAACCCTGCGCCTGATAGTGCCCTTCCAGATACCAGGACATCCTGTATGAGGACAATGAGCCACACGACTGGATAAGTAGGGAGATTAGACTGCTTGTCAGCAATCTATCATAAACACACACCTAATCCTTTTGATCTGAACACAGAGAACATCAACAGATGGGTCTTTAGAGGTGAAGTGTGTCATGTTTGTGCCACCAGTGGCAACAAATGGAAACATACATTAACTTCTAAAGAAAATATTTTGAAAATAATCATTTCTTATAATCTATTCCTTTGAAACACACTTCACCTTTGAAAAAATATATAATAATAAAATAACAAATGTTAATATATAATAACTAATCTAAACTCCACCCCTCCCAAAAATGCAAATTTAACTTCTTTCAAAATATTTTTTCTTACAAAGGTATTACAAAAATATTTTAAACAAACCAAAAAAAAAAAAAATCCACATATCTTAAACCCACAAGTGAGTGAGTGAATGAATGAATGAATGAATGAATGAATGAATGAATGAATGAATAATTGCTTTTTCCAAAAAGGTGGCCCATAAATGAATTAAAGAATTAATGAATAACTGTGTCTCACCAACAAATAATAAAAAATCCACACATCTTAAACCCACGAGTGAGTGAGTGAGTGAGTGAATGAATGAATGAATGAATGAATAATTGCTTTTTCCAAAAAGGTGGCCCATAAATGAATTAAAGAATTAATGAATAACTATGTCTCACCAACAAATAATAAAAAATCCACACATCTTAAACCCACGAGTGAGTGAGTGAGTGAATGAATGAATGAATGAATGAATGAATGAATGAATGATTGCTTTTTCCAAAAAGGTGGCCCATAAATGAATTAAAGAATTAATGAATAACTGTGTCTCACCAACAAATAATAAAAAAATCCACATATCTTAAACCCACGAGTGAGTCAGTGAGTGAGTGAATGAATGAATGAATGAATGAATGAATGAATGAATGAATGAATGATTGCTTTTTCCAAAAAGGTGGCCCATAAATGAATTAAAGAATTAATGAATAACTGTGTCTCACCAACAAATAATAAAAAACCCACACATCTTAAACCCACGAGTGAGTGAGTGAGTGAATGAATGAATGAATGAATGAATGAATAATTGCTTTTTCCAAAAAGGTGGCCCATAAATGAATTAAAGAATTAATGAATAACTGTGTCTCACCAACAAATAATAAAAAATCCACACATCTTAAACCCACGAGTGAGTGAGTGAGTGAGTGAATGAATGAATGAATAATTGCTTTTTCCAAAAAGGTGGCCCATAAATGAATTAAAGAATTAATGAAGAACTGTCCCACCAACAAATAATAAAAAATCCACACATCTTAAACCCACGAGTGAGTGAGTGAGTGAGTGAATGAATGAATGAATGAATGATTGCTTTTTCCAAAAAGGTGGCCCATAAATGAATTAAAGAATTAATGAATAACTGTCTCACCAACAAATAATAAAAAAATCCACATATCTTAAACCCACGAGTGAGTGAGTGAGTGAGTGAGTGAGTGAATGAATGAATGAATGAATGAATGAATAATTGCTTTTTCCAAAAAGGTAGCCCATAAATAAATTAAAGAATTAATGAATAACTGTGTCTCACCAACAAATAATAAAAAATCCACACATCTTAAACCCATGAGTGAGTGAGTGAGTGAGTGAATGAATGAATGAATGAATGAATAATTGCTTTTTCCAAAAAGGTGGCCCATAAATGAATTAAAGAATTAATGAATAACTGTGTCTCACCAACAAATAATAAAAAAAATCCACACATCTTAAACCCATGAGTGAGTGAGTGGGTGAGTGAGTGAGTGAGTGAGTGAGTGAATGAATGAATGAGTGAATGAATGAATGAATGATTGCTTTTTCCAAAAAGGTGGCCCATAAATTAATTAAAGAATTAATGAATAACTGTGTCTCACCAACAAATAATAAAAAAAAATCCACACATCTTAAACCCACGAGTGAGTGAGTGAATGAATGAATGAATGAATAATTGCTTTTTCCAAAAAGGTGGCCCATAAATGAATTAAAGAATTAATGAATAACTGTGTCTCACCAACAAATAATAAAAAATCCACACATCTTAAACCCACGAGTGAGTGAGTGAGTGAGTGAGTGAGTGAGTGAGTGAATGAATGAATGAATGAATGAATAATTGCTTTTTCCAAAAAGGTGTCCCATAAATGAATTAAAGAATTAATGAATAACTGTGTCTCACCAACAAATAATAAAAAATCCACACATCTTAAACCCATGAGTGAGTGAGTGGGTGAGTGAGTGAGTGAGTGAGTGAATGAATGAATGAATGAATGAATGAATTAATGGTTGGTTTTTCCAAAAAGGTGGCCCATAAATGAATTAAAGAATTAATGAATAACTGTGTCTCACCAACAAATAATAAAAAATCCACACATCTTAAACCCACGAGTGAGTGAGTGAGTGAGTGAATGAATGAATGAATGAATAATTGCTTTTTCCAAAAAGGTGGCCCATAAATGAATTAAAGAATTAATGAATAACTGTGTCCCACCAACAAATAATAAAAAATCCACACATCTTAAACCCACGAGTGAGTGAGTGAGTGAATGAATGAATGAATGAATGAATGATTGCTTTTTCCAAAAAGGTGGCCCATAAATGAATTAAAGAATTAATGAATAACTGTGTCTCACCAACAAATAATAAAAAAATCCACATATCTTAAACCCACGAGTGAGTCAGTGAGTGAGTGAATGAATGAATGAATGAATGAATGAATGAATAATTGCTTTTTCCAAAAAGGTGGCCCATAAATGAATTAAAGAATTAATGAATAACTGTCTCACCAACAAATAATAAAAAATCCACACATCTTAAACCCATGAGTGAGTGAGTGAGTGAATGAATGAATGAATGAATGATTGCTTTTTCCAAAAAGGTGGCCCATAAATGAATTAAAGAATTAATGAATAACTGTCTCACCAACAAATAATAAAAAATCCACACATCTTAAACCCACGAGTGAGTGAGTGAATGAATGAATGAATGAATGAATGAATGAATGAATGAATGAATGAATGAATAATTGCTTTTTCCAAAAAGGTGGCCCATAAATGAATTAAAGAATTAATGAATAACTGTGTCTCACCAACAAATAATAAAAAATCCACACATCTTAAACCCACGAGTGAGTGAGTGAGTGAGTGAGTGAGTGAATGAATGAATGAATGAATGAATAATTGCTTTTTCCAAAAAGGTGGCCCATAAATGAATTAAAGAATTAATGAATAACTGTCTCACCAACAAATAATAAAAAATCCACACATCTTAAACCCACGAGTGAGTGAGTGAGTGAATGAATGAATGAATGAATGAATGAATAAATAATTGCTTTTTCCAAAAAGGTGGCCCATAAATGAATTAAAGAATTAATGAATAACTGTGTCTCACCAACAAATAATAAAAAATCCACACATCTTAAACCCATGAGTGAGTGAGTGAGTGAATGAATGAATGAATGAATGAATGATTGCTTTTTCCAAAAAGGTGGCCCATAAATGAATTAAAGAATTAATGAATAACTGTCTCACCAACAAATAATAAAAAATCCACACATCTTAAACCCACGAGTGAGTGAGTGAATGAATGAATGAATGAATGAATGAATGAATGAATGAATGAATGAATAATTGCTTTTTCCAAAAAGGTGGCCCATAAATGAATTAAAGAATTAATGAATAACTGTGTCTCACCAACAAATAATAAAAAATCCACACATCTTAAACCCACGAGTGAGTGAGTGAGTGAGTGAGTGAATGAATGAATGAATGAATGAATGAATGAATGAATGAATGAATGAATGAATGAATAATTGCTTTTTCCAAAAAGGTGGCCCATAAATGAATTAAAGAATTAATGAATAACTGTCTCACCAACAAATAATAAAAAATCCACACATCTTAAACCCACGAGTGAGTGAGTGAGTGAATGAATGAATGAATGAATGAATAAATAATTGCTTTTTCCAAAAAGGTGGCCCATAAATGAATTAAAGAATTAATGAATAACTGTGTCTCACCAACAAATAATAAAAAAATCCACACATCTTAAACCCACAAATGAGTGAGTGAGTGAATAAATGAATAAATAAATGAGTGAATGATTACTTTTTTTTAAAGGTGGCCCATGAATGAATGAATGAATGAAGGAATGACTGTTCCACCAAGAAATAATAAAAACACATCTCAATAAACAAACAAACAAACAAAACCCCCATCCTTAAAAAATACAGAACACTTTTAAACAGAGAGAGAGAGAGAGAAAAAAAAAAAAAACAGGATAGAAGTTTGATGATGTATTTATCTTGTTTCCAGGTCATCATCAAATCACCCGACGGAAACACACTATGCCATTTGCGTTAACACATTGTTCTGTCTTTTGTTGTTTTGTTTCTTGGCTGTGCATTAAAAGGGCAGCGAAGATCCTGTGTTTGACATGAGCAGCCACCACACGCACACATTCTCACAGATGGTTTGAAAGGGCTGACATGAGTCAGAGCAGTGAGCAGTTAACTCTCAGGTGTCTATCTAGGGCATGTCTGGGCTTGTGGTGAGACACTGGCTGATTCACCACCCATGCAGGGGGCAGATTTCCCACTCCCACTAACTATGCCCTCACTCTGACCCTTACATATACATTTCCATCCTGGCAAAAACATGAGAACTGCATTTTTCTCAAATAATAAGAGGATGTGAAAATGTATGGCAACATCTCAGTCATCAACAAAGTGCAGCTAAAAATGAGCTGAAACTAAAATGGCGTTCATCGCAAAAAAAAAAAAAAAAAAAACAGCTGGGACAAACAAGCAAATAAAAAAAACTGTCTTCATAAATTCTACTGGACACCATGGCTACCAACAAGCATGTGTACGTGACTCACTAGGTTTCCTGAAACCCAACTGCAATACAGAATTTGCCCTAATGTATTACTGAATTCAGCGAACACGGGAAATGCCATGCTGAGAAGACTGATTTCACTACCTCAGAACTAGATCCCACAGACATGCAAGCGCTCAGCACACTCATTTCAAGAGAACCCACAGATCGTGCCCTCCGTTTGACTTTTCAGTTAACCACTTGTCATCCAGAAGGATGTAAAATGCAATTAGAAATTAGTTACGTATAGGTTTGAGCAAAAATTTTACAAAAATAATGTCAAAGGATCTACCCAAAACATATAATCACTTAGGTACTTAGGTATTGAAAAAAACTCATATTTTTATTTAGAAATCAACATGCTCAAATCCTTTATCTGAAATTGTTAAATATTTCATTTAATGCATTTTTTAAATCAAATATAAATTCATGTCCCAATCACATTTTCTTGGTTAAATAAAAATAACTTACACCACCATAAAAAAAAAATGTAAAAAAAAATCAGATCATCAGTCATCAAAGCTCAGTAAATATTGGTTACAGACCAATATGAGATTAATGATATGAGATGAAGATATCACCAAGCTGATTACTCACTGAAAACTCCCACAGATTTAATTTTCATGCCATTTTAAGGGCCCTGTTTTAACAATCTAAGTGCATGGTCTAAACTGCACGGCACAGGTGCACTTGGGGCGTCCGAATTCACTTTTGCTATTTTAAGGACAGGAAAACCAGTCGGCACGCCCCACGCATGGTCTAAAAGGGTTGTCCCTCTTCTCTTAAAGAGTCATGGGTGTGTTTTGGGCGTAACGTGCATTAAACCAAAGTCTCATCTTCCATTCCCTTTAAGAGCCAGTTGCGCTCGCGCCATGGCAGATTCGCTATTTACACGGTGGAATTTGCTAGGTCAAAGACTGGGGGGGGGGGGCGTTCACCGGACGAGCCCCCTCAAATGAGTTACTGTGCACCCTCTTTCCATCCTCTCCCCTCCTTTCTGAAAGTGATCGTTTTCGAAAATGAAAGTGAAACCAAAAAACATCTCATAAGAAAGCAACTGACTATCCATTATGACATGTAGGTATTTTTATATTTATGTACACAATAATAATCTTTTACATTGTAATCCTTTCATTTGTAAATTTGGCATGTTTGTGTGCTGCTGTGCGTCCCTGTGTGTGTAATAAGCAGAGTTTATGTGCATTGTGCACCTGCCTATAGGCGCATATTACTAACGCGCTCTTAAAAAAAACTATATTGTGCCATTGACTTCAGACCAGGTTTCAGTTGGTCGATGGTGCAGTCTATTTCAGTTGCCTCAAAATTAAACGCACCAACAATGCGCCTGAACACACCTCGTTTTCAGACCAGCATGCCCATGGGCGCACAAATGGGCGCAAATGCATTTGCTATTTAAACAACATGGCACAGGACGTGAAAATGATAATGCATGACAGGGCCCTAAGTCTTAGTTTGACGTAACAATGTGGTTATATCCAAGTGTGTGTGTTGTTTACTTATTTTTTTAAAAATAGTCTTCCCATTAATGCCATTATATTGATAATTCAGACTGATTCGCGAATGCAGAATGCGCATAAACACAAAAGGCGGGATTAGTGCAAGAACCAATCACAGCCAAACATACCCAGTCATACCCAGTCATATCGCGATGAAGACATTGCCTCCTCTCACCTGACTTTCCTGTTTAAGGGAGTCTGGCCCTGTCCCAAATGGCACCCTAAACCCTTGCAGTCTTCCTCCGAGTCTGCACTTTTGTGACGTAATGGCGCTTTGACTGTTGGGTTAGAAGTCTGCTCGGAGCTCGCCCAAGTGCGGGCTGAGCAGAAGTGCATATCAAGGACGCATAACGGCCGCAAAGGGGGCGCTCGCGAGCACCCTTCTGAACGCTAAAATGACGAATGGGACACCCTACGGTCTTGTGGACTTAACGGACACACACATGCGGTGCCATTGTAAGTCCGTAAGTCTGCAAGTGCACATGAAGTGGTCCATTTGGGACAGAGCCTCTGTTAAAACTCAGTGGACTCAGGGGAGGCGAGAGAGACATGGACACCTGTTGTAACTTTACCTGCTAGTGTCACTGTTGGACAATGTTTCTTTAGAAAAATGACTGAATTAAATTAACTGAATAAAAATCTCTGAAGTCTGTCTGTAATACAAGAACTTCACTCAAAATAGGCCGAACAGCTGACCAGTCAGTTCCTCATAAATAAATGGCCCTCAAGATGCATAAAAGCATAAATAAAAAGTGTGTCCAAATTTAAAGTCGGTCTTCTTCAAGGCCACCAAGGAGATGGGATTATAAATACTTGGAAAGACCTCCTGACTGTCAGGGGGTGGTCTTTAACTTTCTCCACTGGCATTTATACTACTCGCAAAGGCTTCAAAGACTGCCAAGACACCATGACTTGAAACCATAGATTGTGCTGAAAAGCAAAACCTGGACTCAGAAATATGTCCTGCAGACAAGTGACAAGGATCTGTGGACTGTGCGGCTCCTTGAGCTGTGATATCCGATAAGGGCCGGCAGTACGTCCCTACGAGTGTCCACCCTCCCCACCACACAACTCCTGCTACTAGGGAAAGACGGGCTACTTGCTATTAATATCAGTGGAAGAACAGATAATCCCTGTTAAAGAATAAAACTGAAGAATAATTGTCCAAATTTCTTAATTGACATGTGTCCAGGAGAGGTTTTCAATGGGATAGTTCACCCAAAAATGTAATAAACCTAATGTTGTTCTAAATTTGCATGAAAACATATTTTCTGTCATGCTCCACCAAAAAAAGGACCTAATTGGAACGTCATGAAGGTGAGTAAATGATGACAGAATTTTCATTTTTGGGTGAAGTGTTCCTTTAACGTCTTCCTAAATGAGTTCATGACATTCGCATGTGGAGATGTTCTGGGATGAGGAACTAAGTCTGGGTCTCCAGCATAATTTTGCTGATGACTGTGTCTTTCATGACTTCTTGGGCAACAGGTGCTGAAGGAGAAAGAAGGAGTGTCAGCCTCATCTGGTTCTTTTCTGGACCACAGTGTCTCTTGCCCCCCACCTTTCTCCCACAGCGTCCATATCCAAGCATGCTGAGCATTTCCCCCTTGTCCTTGTGAGTGTGACTTTGAACTAGAATAAATTTAGACTGAGTTACGTACGTGTGTTAGCTGGTTTTGTTTTGAATGCAAAGGAGGAAAAAACATATATGCACACACATGCACAAAAATAGATAAATATGTATATATTTACATTGATTAAAAATGAATGTGTTCTCTATGATCCTAAATCTCACCTCTCTTACATAAGCCTCACAACACAAGACGTTATGTTCCTCCTTGTGGTCAAAAAGGACACTACATTTGGACACTACATTCACCACCTTGTTGACCAGTACTCTCCAGTCAAGTATCCTGTTGGTATAAAATATGTTCATGTTTAGGTTTTGGAGACATGTCGTCCAAATCAACAGATCAAACAAAAATCACAGTCCACAAAAACCTTCTATGAATGGAGCTGGTTCATTCATGGAAGGTTTGGTCAAAAACCAAGAACAGACTGCTGATGAATCATCAGCTGGCTGTATTTGTGAAAACAGCCTGCAGACAAATGACAAAGATTTGTGGCTTCTTTTGGCTCCTTGAGATGACAATAGCCATTTTCTGCTTTGTAAAATGTGTTAACCATGTTTTTAACACTTTTATTGAGATAGCAGCCTAGTTTTAAGGGTTTTTAACATGACAGTTTACTAGTAAGACACAGGCAGGTCAGATTTTCAGAATACACTCTTTCCTTACTTTTCTTTCTTTGGTGAATGTGTATAAACTGTCAAGTTTGAGTTGAAGACTTGAAATATAAGAGCCGATTGTATCTCTGGGTGATTAGCTGATTAAAAAGGGGGATTCATTCGTTGCTATTTATTTTAGATATATTGAGACCAGAGAGGATTGCTTGTTATGGCTGTTAATATAAACAGCCAGAAGCTAAACTTCAACTCTCAACTCTATATCAGTAGAGCAACCTCTGTACCACATGTGTGCACAGTGTGATTGTATTAGAGCCAAACTTTAAAATATTAAATAAAATAATAAAATATTACATAAAATAAATATTTTAGGCTATATACAACAAATGTCCTCCTAAACTTCCCACAAAACATCCTCTATATTCGAAATGCTCATGTTTTTACTTCAAACGCGATAGTGTCAACAGGTTTATGAATCTGTAAATATAAAACCAATTGCATCTACGAGAAGTCCTCCCTGTTGCTTCAAAAGTCTCTGTGTTTTGGATCTGGCCAGTGGCTCTTGTAATTATTATACTCTGGCTCAAAACTCGCATCTTGGCGGCCACGCGTGTGCGCCTCTTCACCTCCAGAGAGGCTGTGCGGCCAAAGCACGACCCGGCCTGCCAGCGGGGATTTACGGATTGGCGCTCTGCCCGGCCGCAGGCAGTCTAGTTCGCTCGGTTCTCACGACCTCAGCACCACAACGGCATCTCTGAACTATTAACTCAGACACGCAGGCAGAGAGAGAAGCCACGGAGCCCACACACTGCCAACTAGTGTTTCAGCAATGCACATGTGCGAAAACAAGCTTTTCTGTGCGATTTAGATTAGCCCCGAGGGTTTTGAACAGTGTACGAATCTTTCAATGACTTTCAGGGGGGTCTACTTTTTTTTTTTTCTGTGAACAATTCTTTCATTAATTTTTTGTTTAGATTTAAATTTAGCATAAAGATTTTTGTGTTATATTTTTGTGATTTGTATGATGGTCGACTTTGGTTGATGAATTGAAAATATCAAACTTTCGGTTTAGATTTCCCGTGATTTAAAAAAAAATCCACTCGGTGACTTGTAGTTAATTAAGTAAATCGCAAAATAAAGCAGAAAATTAATAGTCTAAGACAAGGATATTGAAATTACTTAGTGACGTGTTAATAAATAACTTTCCAAAGCCAAATCTCAGCGTTGGGTTTAACACGGCGGAGTTGTTAAGTGGGAAACCCTGCGGCCGCCGGTCACCAGGGTGTGTAACCTAATCCGAAAACGAAGTGGGCCGCTGACTGCAAGTGGCAGACACACGGCAAACGCCATGCCGACATCCCGCACGACACGTCTCACAGTTCCGGAGCTGACGCGCAAAGGGAAGATAGGTTTACATCCAGGGATAACATAAACGACTCGCCTAGAGTTATACTCGCCTGGGAGAGGCCTGCATTGTCAAGCTGCCAGTAGAAAGATTTTTATTTATTTTTTTAAATATACATTTTAAATTCATTACATTTGAATTAGGAAAGAGGTTTAATGTTGAGGTAACTCATCAGTTTAGTCAGAAAAGAGGCGCGAAAGCACCCCGCGCACTATTCAGGTACAGCTATACAACTAAAGCGACTGGTACACAAAAGGAAGAGAGGATTCTTCCATATTCTCTTTTCACTGAGGCAATCTGTTAGTGACATTAACCCAAAGCGTATTTCCCAGACCAGTGAATGGGGGTTTAGGACTTCTTAAAGATCCCGCTGCATATAGGATGAGACCCTTTTCAGATGTTTAATTACCTTTTTGCAAAAGAAAAGAAGAAAACCCTCTCATTGCCTTTGTCATTTCAACCTGTGACACTTTAGGGTGATCTCTTCCCGCCAGAAGTAGAACTAAGAGCAATACGGGGTAGCCGGGAAACTTAATTGAGACTTTAAATTTAAAAAAGTTGAACAGCTGTAATTGAAAAGTTTTCTGACTTTAAACACTTAGCTCTGTTAGCTGTTTTAAATAAATAAATCAAAATGGTTAATTAAGCTTGCGTAAAATCAAGTCACTCGTCATGTAGGTTATGTCACTTGTCAATCTAAAATATAAAGCAAGAATTATAATGTAAGTAATTTCAAAAATAAAAATGTTTTGTCCTTTATATTACTCCATCCAGTATAGGTATTATAGATTTAAATCAAGTACTGATCTTAATAAAAAGGGCTTGAACACGATAGATTTCGTTAATTTTGATTTATTCAGCATCAAACATAAAACACTCATCATGAAAAAACATCAAGAAAGCTTTGGCATGATACAATCTTTTACAAACTTTGTACAAAACTAGATTCTTTCATTTAAAAAAGTACTTTATAAACATTAAGTGTAATGCTATTGAATGAACAACAGCATATTCATTAACAACATCCAAATATTGGAATCAGCTAACAAACATACGCCTCGTCCAACAGAAGGTCAACAAAGTCCCTTAAAACGGAACTGAACGCATTTTCTTCATCGTGAAAAACTATACTTTTAGAAGTTCGTATGGTATAAGCAAGTCTCTACCAAGGTCTCCACACCGGTTCATTGCTTTCTGCTCCAGCACTGACCCCAACGGGACTGACGGCCTGTGAAACGCCCGCAAAGGAGGTCATTCCCTGCACAGGAGATGCCACCGTGGGAGCCGAGCTGGCCTGGACGGGACTGGCGTTGACAGTCACTGGAACACTTGCGTTTGCGTACAAGGGAATGACCGGGGTCGTAGCAGAAGCGAAAGCTGGGTTGGGGATAAGAAAAGCAAACTGTCCATCGGTGGCTGGCACCAGCTGGAATCCTCCAAAGACTTTCGGTGAGACCGCTTCTGATGGACTGAGTTTGGGGCCCATTGAGGCGCTGTTGATGGGCAAAGTTGAAGGAAGCTGCACGTGAAGAGGCTGAGCCAGATGCGCCTGTTGAGCTGGGGCAGGCTGAGGGTAGTTCATGGCCATCATCTGTCCCAAACAACCAGACAGGTGGTTGAGAAGTCGCGATCTAACCTCCGTATTCACCCCCTCGCAAGTTGAAAGAAATCGGGTCACCTCGTTCATGCACTCGTTGAATCCTGCGCGATATTTGCTGAGGACGTTTGTGTCAGCTGACAGGGCTGCTGCAAAGCAAAGGTAAGGTTCATTAATATTGTGCATTTAGGAAATGCATTAAATGTTTCATGTTTAAAATTCTACTTCTTGATAAATCTGACTTGGAACTTACCAGTCATCTGAACACGCTGCAAATTGCGCAGGTGCTTGACAGTCATCTCAAGAATATCAGCTTTCTCCAATTTAGAGTGTCTGGAGCTCTGTAAACGAGAGGAACCGATTAGGAATTCCGTTTTAAAAACGAACATTATTGGTTTACTGACACATGCAGAGTATAGAGTATATTTCGTTTGGGACAACTTACATCTTTTTTAAGAGCATCAAGAATCAGGGTCTTCAGCTGTCCAAGGCTCTCGTTGATTCTCGCTCTGCGGCGTTTCTCCATGATTGGCTTTGAAGACTGCAGACGAAACGCAAAGATTATTAATATATAAATTTCTCAGAATGACTGATTAAAAAAAAAAAAAAAAAAAAAAAGGAAATGACGACTGACATTCGTCTAAAATGAAACTCAACCACAAAAAGTGCTAAAACACTAAATTACATTTACCTTTCTATGCTCGCTGGCATTCTTTGGTTTGTCCGGAGTATGAGATCCGCTGGCAGGGGCACCAGCAATAGGTGATGCAGTTTGCTTCTCCATATTATCGGCTGGCATGATCAAACCCAAAGTTGAGTCCGGTAAAAGCCAAAAAAGTGTTTATATTCCGTGTGTGGATTTTTAAAAGCAGAGCGACGGGCTGTTAGGATTAGACGCGGAGCGTAGCCAAGATCTCGGGATGGTCACACGAGAGAGCGTGAGTCCCTCTTATCAGCTATATGACTTATAGTCGGCAGGCTGTCATATGAGGACAAGAGCGTGTGTGGCGCTGCGCTTCAGAGGGCAAGTCGAATCTCCCACTGCCACACGCCAGCGGTATTTATAGATAGATCGCATGCTCCCAGTTCGTGTGAAACCCTCTCTGCATTCTTTCCCACACTCGCTTCAACCAATAGGCGCACGGACTCACCCATTGGGCGCGGGCAGACTGCTGATTGGACAACACCCCCGCGGGCTGTCAGTCACGCGCTGCTCAATCAGCCCTGGAGGGACAAACAACAAAGAGGCGAGTGCAGTCGGCCTGGCTGTGAAGTGATAAGGGGAATTGGGGGAATACTCTTGCTGTTTGCCACCAACGTTTTTTCACAGCCGAAGCACGTATTTCTGCATTCAGCCACTGCATGACCAACATTCCTGCACACTTGATGTCGGAATGATGGTTAAACTGACAAATCATGTCATGTTATCAACACTGCAAAAACTATATTAGGCTACTATAATTGCACTGGCGTTAAAGTCTTGCATGCATATAATCTTGGAAAAGTTGCATTGGACAGTGAGTCTTGCATTTATTCTGCTGCCGCTCTGGCTTTTGATACTATTAAACTAAACATTTGTGCGTAACATTGCGTACATGACACATAAAAACGGACAGCGTCAGCATTTTATATGCATTTGTTAAATTACATGTGGGAAAAATCATGTTATATCAGAAATACGAGTCGTTTCCGAAAGAAAACAGAACCGAAAAAACTTCGAGGATCTGGTTGCGCTTCAAAGAAGAAAACAGCTGTAGAGGCACGCGAGGCGGTTCGAAGCAGCACGCAGGAAACCAATGGGAAGCTGGCCGCTTTATGCAAATGAAGCGGCGTTGCGTCTTATTGGCTGGGTGAACATCTTACGCGTCAATCATTCCAGCAGTGCAGGAGGCTGAGAGCGCGCGGGGGAGGTGTTGCTACATCTGTCCGCGTGCCAGCCAGTCTGCGCGCCCGCTCATTGCTCCGCTGCGTCCCCTGAGCACGTGCCGTTGCTAAACTCGCAGACTGCGGGGTTTAGAGAGCAAGTTTTCGCGGCTGCTTTTATTGCTGCTGAATTATGAACTCGTGCTTTTTTCTTGGCAGGGTGTTTTTAAACTTGAAAGAATTTCGTTAATGTTTGTTGGTGCGTTGGTAGAGGATTAGGCAATAGCGTTTTAAAGACTTATTGCATTTATAAACAAATGCATGCAAAGGTAATGCAATGCATTATACATCCCTCAGCTACGAGTCTACATTTTGCATATTTAGGAAAATAAGTTTTTTGCGGTTTCTTCAGTACTTTTGTTAAAAGGGAAAAGTCAGTAAAAGCGAATTTAAAACGCATTGGCTCGCATTAAGTGCGATTACTTTAAACACAAACACTAAATTATAAATTCATTTAGTGCAAATAGTTGTTGAAAAACATTTTATTAAGAGCAATGAAGATCTTAACAGTGATTTTTCCGATGGGGTACTGAGTGGGACAACTAATTTATAGGTGTTGAGCGCCATCTGTCGAAAGTTTTACGAGTGCTTTAAACAGTCAAGTGCGATACCATATCTGACCACGAGGCGGAGCACAGCGTTAACACGATCTTTACGTCACTACAAATGGCTAAAATTACATCAAATGATTTGCAAGTAACAGACAGCTGTGTTTTTGAAATCTCATTTTATTTACTTCGGAGAATCAATGTACTGAGAAAGAGAAAATACAGCATGGCCATAATTCTGCATTCCAAAACTTTATTTATTATTAAAACAGCAATTTAGCAAAAATGCAGTGAGAGTTAGTAACACATATTAATAATAATAATCAGTAAAATTTTTAATGTTTTTTTTTTTTTTTTTTTTTAAAGAAGACTTTTCTGCTCGTCAAGGCTGCATTTATTTGATTAAAAATACAGAAAAAAACAGTAATATTGTGAAATATTATTGCAATTTAAAATAGTGGTGTTGTATTTTAATATACTTTAAAATAAAAATATTCCTGTGATGCAAAGATGAATTTTCAACATCATTACTTCAGTCTTCAGTGTCACATGATCCTTCAAAAATCATTCTAATATGCTGATTTATTATTAATGTTGCAAACAGTTGTATATTTTTTTTATTTTTATTTTTTTTTAACCTGTGATACTTTTTTCTTTGATGAATAAAACTTTAAAAAGAACAGCATTTGTTTAAAATAGAAATCTTTTGCAACAATATACACTACTGTTCAAAGTTTCATGTCAGTAATTTTGACATGAAACCTTTCTTTTTTTTGTTTAAAAGAAGTTAATACTTTTATTCATAAAGGATGTGTTAAATTGATCAAAAGTGATGGTAAAGACTTACAGTGTTAAAAATATATTTCTATTTTGAATAAATGCAGTTTTTTTTTACTTTTTACTTTTTTATTCATCAACCAACCCTGAAAAAAGTATCACAGGTTTAAAAAAAAAATATTAAGCTGCACAACTGTTTCCAAAATTGATAATTAATCAGCATATCAAAATGATTTCTGAAGGATCGTGTGACACTGAAGACTGGAGTAATGATGTTGAAAATTCAGCTTTGCATCACAGAAATAAATTATATTTTAAAGTATATTAAATAGAAAACCACAATTTGAAATTGCAAAAAGATTTTATACTATGTGTTTTTTTCTGTATTTTTAATCAAATAAATGCAGCCTTGATGAAGAGAAAAGTCTTCTTTAAAAAACATTAAAAATCCCAAACTTTTGAACGATAAATATATATTAAATTACACCAATTTATATTAACATCAAATTGGACTGCCAGTGTAACAAGTGCTACAAAACCTCATCTAGTTTCAGTCTGTCTTCTACTTATGTATCTAATAAGGTAGAGAAATCCCATAGCAATGAGAATTTATTAAGTCTTGTTTGGCTGCTTGTTGACCATTGTTTAGGGACTCTTGTCATTTGTTGCCGAGACTAGCTGAGGCATGCTAGAAGCCTGTTTGCCCAGGATCCTGAGGTCTCAGGGGCCAGCTGTGCGCTCACCCCTTCACATTTGCCTTATTTGCTTGAGGATTGAGGTATATTATGTAGCCCTTAATCCTGCTTTCTGTATGTGTTATACCTCCATAATAGAGCTTCAGAGAATTATTTAGATGGCCAGGAAACAAATTTTATAGACTCTTTCTCCATATATGGTCCATTCTACAGAACTGGTGCAAAGTCAGAGTTGGAAACCAAATTTCCACATTTTGTATGTATGCAAATTGTATAATACCCAAGGTACACATTTCTAGTATATGTGCATTAATTCTTATATTGTATTTTCAGAAAGTTTTGGAATATTTGTCCACTCCCCAAATTTGTCACTATCGAAACACAGTAATATATCATTTAATAAGGGTTATATTGACCTAATTTTAAGATTTTGCTTACATTTTCCTTGTAAATATATATTTTTTCTATTTTATTAAAAAGTTTTAAGAGGGAAATTAATAACAGTTACAATTTTAACAAAATTTCAAGTGTAATTTATGAGATATGTTGTATTTTGAATCCCATTTTTCTTTGTGAAAGGCGAATAGTTGATCATACTGATTTGAAACATAAGGATTCATTAGTTTGAATATATATTGAACCAAACACTATCATAAAATCTTAGCTGATAATTTAATATGCTTTATTTTTGACAAAGCATCCCATGTTTCGGTCATGACAGCACATTTTTGGTAGTGACAGTAATGCTTTGGTAGTGACCACATCACATTGCAGAATTTTAACCCACAAACTGAAATACCACTAAAACATACTAAAAATGTGCATAACTGTACTAAAATTTTGTTTATTTCCCCCAAATAAAGGAGTATGTGTTCCCTTTTGTCACTACCGAAACAATGATGGCGTGTTTTGGTCGTGACTGTTACGGCAGTGACAATTTTATGGGATAAAACACTCCAAAAAACGATGTCACTACCGAAACTTCACCGAATGTTTCAGTTGTGACCATTTTAAATACTTTTGAACCTAGCTCAAAGATGCTAATCAGCACATGGTTAGCTAGCACAGTTCTGAACAGTTGTACACATATAAAAACTAAATGTTAAGGAATAACTCCCAAAAAATGGTGTTTGGTAGTGACATTCTTTAAAGTTACACACAGATTTTTCATACATTTGAACACATTTACCTCAAAAAGATGGGACCTACTCACCATGTGGCTATGAGAGAGTGACATAAATATTTCCTGATCATAAATGTAGGGGTGTAGTTAAAATCAGTCTTGACCAATGGACTAAAACATACACTGTTTTGGTAGTGACATGAAAATGCGGGACACTTTTTTTTTTTTTTAAACAAAGTTTCATACATATTTACAAAAAAAAAAAAAAAATATATATATATATATATATATATATATATATATATATATATATATTTTAACTTAGCTTTTTTATCAAATTAAAAAGATATGTTTAAAAACAACAATGAAATAAAATGCAAACATTTTTTCATTATATCATTTATATAAGTTAAAATGTAGGGGTTAGGGTTCGGGACAGCAACCTCCCAAATGAAAGTACCCACTAAATGATGAATGTATATATATTATGCTTATTTTAATTATTATTGTGGGTCTTAGTAAACATCTAAGATTTGTACTTAAATGCTTTTTAAACGTGTTTTTTGGTTATGGAACAGCACAATTCTGCAGGCCCATAAATTATAATTTTAAAAAAGTAATATTAAAAATACTCTTTTTGGAATTCTGATCACTGGATCAAAGTCCAGCATACTATTGTGGGACGTGTTTTGACTTAAGTGTACAGGAGAAACTTTTAGTCTGAAAAGGAAAGGGAGATGAAAAAGATCAAGGCATTGTGTGTTTTGTAATTAGACTTTACACTGACCAGCACGCTGTTGTCCAAGATCAGAGCGTGCACAGTAGTTTCTTTACACTGAAGGAAAGTTCATTTGTTGTTGGGTAATGAGTCTCGGTCCCTATCCAAATCTGTTCACAGAATGCCGAAAACACAGTCAATTATGTCTGCATTTGATCACACTGCCCCTTGGCTCGATTCTGGTCTTGAGTTTTGCAGCGAGACTTGAAAATACAAACCGGAAGACTTTATACATTCTTTATGCAACGGATGTAATGGTAACCCTGAATATTGTCATGCATGTTCAGTCGAAAACAGTGTATTAGATTGTAAAGTCACACATGGTTGGCATCATGGCTTAAAGTATTTTATATACAAATTAGTATTTTGACTTCTTAAAAACTTATATTATGAGCTACACAGTAACAAAGAAATGATAATCACACTCACTTAAATCAGTGTTTTTCTGTGATTAATTCATTCATCATCTGAGATGCTAAAAAAGATGATGAGAATAGCTGGAGGACTACCAAGACGTGTTTTTATTGTTTTTTTGTGTACTGGCTTCAATGGACTAGCTGCATAAATCAAGAGAAAAAGCTTTAGAAACAGAAGCAAAATCAGACTTTAAGTTTGATGTCAGATCCTGAAATTCACATTCGTGACCCTGTACCACAAAACCAGTTGTACACACAGAAAAATAGGGGTTTAAAATTGTACCTGTTGGGGTACAACAGCTTGTCGCTGGACCAGTACACTCTTAAAAATAAAGGTGGTTTCACAGTGATGCCATAGAAGAACCATTTTTGGTTCCACAAAGAACCATTCAGTCAAAGGTTCTTTAAAGAACCATCAATTTCTTAGCTTTTTATAATCTGAAGAACCTTCTTTCTCAACAAAAAACCTTTTGTGAAACATAAAGGTTCTTCAGATGTTAAAGGTTACGGAACCACTTAAACGAAAAAGGTTCTTCTGTGGCATCGTGATGCACCTTTATTTTTAAGAGTGTACCCTTAAAAGGACATTTTTTACCCCACATATTAGTATTTTAAGTACTAATATGTACCTATTAGGGGTAAAAAAGGTACAAAGATGTCCTTTTAAGGGTACTCCAAAAGGTACCATTTTAAACCCCTATTTTTCTGTGTGTAAGTAGCATGGGTATATTTGTAGCAACAGCCAAAAATACATGGGTCAAAATTATCGTTTTTTCTTTTATGCCAAAAATCATTAGGATATTAAATAAAGATCATGTTCCATGAAGATATTTTGTAAATTTCCTATTGTAAATATATTAAAACTTACATTTTGATTAGTAATATGCATGGCTAAGAATTTTATTTAGACAACTTTAAAGGCAATTTTCTCAATATTTAGATTTTTTTGCATCCTCAGATTTCAAATAGTTGTATCTCAGCCAAATATTGTCCTATTCTAACAAACCATACATCAGTGGAAAGCTTATTTATTCATCTTTCAAAACTTGGTTTTGTGGTTCAGGATTACATTTATGAATACACTGCTACACTGCTTCAAGTTTCTCTCGTGGCTTCTTGCTTCAAGTTGTCCTGTATCTGTTTGGTAGCATCTAAATGTATGTGACGTAAAAACAACAGAAAAAATGTAGTAAAACAGACTCGGATATAAACATATAGCTACACCAGACAATGTCAGATCCTGTTTTCAGAAACTGCTTTATGCTGCACTCCTAAACTCTGTGTTTATACAGTTATAGAGTAAGTTTATGTGCATTTATTATTTGCTGCTAGGCTTCAGAACGTATTCTGGGGTGCTTTAGTTGACCATATCCAGAATACGAGGAAATACTGGCAAAAGATCTAAAGAGTTAGTCTTGGCAGGGAGGATATCTTAAACACACTGTTGCTAAGGATTTCTATAAACCAAACATTGTTGTATTAAAATGCTTTAATACATCTATGTGTCGGATAATGTTGTCCGAGTCTTTCATCTTTATTACTGGCCCTGTGGGGAGTTTTGAGGTGGAATCCTACATTAATTAATTAAAATATTAAGATATTTCTTCTGGAGTGTTTGAGGGTGGCTGCATTTAGTCCACAGGGCTTCAAAGTAAAGTTTTAGCAGCGGTGTGATATAAAGTGTAGCATTTTTTGGACTTTATACTTCATTCAATCCTATTGTTCTTATACCTGAAAAAACTTTGGATCAATTCTGTTTGCTTCGCCTTTCAAACGGGTCGTTGTCATTTTACCATCTGCGGACCAGCATGTCCTTTACAATGTGCGGTATTCACTGAGACTCTTTGGTGCTCTTATAGAGCAAGCGAGAGCATCCCCCATCCCCTGGCTTTTCTGACCAATTCATGGCTTTCTTCTCTTTTTTAAGAGGCCGTTGATGAGGTTAGCCTAATCAGATTAAGTCAACTCACATTGGTCGGTATAGTTTGTTTTCCCTCAGAGAGCCTGCTGATATCTCCAAATACTTTTTCTTTGAGCACTTTTCATCGTGGCTTCCCCCCAAAAATCTTTTGAGAGCGAGTTCCAATAGACTCTTTTATAAACCTCGGTTCCAGACTGATATGGGTTACTCGGAATGGGTCACTTCACTGCAATGCCGGGACCAAATGCGTAAAAGCTGTGCAATGACACTTTTGATCATTCTTGCTGATGTCGATGTAAAAGGGCGGACCGAGACAGATTGTGGAAACACAAAACGGCAAATTAAATTCTGGGAATCGCTGGAACCTCTAATTTAATTCCTAAATAAATGCTTGGAGGAGCTTACAGGGACTACAACGCTAATGCAATCTTCTCTCATTTTAAAACAATGATACGGCTTCAGCGCCTTTATGGTTGCTTGTAGCTCAGTTCGGCTACAATCAAGATGCTAATGTTCTATTAAAAAGCGAGATGTTGATTATAAGCTCATTTAGGTTAATTAGAATTTTGAAATTGTTTTAGAATTGGTGGCAGAAAAAAAAAAACAGGACACAAAAAGTGCTTTAAAAAATATTGCAGATAAACTTTGTTGATGGATAAAAGTTTTTGAGGTTTCCATAATCTTAATAATTAAGTTTCTAATATTCCATTGAATATATATATAGAGAGAGAGATAGATAGATAGATAGAGATAGAAGAATAGTATAGTATAAGAATAGTAATGTTTTTTAAAGGCTTGCTCAACTCATTTATTTGATCCAAAATACAGCCAAACAGTAAAATTTGTAAACATTTTTACTATTTAAAATAACAGTTTTCTGTTTGAATATATTTTAAAATGTAATTTATGCCTGTGATTTCAAAGCTGATTTTTTAGCATCATTACTCCAGTACTCAGTGTCACATGATCCTTCAGAAATCATTCTAATATTCTGATTTGCTGCTCAAACAGCATTTATTATGATTATTATGTTGAAAACAGCTTCTTTGATGAATAAAAAGTTCAGAAGAACAGCATTTATCCTGAATAGAAATCTTTTGTAACACTATAAATGATTTATAATCACTTTTAGTCAATTTAAAGCATCCTTGCTAAATAAAACTATTAATTTCTATAGTGTATAATGTTACAAAAGCTTTTCTTGCTGATCTTTGGATCTTTCTATTCATTAAAAAAACCAAAAAACAAACAAACAAAAAAACCAAAACAGTTTTAAATACTGATAATAATAATAATTATAATAAATGTTTCTTGAACAGCAAATCAGCATATTAGAAATGATACCAAAATTTAGCTTTGATTACAGGATTAAATTACATTTTAAAATATAATCAAACAGAAAACAGTTATTTTAAATAGCAAAAATATTTTACAATTTTAGTGTTTTTGCTGTACTTTGGATCAAATAAATACTGTCTTGGTGAGCAAAAGAAACTTATATATATCATTAAACTGATCAAGAGAAACATTAAATACATTTCCATTGTTACAAAAAAACTCTATTTAACATTGTTTAATAAATATAATTTAAAAAACATTCTATAAATTAATAAATGAATTCTGTTCTTTTGAACTTTTTATTCATTAATAAATTCTGAAAAAAATTATTAGCTTCCATAAAACTGTTTTCAACATTTATAGATAATGACAATAAATATTTGAGCAACAAACCAGCATATTGCAATGATTTTCAAGGAATCATGCGACAATGAAGACTAAAGTAATGGATGAAAAATATGGATGAAAAAAGTAAAAAAAAAAAAAAAACTTGTCAGCACAGGAGTAAGTTACATTTTAAACATATTAAAATACAAAACAGTAATTTTAAATATTAATAAAATTTCACAATTTTACTATTTTACTGTATTTTTAATCAAATAAATAGCAGCACTGGTAAGTAAAAGACACACACACACACACACACACACACACACACACAAAAAAAGTAACACTTTACAATAAAGTTCATTAGTTAACATTAGGTAACTACTTTAGTTAACCTGAACTAAGAATGAACAATACTTCTACAGCATTTATTAATCTTAGTGTTCATTTCAACATTTGCTAACACATGATTAAAATCAAAAGTTGTGCTTGTTAACATTAGTTAATGAACTGTGAACTAACATGAACTAACAATGAACGACTGTATTTACATTAATATTAACAGAGATAAAAAAAAAATACTGTAATAAACATATTGTTCATTGCTCATTCATGTTAGCTAATACATTAACTACCGGATCCTTATTGTAAAGTGTTACCAAAAAAAAAAAAAAATAAAAATGATACTGGCTCCAAAAAAGGTGGTGTGTGTGAATATTACATGTACACACATATATAAAAGGTGTGGTGCTACTGTATTCCATCTGGCGGACTATTCCAAAGCAGAATATTATCTTGCATTATTCTAGGACATTTGCAATGAGCTCACGTTACCGCAGTTATAAAAGGAATTTAGGAGCATGAAAGCCTAGGTGAGCCCTCTTGGATCCGTTCCTTCTGTTAAGAGCTGAGCTGAGATAAATACTGGTGTTACCCGGCACACCCATAGTACATAATTATTCACTTTAACAGGACTGTCATTTTAGTGCCATTAAACAAGCTCAAGAGAAGTGTCTTTAGGAGAAGCTTATAATTACATCTCATTTTCAGTTGATCTAGATGCAACTCACACCCGTGACAGTCCTGCTCGTCTCCCGCCGCTGCGTCCATTCAAGCATACAGTATGAAAGGTAGGCAGCTATCCAATTAAGAACAGATCTTACACCTGTAAGTTCTCTGATGTCCTCATCAGCAGCTCAACATCATTTGACTCCCTGCACTAATAACAGGCTTTAGAGACAATGAGCACAATGAGTAAAGAAGAGCCCTTTTCATAAGGTTTTAAGAGGCCTCCCTTCAGATAAGCAGGCATGCTGCTTAAATGGAGACAACGGGGACACGGCAAGCTCGTAGATTCTGGGACCTGCTGGTTTAATTACATTATGAGGAATCAGCTGTGATTTGAGTCCCGCACAGTAAGCTGTGACACACTTGTACACTTCTTTCATCTATCAGCTTTAAACTGCAAATTTGTGCTGACAGATAAAGCCTTCCCCACTGCTGCTGTACGGACCCTCCCCATCCCATCTGCAAATTCCTGGAAGACTTGGAGTGACGCAGATAAAACAATACATCAAAGAGGATGGAAAAACATATGCGAGATCTAATTATTTCCAAAGCAGGTGTGCGATGTTGTGCATGGTGCTTCTGCTTAAAATATCTCACGAGGGAGATGTGAAGTGTACTGACTGAAAAAAAAAAACAAGAAAAAAAACCAACAATGGAAAAAAACTAACAAGATAATGGATGCAAGATTGCAAAAGAGTAGTATTTAAAGTTTTAGGTAAGCTTAGGTTTGTTAGCTTTGGTTTTTGTGTAAATTGAAAGCTGCAGAATCACTTTTTGAAGGTCTAGCTAAAAGTTTGCTGCATATAATATTTTTCCCAACACTAAAAAACTGAGGAATGTGGATATACAGTCAAACCAAAATTTATTCAAACACCTTTAACATTTAAATGGTTTAGAAAATGGTAATAAAATATGACAAGAACTCAAGAGTTAAACTGTGTCAGAATAAATTCATCTTGATAATCACAAATGAATTACTGTCAAACCAAAATGTATTCAGAAACCTTGAAAATTTCTCCCATTATCACGGTTTATTTGCTCTAGTTTTGAAAATGGTAATAAAATATGACAAGAACTCAAGTTCTGTCTGTGTCAGAACAAATTCATCTTGATAATGCCAGATAACTTTGATAGAAAGGTATGTAACAAAGGTCGAAGTGTCAAATCAAATTTTTGGTCCCAAATTGTTATCAATTTTACTGATAGTCCACTGTATGGACCTTTTGGGTATAATGTCAGAGTTGACTTTATTTTGCTATCCTCACTTACATAAATTATATCTGGTGTTTGAATATTTTTTGGTTTGACTGTATATCAATAATGAATTATCACATTTATAATTATAATAAATTAATTTTAGTTTTATTGAAAAAAACAAAAAAAACAAATTTGTACTTTATTTTGTCTTATTTATTTTATAAATACAGAAAAAACAGTAATACTGTAAAATATTATTACAATTTAAAATAATGATTTTCTATTGTAATATACTGCAAATTTAAAACTGTAATTTATTCATGTGATGCAAAGCTTAATTTTCATCAGTCATTACTCCAGTCACATAATCCTTCAGAAATCTTTTAATATGCAGATTTATTACTTTTATTATCAGTGCTGGAAACAGTTGTGCTGATTAATATTTTTTTTGGAACCTGTGATACTTTTTTCAGGATTCTTTAATGAATAAAAAGTTAAAAAGAACGGCATTTACTCAAAATAGAAAAAAAAAAAATAACAACAATGTAAGTTTTTACTAACAATATAAGTTTTTACCATTACTTTTTATTAATTTAACACATTCTTGCTGAAAAAGAAATATTTCTTTCAATAAAAAAGAACTTATTTCTATTTTAAATTAATGCTGTTTTTTTTTTTTTTTTTTTACTTTTTATTCATCACAGGTTCCAAAAAAAAAAAAAAAAAAAATTAAGCAGCTGTTTTTACAACTGTAAAAAAATTTGAGTCAACTTAAAATAATTTGTAACCTGGCTGCCTTAAAATTTTAAGTTCAGTCAACTCAACTTGAAATGTTAAATTATACTAAGTGACAACTTAGATATTTGAGTTGAATCAACTTAAAATTATAAGGCAGCTGGGTTACTTACCCATCTGTTAAGTTTAACAGACACAAATATCTAAGTTGTTACTTAGTACAACTTAACATTTCAAGTTAACTAAACTTATTTTAGTTGACTGAACTTAAAATTTTAAGGCAGCAGGGTAACAAATTATTTTAAGCTGACTCAACAAATTGTGTTTTTTATTTTTTACAGTGCACTGATAATAAATCAGATAATAAATATTGTTAATAAATCAGAATGATTTCTAATGGATCGTGTGACACTACAGACTGGAGTAATGATGCTGAAAACTCAGCTTTGCATCCCAGGAATAAATTCTATTTTAAAGTATGTTAAAATATAAAACAGTTTTTTTTTAAATTGTAATACTATTTCACAATATTAGAGTTTTTTTCTGTATTTTTGATCAAATAAACAGCCTTGGTGAGCACAAGAGAGTTCTTTAAAAACAAAAAAACCTTACTGATCTTACTGACTTTTGAACAGCAATGTATACATTCATATATATATTTATTATTTTGGAGAAATAAAAAAATGGCTGTTTAAAATATATTTGTGCAATCAGTTATTAAATAAACCTACTAAATATTGTACGGTTCTTTTATAGAAATTGTAAATAAAGCCGTCAAGTACAAATGATTCATGTAAGCGAATAAGCTAGATTGTGTTGAATCCATTTTGAGTCTACACAAAACAACAAGCAGGACAAATCACTGAAACGCTTTGGTTAATGCGTTTGGATGAGTTAAAAGCTGAAAATGAAGCAGAAAAAATAGCATTTGTCACTGCTTTACCATTCTGAATGCTATCATCAATCCTGCGATTTAACCAAAATCTTTCATTGTGAACGTAACAAACGGAATTATTTAAATTCATCTGGTTTTCTCTTGTGCTAAAGCACACGCATTTCCCTGAAGGATTCGGCGCAAACTTTGGACACGGACAATGCGTAGAATGCACAAAACCAATATTGTTCAAAGGGACCGTTTCCAGGTTTTGGTCATTGATAACCATGCTAAAAGTGCCATTGATCTTTTTGTTCCATTCGGTTGGTTGGAGAAAATGGCCTGCATTCTGGTTCTTGAGTCCATAAAACGACTCTCTTTGTCAGGAAGCAAAATCGATGCAAATTAATCTTTTATCTATTTCCCTGTGAATAATTAAACGTCTTTCTACTTTTGTCTGCGCCTACTTGCCAAAACAAAATCAAAAAGGTAGAGAATGTGGGCATTTATTAGCTGGCTGGAGGAGTGAGCTGACCCTTCTCTCCAGTCACAAAGAAGCCTTTATGGAGGCAGCACATTGTATGGAGTGAGTTTATTCCCTTTTGACTGACCAGCACTGCGGGACACCCACCACGTGTTATCCGTGCCTCAGCCAAACCGGGACTATTTACCCCCATGAAAGGCAGGCTAAACAAACCACGAAATCCATGGCCATGACCCACTCTCATCTGGTGCTCTCTAGGACACCATGACAGACAAGATAGCAGAAGACACTGAAGTTAGGATGCAGTAAGCATTTATATTCTTCATTGACAGCACCTGGGTTTGGAAGTAGGCTCTTACAGAGCCTTTCATCTTATTTTGGGCCAAACAGTGGTGGAGGAGATGGGCTGTTTCTCTCAAAACACCATGAACTCATAGGATAAAATAAACTCCTGTAAGATCAGAGCAACAAAGGCTCGGCTGGATAGAAGAGACAAACACTCCCATTAGTCGTTCCTCTCTCCTTTTGAGGGGCTTCAGCGCAGAGATCACTGCTGTAGTGTTTACACTTGGAATACTGCGGGATTGTAAAGCCTGAGGGGCGGGGGTGACGACGTGAAGACAATTCAACACTGTTTCCGTAAACACATCGACAATCAGCACTGGAGAATTGATAGATGGTGCAAAATAAGCCTTTTTGCTGACAAATCGTCACTCCATCCCCCTCCATGCAGCGTTACAGTCCGTATCCCAAATCTAAATGGACTCTCTGTCATCTACACTCAGGCCCCCTGCGAATGGCTGACCCCGCACCCCTCGGCCTCTGGCCCCTCCTGCCCAGGGAGGCTGCAGTCGAGCCGGGGCCTTGGCTCATTAGTGTGCCCACCTGGAGGCCAGCGGGCAGCCTACGGGGACTGGGCCCTTGATCTGTGGGCTATGAGCAACATTGTGACACGAGGTCCGATTGGAGCCAGCAGATCAGCCAAGACAACACAACACAACAGCATGGACGCCTCCACAGCGCAGCTCCGGCCAATTCCTTTAATGATCCCTGTGACGCTTTTTCCTCTCACATTCTTCCCCGTTCTGAAGTGAACTCATTATGAGGTTAACAGTTTCAGCTTTTGTATTTGTTTCCAGTCAAAGCCTCCCACATCATGTCAAACTCCATAACCTGATGGGTAGTACTGTTATCAGTACTGTGGGAGTTTCCACAAAGGTCTGATTCTGCTGATTTGCATCCGTCCTGTTATGCAATGAATATCCATACATTGTAATTAAAAAAAAATGTGGACTAGACTTTCTGAAACATGCTCTGGTGAAGCACTTTTTGCTCATTTTATTCATTATTTCTTGACTGTTTATATAAAAAAAAAGTATGTGTAACAGGTTGAAAGATAAAGAACTAAAGTTGAGGTTAGCATTGTTTAAAGGCCGTTTTCATGAGGATTTCAAAAGATTGCTTGCAGGGATGATATATTTTTGTAGGTCAAAACCCAGAAACAAGTTAGCATTTTACACTTCCAGTTCCATCATCTTGAAGTCAGTGGGGTTTTTAAATGGGTTTCATCAACCTCATGGTGTTCAAGCAGTACTGAGAAGGTTACTTTGGAAATGTAATACAGCTGAAGTCAAAAGTTTACATACACCTTGCACAATCTAGGATCATACAAAATGCATGTTACTTTTTATTTAGTACTGACCTGAGTAAGATATTTCACATAAAAGACATTTACATATAGTCCACAATAGCTGAATTCCTAAAAATGACCCGGTTCAAAAGTTTACATACACTTGATTCTTAATACTGTGTTGTTACCTGAATGATCCACAGCTGTGTTTGTTTGTTTGTTTGCTGTTCACAAGTCACTTGTTTGCCCTGAAAAGTTAAACTGCCCACTGTTCTTTAGAAAAATAGTTCATGTCCCATAAATTCTTTGGTTTTTCATCATTTTTGTGTATTTGAACCCTTTCCGACAATGACTGTATGATTTTGAGATCCATCTTTTCGCACTGAGGACAACTGAGGGACTCACATGCAACTATTACAGAAGGTTTAAACACTCACTGATGCTTCAGAAGGAAACACAATGCATTGAGAGCCGAGGGGGGGGGATGAAAACTTTTGAACAGAATGAAAATGTGTACATTTTTCTTATTTTGCCTTAATATAATTTTTTCCCCTCATTTATTACTGCCCCTCAGAAGCTACAGAATATACGTACATGTTTCCCCGAAGACAAAATAGGTTAATTTTACCCTGATCTTCAAATGCAAAAAGTTTTCACCCCCAGCTCTTAATGCATTGTGTTTCCTTCTGAAGCATCAGTGAGTGTTTGAACCTTCTGTAACAGTTGCATATGAGTCCCTCAGTTGTCCTCAGTGTGAAAAGATGGAAAATTAACCATAGATACCCAAATAGGAACTAAAATGGTTATCAAATAATCATGTGTTCTATTCTGTGTCTTAAACTTTGGAAATAAATCAATCAGATCTGTATGTGTTTAATTACACATTTTATCTCAGTAACGGTAACAGATTACAATTACATTCATTTTGCAATTAAATGACGTAATTCCGTTACATGTAACTAGTTACTCCCCAACACTGTTCATAAGTAATGCTTCACGTTCACGGAAATTAGGTTTAGGTCTTCAAATTATACAATACTGCTAAAACATTTCAAAAAGTGCATATGCACTTTAATATAGACAAACTGTTGTTTAATGTTCCCCATCAACACATTTATCGCCACTTCATAGGCAACAACTGTGCCACTTCATAAAACCACTTCCTATCTATCCTATCCATCCACCGCTCTTAAAAATCAACCTTTACTGTCTGGTTTACCCTAGTTAACCTCTCAACAGGAAAACATCTCCTCAGAACAGGGAAGGCGCTTTAATGAACAGATGCTAACAGTAGCTCTACACTCTCTCCTCCTTACTAACTGCATGATGACAGATTTGAATTGAAAGTAACAGCGGGGAGGAGACAATGGTGCATTTAGAAGAGCTCATGAAGCTCTCGGTTTGTTTGATGACTAAGCACGGCCTCAGGTGAAGCTCCCCGTTGACACCTCTGGGCCGCGTGCTCTCTTAGCCTCTCCCCACTGAGACAGGAACACAGCGCCTAGCTGACACTGATTAGAAAGAAGTAATCCTGTGCAGAAAAAACTGTAATTTTCTTTGGGTATGTATTCAAGTTAGACAATAAAATGAACGTTTTGATTCAAGCTTTGAATATTTAACATTCAACGATCACGGTTTTGAGCGTCCAGAAAAGCTACGCTAATCAAAATTATAATGAGAGGAAAGCCTTCTTATTCAGCTAAGCCAACAGTTCAAAGGAATTTAGCCGAATTTACCTTCAGGCACCTGCCACGGCCCAGTAGGTGACAAAGTGGTCCATCAAAAAATCCCACTGACCTCACTCATTTACATACACACTCATCACAATCTGAGACATACCTGAAGTGCTGGTATTTTCTAGCTTTTAAAACAATTTGAATCAATAGATCTTCAGGCTCAATGGTTCTCTCTCAATAGGTCATCTCTAGTTCAGTGAATTTCTCCATTGTTTCAAAACGGCTGAAGAAGCCTTCGGGGTGATTGAGCCTTCACGCTCCTTTAGCTAGATTGAAGCTAATAATCTTTAAATAACGAGAATTTCCCATCTGCTTATGAGTTTGCTGCAGCCAATTTCTTTTGGCACAAGTAAGTCTTGTTTAGAACTTTTATCGATTTGCTTTATTTAGATTTTTTGCAGTCCTTTCAAGTAACACGAGACACATTTAAAGGGATAGTTCACCCAAAACTGAAAATTCTTTTATCATTTACTTACCCTCAACATGTCGTTACAAACCAAACAGCTGACGGTAGCCACCGACTTCCAAAAGTACTATGGCTACCGTCAACTGTTTGGTTCTTTTGCGTTCAGAAGAAAGATATTCATACAGGTTTAGAAGAACAAGACAGAATGTTCATTTTTGGATGAGCTATCCCTTTAACAAATGATGTGACAGTTTCACCGTGCCTAATTCTCATGTACGGAGCTGTGCAGGTCTCTCCAGGCTCAGTGATATTGTTGGAAGATGCTGGTGAGAGTGTCTAATGTCTGAATTGATTTAACAGTGTGCGGTTGGATGGCAGTTCTAGAGCACAGCAGGTTTTCAGGCTTCTAGCGGCTCCACTCCTAATTGCGCTCAGTCAAATGTCTGACTAAGCCTAAATCATCCTGGGTAATCATTTCCTTTGGGATACAGGGCCAAGAGAATGGCTGTTTCTCATATGCACTGAATTTAAAGGGCAAGCGATACAAAAACAATAAGCGTTATCAACCGACCTATGATTTTCTTGTGGAAAATACAACTTGTTAAAGATCAACCACAACTCAAAATCCCACAGCAGCTGGATTCTGAAAACACAAACGCAGAGAAATACACTGAATGAAAAAAGGTGCAAAGGTCTTCACTGTCAGCGTGGGCATATTTAATTAAAAAGAAGAGTGTTACACTACTGTGGCGGGCTTAGGTCCCTGTTGTCGAGTATATTAAAGTAAAGGGTAGGAGACCTGCCTACCTTCCTGGGAAAGTGTGCAAACCAATAATGTGTTGCTTTACCTCCTGCTGCATGAGTGATTTGGGAGATTCCTGTGCTAGAGTGGCGCGTCAGGTCCCTAGCGTGCTTTGATGGCCTTTGGCTACTCTGTTACACAATACAGCATGCATATACGCGATCTCATATACATACCTCTGTGTTCAGGGCTGAAGTGCTTGTGATATGACTTTGAGAGAGGACAATGAGATTTTGGCACTTCTAACTTGCAGTGAGGGCCAACTGAAGATCTCACGAGATGATATCAAAAGCCTGTGATGCTGGAATAGATATGACGGTTAGAGTTTGTAACATCCAAATATAACAAAAACAACAAATGAGGGAAAACGTGTATTCAACAACTCTGAATGCATGGGATAAAACAGGCTACACTAAAGGCTGGAATACATTACATGACTGAACAGATTTTTAAAACAATAGGCATCATACAGTTACGCCTGGAATACACTACACGATTTTTGCCCTGATTTTCCTGATTTTTGCCCGCTAGTTGCCGAAAGTCAGACAGTCTGCAAATTGTTGATAGATTCCAAAGAAAATTGCTTAGTGTATGATAGTCTCAGACTTTTAGCCTCAGGCTTTGATTCCACCCAGTCGGAGGATATCAAACATGTTTGATATTTTCAGCCAATTTTAGAACACGTTTTTATTTGTCAAGTCACTAGGAACAAGTTGCACGTTTCTGCATGAGTTTGATGTGATCAGAACAACTTAATAGTCTGGTAGTGTATGATCCTCCTCAGTCGTTAGTGCATGATGGCCAGTTTTCGTTTGACACTATTTACAAAGTCAGTAAGTGTACGATGCCTAAATCTGTTTATAATTCCAGCCTTTACCTAAAATGTTAATTATTTTACCAGAATAAGAGGGATCATACAAAATGCATATTATTTTTTATTTCGTACTGACCTGAATAAGATATTTCACATAAAAAATGTTTACATATAGTCCTCAAGAAATGACATCGTCCAAAAGTTTACATGCACTTGATCTTAATACTGTGTTGTTATCTGAATAATCCACAGCTGTGTTTATTTTTTTTTTATTATTATTATTTTCTTTTTAGTGATAGTTGAGGTTCAGTTTTTTTAGTGATAGATCATGAGTCCCTTGTTTGTCCTGGACAGTTAAACTGCCCTGTTCTTTAGAAAAAAAAAAATCCTTCAGTTCCCACAAATTCTTTGGTTGTTCAGCATTTTTGTGTATTTGAACCCTTTCCAAAAGTGACTGTATGATTTTGAGATCCATCTTTTCACACTGAGGACAACTGAGGGACTCACATGCAACTATTACAGAAGGTTAAAACGCTTACTGATGCTCCAAAAGGAAACACGATGCATTAAGATCCAGGGGGTGAAAACTTTTTGAATTTGAAGATCAGGGTAAATTTAACTTATTTTGTCTTCTGGGAAACATGTAAGTATCTTCTGTAGCTTCTCAAATGCAGTGCTAAATGAAAAAAATATGTTATTTAGGCAAAATAAGAAAAATGTACACATCTCCATTCTGTTCAAAAGTTTTCACCCCCTGGCTCTTAAAACGTCATGTTTCCTTCTTGAGCATCAATGAGCATTTGAACCTTCTGTAATAGTTGCATATGAGTCCCTCAGTTGTCCTCAGTGTGAAAAGATGGATCTCAAAATCATACAGTCATTGTATGATCAAAGGGTTCAAATACAAATACATAAAATTGCTGAAAAACCAAAGAATTTGTAGGGCCTGAAGCATTTTTCTGAAGAACAGGGCAGTTCAGGATAAACAAGGAACTCATGAACAATTATCACTAAACAAACAACACAGCTGTGGTTCATTCAGGTAACAACACAGTATTAAAAATCAAGGGAGTGTAAACTTTTGAAAGGGGTCATTTTTATAAATTCAACTACTATTTTCTCTTGTGGACTAAATGTGAACATCTTTTATGTTGAATATCTTATTCAGGTCAGTACTAAATAAAAAAAATAACATGCATTTTATATGATGCCTTCTATTTTGGTAAAATAATTAACATTTTGCAGATTTTGCAAGGTGAATGTAAACTTTTGACCTCAATTGTAAAGGTCCTAACTCTAACTCTTGTAACTTACAAAATGAAGTTAGTTTCCCAAGAGACATTATGCTGCTTCAACACTAGGATTTTGTCTTGTGTACGGCTGATTATAAATGGAGTCCAGCGCTTGCCAGGACACATGGATACACTTACTCATTTACTGGCAGACTACTGTTAATACATCACTTTTCCATGTCAGGTTAAACAGAGTGCAGAGCACGAACATCCAAAGATGTGCAAAGCACTGATTATCTATTTTTAAATGTTCTGTATTACGCATATGCGTTATTACTTTATATTTTGCTCTGATGTTGGTGCACATGACCACACTATTAAAACTCTACAACTTTTTAATAAGCGCAGAGATTATCTGCATGAATCACACTAATACACCCTGGTTATGTGTGTGTGTGGGAAAAATTGGAAGAGAAAGAGAGACTGTTAGAGAGTGTGTGAGGAAGGGCTGATCTCACCGTGACCCTATAGGGCATCACAACACTGTGAGTAGAATTCACACCAGCTAAACAGCAAACACAGGCTGTGAGAACCCATCTCTCACTGTACAGGATGAATTCTTCACCTGTAAAATATACCCGCTATGACAAGCAGCTGTCAGTTGAAACATTGCCCATACATTCCTTTCAGAATGTCTACACTGTACCAGCAACAGTATTTACCGGATTCATGGAAAACTGTGAAAGGGTAAATCAGTGCATGCAGTGCATGTATCTTCAGGAGCGATTTTTTACAAAAACACGCTATAGTAACAAACACTTTGGATGATATTTAAAAAAATAAAAAATAAAAAAATCACAGGTCAGAAACAACAATGACATTCCAATGAAGGTCGCACATGTGCTTTCACGCCAGGAGAAACATCCCGACACAATCAGTGATGAGTACACCAGTCCTCCATGCCTGATGCAGGAGAGACGACTGGAAATGCCAGGAATGCTAGACTCCAGCCCCATGGGAGACCATGTTCCACTTATTGGCTACCAGTGTCCGCATCCACAGGAACAATGTCCGAGATGAGTTCCCACACAATAGGAAACAGGACATTTATGATGCCGATACGGTGAAAAAAATAAAAGGGCTCTCATTCCTGGGCCATGGAGCTCCCCGTATCTCCGTCTGACACCCCAGGATCAGACTGCTCAGACAGACACCTCCACATTTTTGAGAGGTGGACATGGAGAGAGTTTAAAGGGAGACTCCTCCTGTCCCATTTGGTTGATTTAAATGGTATGTTATTAGCTTTCCCAGCCATTGTCTCTCAGATGTGGCCACTTTCTCTGCATGAATGCCTGCATCATTACTGAGCAGTTTCAATGAAACAAGAGCTCCTGTGTAGTAATATAGTAGCAGTTCCACAAATGACTGAAGATGGTTGCATCTCATATTTTGAAAGATTTGACTGATATTCAATAATAAACATGCTCTCCATTGACATTTATCTGAAAGAGTTAACTGAAACAGCTTGGAGATGCAATGCAATGCAAAGAAATCACTTACTTGGGAATTATTGAATTTCTAGGTCATACTCAGAACAGACTGTGTTTGTGATGCAGAAAACCATGGTAATCCAAAAGTACAGCTGCACTGAAATATCAGTTACACTGTGTGTTAGACACAAGCATGTATTAGCATTTAGTTTAAAGGGATAGTTCACCAAAAAATCATTTACCAAAACTTTTTGTTCTATGGAACACAATGCATTTTGAAAAGTGTTTTTATCAATACAATGAAAGACAGAGGGGCTAATGTTATTTTTGCTCTTTACAATGTGTACTGTTTGTCTAGATTTTTTATAAGGATAAATAAATTACAGTTCATGGGTGAAAATAAATAAATAAATAAAAAAATAAAATAAAATAAAATAAAAAAAATAAATAAATAAATACATGCATATTAGTTATGGATCAGTATGATTTTTTAAATTATTATTTTTTTTTTAATTATTTTCTGCTTATTAAGGCCACATTTATTTGGTTAAAAATACAGGGAAAAACAGTAATACTGTGAGATATTATTTTAATTTTCTATTATTTCTATGGTTTTCTATTCTAATATAGAAACTGAATTTTCTGCATCATTTTTGAAACCTGTGATACTTTTGCAGGATTCTTTGATGAATAAAACATTAAAAAGAACAGAATTTATTCAAAATAGAAATCTTTAACAAAATACACTACCGTTTAAAGTTTGGGGTCAGTAAATTTTTTCTTTCTTTGTTTGTTTGAAAGAATTGAATACTTTTATTCAGCAAGGATGTGTTAAATTGATAAAAAATGATAGTAAAGACTATTGTTAGAAAAGATTTCTATTTTGAATAAATGCTGTTCTTTTTAACTTTTTATTTATCAAAGAATTCTGAAAAAAGCATCACAGGTTCCAAAAAAAAAAAAAAAATTAAGCAGCACAACAGTTTCCAACACTGATAATAAATCAGCACATCAGAATGCTAATAATATAAAATTCAGCTTTGCATCACAGAAATAAATTATATTTTAAAGTATATTAAAATAGAAAACTTTATACTATTAAAAAAAACATTAGATAGAACTTCTATTTTTTAGCATCATGAGTAATATTAAAATCAGTTATTACAGTGATTCACTTTGAACAAAAACTCATGTGTTAAACAAGATAGACTAAGCTCACAAAATTTAGTAATGTTATATTACTGTAGATTTGCATTGAGTGTTTACATTTCCTATGCATTTTTTTTGTTATTAATCAACAATCATTAAGATTTACATACTGATATTTAAAGTTATTACTGTAGATTTGTATTTAGTGTTTACATTTCCTATGCATTTTATGTTATTAATCAACAATCATTACGATTTACATACTGATATTTAAGTTATTATTGTAGATTTGTATTTAGTGTTTACATGTCCTATGCATTTTATGTTATTAATCAACAATCATTAACACTTACATACTGATATTTAAAGTTTAACAAAACCAAAATCTTTCCAAGTATCCCCGGAACTGAACTTAAGTACACCCTTGGATTTGCGTAGCCATGGTTGGGATTCACTGCTGATCCATTTACACCAAACTAGAAATGATTTGGTTTAGACTGCCACCTTCTGGTAGCTAATAAGTTCTCAGTGAGAGAAATATTGCACAGACTTACCAAAGCACACACCTGCAATAAGTCCTCAAAAAACAGGAAAATTAACTTACTGGGGCACACAACTGTACGTCGTTTATTTATTCTTATAATATTTGTGCGTCGTTTCTAAAGAAAGGAACTAAACGGAAATGAAGCAGACTCTTTTTGTACTCTGTTTGAACTGTTATCTTAGCCTTGATTTTGTTAGGCGATGATCCTTGCTAATTAAGTTATGCGCTGTTTTCCTTTTTAGCCATCCTTTGATACTCTTCATTCATTCGGCTGCTAGTTAGCGCCGGCAACTCCAATCAGCTGAATATATCTGTCCTCTTGGCATAGCCTTTGTGCTTGAACCCCACATTCTAATTAGAACCATCTTCCACTTCTCTTTGGAGTTTTCTTCAAATAACGAGGGGGAAAACAGCCATTTAACAAGTGTGCAGCATTCTCCAGATCTCTGGAAGTTTACCCACATCTGCACCACTCCCTAACCCTCGCAATAGAGCGGGTCAACCAGAGGGTTAGGGGTCAGCACTTATCCCATTGTGCGGCAGAGCCAACACGAACCTCAGTGCGACGCCGTAGGAGCGGGGCGGTTCAGGTTCAGGAATGAGAAATGAACAAGAGCGCTTCTTCGACACGGTTTGCCACTCGGGACGCTGAAAGGAGGAATTCTAATTAGGAGGAAAACGTATAGTCGGCCCTTTATGCGTTATCAATGACGGGGAACAAAACAAGAAAACAAGCAGAGGCCGGGACTTCGCAGGTGCGCAAAGACCAATGCGAGACCGGATGAAAGGTACGCCGGGGATCGTCAGCAGGAAGAGGCCGGATCTGTCGGGAACATCACAACGGGGCTGGTTAAACAAGGAGCGGGTCAGGCCAAGGGTCCGCTCGATTATCTTAAAACGCCTCTCTCCTACTCGCGGCTCATCAGCGAACGCCCCGGCCTCTCTAATTAACCTGATTCCCACAATCCGCTGCCCTGTGACCACCCTTGCTGCTGAAAAATGGGCAGCATAGGTGACAGAACACTGCCCGAGCCAAAGGAGTGCCAAAGAATGTATTCTTCTAATGGCTCTGAATAGCGGCAAAACAGGCAGATCAGCATAATGGTCATGCACCCCTCCCACACATTCAGTCACACACTCTCTCCCCTCCTCCTCCTCATCCAAACCTTGATTAACCTCCTCTTTCCCTCCCATGCACATTCACACAGGCACAATGTGCCTCAGAGGCCCTGACAGATGGGGCCAGGGCTGTTTCATGGGGGTTTCTCTGTGCAAACGGCAGCCTGGTTTGGTACTGTGTTGTCAGGCCAATGAATTGATTCCGACCACTATAGAAGATTCTCTCTGCCAGAGTGTCACAATGGCGACGAGTGTGGGGAGCTGGGAGCAAGCTTGTGGAGGCATGGAGCCCTCACTCATGAATGATGGCCCTGCGAATGGCGCTCCTTTTATTGCCATTCATACCTACTCCGCTCTCATGCCGCCCATCTAAAAACACGGACAGCGATAGTCCGACCAGATCTTTCCCGAGACGTTTTATTGCTTACTCTGTCTCAGGCTTCAGCTTTATAAATCAAAGGCCATTTTGCTGACTTTTCGTCATCCCCATCCTTAAATTAATCTGGCTGTTACGCCCACGCTGACCTCTGAGGTGACCCCAGACGACTGAGCTCAGAAGCTCAGGACGATCCTTCCTCAGACTGGACAACGGGACCATCACACTCCTGTCTCATTCCATCAGTGTCAGCCACCACAACCTGGTTAATGTTTCACCAGCCCTCCATTTTGTTCCCTCGCCTTGGAAAAGAAAAGGAGAGGAGAGTAGGGGAGGGTTGGTTAATCACAGGGAAAATGGAAGGCAATCGATCGACAAACAAACAGGCTGGAGGGACAATGCAAAGAGACTGAGGAGATTCTTTCCTCTGTGTATCTGCAGCACATTAATTTATCACAGTCCATTAGAACTGCAGCAAAGCATGAGGCCACTGGATGTGCGGAGTTAAATGGTCTGTGGACAAACTGCACACAAGGAGATTAATCAGTTGAATTCATTAATGAAATCAACTTCATGTTCATTCAAATCTTAAATCATGTTCTGGCTGCTCTTTTCCATTCAGCTGAACTGAAAGCTTCAGAAAGTAAGCAAAAACACCATAAAAGTGACTCAAACATCTCGTCAGTTCAATTCCTCAGTGCATCGTTCAGACCCGTTTTGTGAACTGTATCAACTGATTCACTAAAAAGATCAGTCAAAAGAACAATTTGGAGATTATTTGAGTGATTAACAACTTAACTTTTATTCTGATCCTCACAGAGAATTGACAACGATGAATTTAGAAGACTAGAAGGGTCATTCCACTAATTCAGTGTCTTTTGCGTCCCTAAGAAATAATCAAACATAGAATTAATATAACAACAAATAAATATGTTTTTAAAACATAACAATACTAAGTATTCTTTCATCAATATTACATACAAAGGCCTGTCCGTCACAATGTTTTTTCTTTTTTTTTTTTAGGACTTTTAATTTGCAAAATGAAGACAAAATGATATAAAAATCTCATTGTTAAGCAATGTTGTTGGTATAAGCATACATTTATTTTATAAAATATTAATCATTTTATTTGTGTCCCCTGATTTCATGTCAGTCCTGTTACCCTCATCAAAAAGCCCTTGTAAAATAATGGTACATCCAAGTGACATCATTTCTAGGAGGTTACATCATCTCTCAACCTGGATTCCAACACTTAAACACAAACATGTTTTTCTTACTCATCTATAATGTTCTATTTTTGATGATTTATGAGGCTTGACTGAGGGGTGGACAACATGCAATATCAGTACTGTTACCATTTTTAAAATGTAAATGTAAACAATTACATTTACATTAAATGTAAACAATTACATGTATTACATTTTCTATAATCAATATCTATAAGTTACACCCTTTCAAAGTGTACAACGTGCTTTTGTGAACGTCACTATTAGCTAGAAATTAACAAATTTGTTTGAGTCAAACCTGTTATTGTCAACCTGTTACGTGGGTAACAGGGTTGACAAAGATTGTCTGTGTAATATTCAAACATTTTAAAGGTCACCCTCAGTATATTATTGAGGTAATGCCTATGTAATTCAGTGGCATATGAGTTCTAATTCAACTATAGTATCTAGTTTGTGTCATTAACAGGGTTGACAAAAATACCAAACAATGAAATAGTCAAAAAATAATAAATTACATAGCCTGAGATGGCAGAATACAATTTCTTGTCATTTTAAGGTGTCTTCATTTCATGGATGTTTAAAAAATGTTGAATAAACTTATTTTATTTTTCAATTTTTCCAAGCAGATAAGACACCGATTTCATGGAACGAGCCAGAAATATAACATGCACTACTTTTATGATACATTTAAGATGCTTTGTCATTTTGGAGCTTGCCAACCTCAGTCTTCATTCACTTTTATTATATTGGCAAGTATATAAAGACATTAGTTCAAGGACTAGTTTACTCCAGAATTACAATTTCCTGATAATTTACTCACCCCTTTGTCATCCAAGATGTTCAGGTATTTCCTTCTTCAGTCGAAAAGAAACTAAGATTTTTGAGAAAAACATTCCAGGATATTTCTCCATATAGTGGACTTCAATGGGGATCAGCGGGTTGAAGGTCGAAGAGCTCTACACGATCTCAATTGAGGAATAAGGGTCTTATCTAGTGAAACGATTGGTCATTTTCTTAAAAAAATACAAATTTATATACTTTTTAACCACAAATGCTCGTCTTGCACTAGCTCGAATTCACACATTAGTCATGTTAGAAAAGTCATGCGTGATGTAGGTGGAAGTACCGACCCTGTGTTTACAAAGTTAATGTGCAAAGAAAGTGAAAACGCCCTTTACAAAAAAGGTAAAACAACTATGTCTGACAATTTTGAAGTTGGAGGAGAAAATAACTTTTTCGCACTACTATGCCTTTTTGAAAACAGATGAAGAACTAACCACACGTGACCTTTCCAACATGATTACATAATGCATGAAGTTGTAGACGTGCATCGCAGGGCTTGTGATAGACAAGCATTTGTGGTCAAAAAGTATATAAATTTTGCATTTTTTTAGAAAATGGCCAATTGTTTCGCTAGATAAGACCCTTATTCCTCGGCTGGGATCATTTAGAGCCCTTTGAAGCTGCACTGAAACTGCAATTTGGACCTTCAACCCGTTGATCCCCATTGAAGTCCATTATATGAGAGAAATCTTGGAATGTTTTCCTCCTTAATTTCTTTCTGACTGAAGAAAGAAAAACATGAGGTGAGTAAATTATCAGGAAATTTTTATTCAGGAAGTGAACTAATCCTTTAAAATGGTTTTGCATTCAGTTAAGAACTTTCCCGTCCATTTTGGCAAGACCTCATGAGATGAAAAAGGCCTCACAAAAAGAAGCTTCTGCTCTATTGGTTCAAAAACGTAATTTGAATCTTTTATACTTGGCAACAGTTTGTCGACAGTGTGACCGCAAATGATTCATAGACATAACGGAATTTGTTTTTGTTTCACCGTTCTCCATATTAAGTGGTCCCATCAGGACACCACGGACTACGTATTGTGACCGAAGACCAACCCACAGAGTTTCACATTCTGTCACCCAGAACTGTATTCCTCACAGCGTGTTAGCGTACACAAAAGGGAATCTGAAGAACCTACAGGTAGGGCATTGCTAACCAAAGGGCGACACACATACATAACCAACTGACAAGATGCTGTATTTGCTCGGCTCGCTCTCTTTTGTACCTCTGGAGTCTGCATAGCAATGGCAAGTACATTTACATGCTTTAGAATGCGTTGGGGAGAAGGCCGCGGTGTGTATTGTTGAGTGGCCAGGTCCAAAAAGAAAGAGCACACGGTGGAGAAAACAGGGAGCTGACAAAAGACTTGAATGAGAATCAATTAATTTTCATTTAGCGCAACAATCAAAGGGCTGGCATTAGCATGTGTGAGGCTCATTTAATGGTGGCAGGAGGCAAGGCGGGAGAGCTCAGACCCACATTAAGGTAATGACAGGGTCAGGCCTGCCCGGCCTCTCTTCCATTAGCACCCCAGTGTTCTCAAGCGTAATCACAAAACCCCAGTGTGGCAGGGCAGATGATTAACCATTAGCAGATTCCAGTGCCACTGAAGTCATTGTGAACATGACAGGGAAAATGAATATACGGGTACGATTCGGAGGGATTACATACTGTGTGAGACACTTGCAGTGTTTGAGAGATGAGGTATGTTTGTATTGGAGCGTTTTGGAGTACAGTGGGTTCTTCCCAGAGCATTTATGGGATAAAGTGCTATTTTTGAGGTTTGCTTACATTTTAGGTGAAATCAGATTTTGCCTTAAATGCAATAGCTAATTAAACTATAAGTTACATGTAATCAGAATAGATTTGTTTCTGTTCAGACTTGCTTTTGTTATTATGTAGCCATAGCAACAACACAAATTCGTGTAGGATCCCAAACTTTAGCAATGGAGTGCTGCCAAAATGACATCAACACCTAAACAATTTATTCGCCATGGGTGCCTTTGACATTCTGGAGTTTTATAATGGGGTTATTCAATTTATGAGCAAAATACGGTCTGTGGTAAACATAACTTGACTATACGTTAATGTTTTGCTCTACATTGTAAACAGTGATGGGAATAACAGCGTTATAAATAAACTGCGTTACTAACGGCGTTATTTTTTTTCAGTAGCAAGTAATCAAACGAATTACTGTTTGCCCCGTTACAACACGGTTACCGACAATAAAATGTGGCGTTACTATAATTTAATATTATTATAATTTTATTTTTTAGTTTAGCAGCGTACCTGTATTTGACGAACTGTAAACTCAAGTGTGAAGGCACACGAGCCGTCGTTTCGTCTCACACACGAAAAGAAAGATACAGAGCGAGAGAGTCTTATACCATGCAGAATTGACGCGCACCATGCAAACAATATTCTGTTGTGTTTTCCTGTCAAAATAACGGAGTTCCTTTGGAGTTCTTCAGCTTTTAAGAACTGCCGGTTTCTCATGTAGTAGGCGGAACTAATGCGCAAATGGCAATCTTATTGGCTGACCCTCACCTATTATCGTCCCTGTTTTGATTTCAGCAAATCAGTTCGAGCGAACGCAGACAACATGATTAATATTCATGAACCCAGCATCTTATTACTCCTTAGTGGGTTTTATATAGTTATAAGCAGTAGAATTCATAGTTTTGTTATCTTATCAGTATTGTTTTTAGTTTTCCCCCCTTTTTTATAGAAACACTAAATTACAAATAATATCTTTAGTACCACCACCAGTCTTAAGTTCAGTCAACATGACAAATATACATTAATGCATGGTTATTCTAATCACTGAAGTTCTAATTACTAAAGTTTAATGCTAAATTATCACAATGTCATATTATAATGCTTGACTAACTGATGTTAAATGTACTTTCAGATATTTAAAAACTGTGCCATTCATCTTTACATATGTACATAATAGTATATCAGATATTTAATATTAGTCTGGTGAGTAAACTAAAAATTTTAGTTCATTCATTTAAACTGAATTATATATATATATAGGGGGCATCCATTTTTTTTTTAAGTAATACAGTAGTTACTTTCCCTGGTAATTAGTTACTTTTATAATGATGTTATTCAGTTACTAACTCAGTTACTATTTGTGAGAAGTAACTAGAACCTATAACTAATTACTTTTTTATAGTAACATGGCCAACACTGATAGTAAATTACACACATCCTTATCAAAAATATGAATTTTGAAGCAGTTGTTTATTTTAAAATCCATATGTACTAAGAACATTTGGGGGGTGCAGTTTACACTGTAGAACAAAACACACAAGTACCGTCAAATTATGTTTAGCACAAACTCCATTATGAAATCCCATAGGAAAATCTTGAGGGAAACTATGGAAATAAAGTCTTCCGGGTTTTGACGTCACTCCTGCAGCACTCTATAGATGTTTCGCCACTAAGGACAGAATACAGTCAAAACACATTTAATCACAGAACAACATAAACAAAAAAAATAAATAAATAAAAAAGGGGAGAAATTATATTTCAAACCATCTACAAAATTACTTTATATCAGGACTGTAAAAACTGGTTTTCTTTTGTTTTTCTTAAATGTTCAAAAAATCAATAAGTCCAATAAAAATCTAATTTTGATAAGACTCAAAATTGTAATTATATTCAAGGCTCAAAAAACAGAAAAATGGTTAAATCATATACTGTTTTATAAGAATTTGTGTATATAGAAAGACCAAATACTGGACATTTCTACACTATTTCGTTATTTTGTACGAAGCAGTGATAATAGTATAGATATTTACAAAATATCTATAAAATCGGATAATATAACCCAGTTAATCTAAAAACAAAGAAATGCTGGATGCCTTAGGGGTCAACCACTATGGCGATGGGTGCACTTATCCACGTGTGTGTGTGTGTGGTGAGAGGGTGTGTCACAGACAGGTGAAATGGAGCGGAAAGTATTGGTGAAGAAAAGAGTGTAAAGAACAGTGTGGTTACGATTGCAGACGGGGTCACATCTGTGACACTCCAGACACACAACTACAAAGAAGTAAAAGTGTGCAGACATGCCATATTGTGAAAAGCAGCCAGCCAGCTGTTTTGGATTTCTGTCAATTAAAAGGGAATGTATTTCACTCCTCACAGGGCCAGGGACAGCTTTATAGGCCCAACAAGACAGGAAGCTTTAAAGGGGATGGGTCACCTCACGTTCAGCAGTAAATCAGTGCCCTTATAATATTTGCAATCTTTCCAAAAAGCTGACCTCTGAGCAATACAATGACAAGATTTGGATGTGTAGTGCTTTGTCTATTTAAAATGCAAACGAAAAGAGCTCAGGCGTACGGAAGGTTTCTTTATGAATCTTTATGTCTGAATTATCTGCATTATTCTGTAGGCCAAAAAGGAGAAAGGAAAGTGTCTTGTAGCATGTTTGGTTATTTTGGTGGCTTTTTAAAATGAATTGATTAAATGTGCCCATAAATTTTATGTACTTTTGCATTGCAAAAGCATAAGTTTTCTATTGTCGAAGTGAACTATTAGCAGCTACTTCTAATTAACTAATTCCACAAGCAGAAGTGATAATAGTGACAAAATACTGAGTGCACTTTTAAGCAATTGATAGACATTAAAGTAAATCTAGGGCTAGGTACTGACTAAAATTATAATATACATATATATATAAGTTTGGGATCAGTAAGATTGTTAATGGTTTTTAACGATGTTTCTTATGCTCATCAAGGTTCATTTGATCAACAATTCTAAAAAAAAAAAAAAAAATCATATTGTGAAATATTATTATACAATGTAAAATAATGGTTTTCTATATTAATATACACTAAAATTTAATAATTTTCAGAATCATTACTCCAGTCTTCAGTGTCACATGATCCTTCAAAAATCTAAATTCTAAAATTAAAATATTCTAATATGCTGATTTATTATCAGTCCTGGAAACAGTTGACAGGTTAAAACAAACAGCATTTATTTAAAATAATTTTTCTAACAATATACACTACTGTTTAAAAGTTCTTTTTTTTTTTTTTTAAAGAAATTAATACTTTTATTCACCAAGGATGTTTTAAATTAATAAAAAGTGATAGCATAGATTTACATTGCTAGAAAAGACTTATATTTTGAATTAATGCTGTTCTTTTTAACTTGTTATTAATCAAAGAATCCTGAAAAAAACAATCACAGGTTTCAAAAAAATATTGGGCAGCACAACTGTTATATAATAGTAAATCAGCATATTAGAAAGATTTCTGAATATATTGGAAACTTCCAAATTGCTACAAAAAATATTTCAAAAATTAATTAAAGGGCTTGTTATTCTTGATTTAAACATTCATTTTCATTTTTGTACCAGAAATATATGTCGCTTCAAAATATCGGTTATCGCTCTACTTGAATAATCGGCATCGGCCCTGAAAAACACATATCAATCAACCCTTGCCAAAAACTACTCTGAATCTACTATTTCCACTAATGAACCAAATGAAAATCAACATTTTTATCCAGCCCTAATTAAATCTCATCCTAGTGTAGGTATTTGGCCTTGACAGACCAAAATTCCTAAGGACAACGGCTATTTTAGGCTCCATAACGTGATAAAGAGGCCGCAGGACTGAGATTTTTGGTGCATTACAGGACTATCCTACAGATTTACAGACACATGGCTAAGACAAAGCAGAAATGGAAATCAGTTCACTTAGTTCCTCTCTGGTCATCAGTCAAGAGAACATTCCAAACTGGACAAAAAGGCCAAAAGGAAGCCGAGAGGTGATTTGACGAAAAAGAATGGGTTAAAAGAGAAGCACTAAAACACCTACTGAGCAAAAGAAAGTGAGGGAGAAGGCAGAAGAGGGTCTCTTTTCATGGGTGTCCACACACTAAAGACAGGCAGCTCTTGACAATACTGTACAATGCTGTTTTGCACGATTAAGTGGTGTGGAGGGCAGGGCCGAAGACAAAGCCTCCTGTGGTCTCCGGAGCTGCCAGCCCCAGTGGGTCTCCTCTTTCAGCCCATATGTTTCTGCCCACTCACAGACCGCTCTCAGTTTGCTTCTGCTGTACGGCCTCATGTTCAGCATCTGGACACGCGAGAGGACAGCACTATGGTCACCTCGACGAATGGCCTTCTTGGGGTGGGGGTGGCATCCTTGGAAACTGCATTAGGATCACGATAGAGTCCAGTGAATACAGGATCCTTGAATAAAGAACTATTCAAAAATGTGTTCTTAGTAACAATAGACATTTAAGACCACACTGAAATTCTGGGATTTTTTAAGTTTTATGTGTAAAAAAAAATGGTTACATTAAAAAATATGTTACATCAGGACAAAGAATTTTCACTAATGTTTAGACCTTATTGGACATTCCATTGCACTTTTTCTATCTCATGTCAGTGTCAAACTCAACTGTAACAAACTTCAAAACTACCTTAAAATTATTATTAGTGTTAACACTGATGTATTGCATTTTGTCAGTTCCTAAATACACAAAAGTTAGCCTTTTTGTTCTGTATAGAAAATAAAGCAAGGCAACAGATCTGACAGTTTCCACAGTCGTAAATATATATAGTTACTAAGTGTGTGTGTTCTGTGACTGATGGACATTGTGTTTGTGACAGTGATGGACTGTCAGGATGCTGCCAGAAGAGAGGACCTGCCTTAACTTCTTTAACACATGGACACAAAAGAACCAAAGAGACAGAAAAAGGAGAAAGAAAAAAGGAGATGGGGGAGTGCATGGATGAAGGAGAAGAAGAATCACTTCTTAACAAGTGTTTACTCTCATTCTGTTCCTGAGCTGCAGAGCAGTAACCAACCATGGAGAAAGGCAGCTCCTGATCCAGGAAGAAATCTCAAAGCCCTTGAGGTCAGGGGTCACTAACTCCACCATTGTTCCTGACAATGGGCAAGCACACTCCAGCTTTTCTCCAGCTTTCAAAGGCCTGGGTTGGGGGAGCAAAGATATGCCAGGAACAACTGGGTCAGGACCAGGGGCTTTGTGGCTACTAGGGAAGAAAGAATCAGCCAGAAAAGGTTAAATGAAGAGCGAAAGGGCCCTTCTGTCCAATTACGGAGGGACAAACGCTCTCTGTGACCTAGTAGGGTCAAAGTTCACTAGAGCCTTTGGCAGCGGCACACTCGTGCCCTTTGTAGCTCGGATAAGATGAACCTCCACTGTGTTTATTTATGTCACTCACTGGCCAGTTTTGGGGATATAAATATTCCAAACATGAAAGCTGCCACTTAGCAGTATACTTTTATTGGTCACCAAACTGGGTGGGTCAAGTCGGCCATCATGGCTGACGCACCCAACACCATCTTAAACACTCTCCTTTTTAATTTGATGGCTTACTGGACAAAAAATGAACAAGGACTTTTGTAGGATCTTGACTCTCAAACAGAGTTTCCAAACTTGCTTTGAAAGAATGGGCTTCATTGAGAATCAGAACAGCAGATAGTCTGGCTGCTTCGATTCAGATGGCGTCCGATATAAAGAGACACAAAGGCCACTCGGAGACCCAGACTCTTTCATGTCCACTGCAAGCGTATAGAAAATGCAAGCCTAGCAAATAAAAAGGAGAAACCCTTGATGAGAGTGGCCTCTATCCGTCCCTCCCACTCTGGGGTCTTTGAGGTAGGCCTCCTCTCAAGCCCACAACTATTGCAGGCCAGACCTGCACTTGTCGGCTAATACCTGTCCAACACAAAGGCTAGCACAGTGAGTGTCTTGGGCCAAGCCTGGGTGGATTAGGTCACCGGAGGTATTTCCTCCTGACTTGGGTACCACAAGATTAGCTCCTAGAATTAATCACCTGCTTGTTAGGTTAACAAGCAAGGTGCAATCATGTTACTGTGCTTAAACTTGCCTTCCTTCATCTCTATGCTGGGCTCTTGACTCTGAAAGCACCTGTAAAGTTACTGCGAAGTTGAGCTGGACAAGCTGTCTGAGTGCTGTGCACTCTTGTCATTATCTCTGTAGTGAGTTGGTGGCAGTTTATTAAGCCCTGTGATGGATTTAACCACTCTCTGGATCAAGGCAATGGATCTGAAGTCACATTCCTTACGGCTCTTTAGAGTTCTCAGACAGTGCATTCTTGAAGTTCATCAAAAAAATTCAGGATTAGACACAGAGATGGGGTACCACTTAGACTGGCTCTTGAAAGTCTCACATTAATATTCTAAACCCGACTCTCAATCCAGAAGAGTTTTCCGGTATTCTGGACTGATATACCAGATATGTTTCCAGTCAAGTTCCCTTACATTAAAGGTATACACACTTTGGTACACTGATACATTTATTTCAAAAAGCCAAACGCGTTGTGTAACACCCCCTACCATAAAGACCAGGAACTTAAAACAGGAAGACTTAAAGATCCATCAGGCCTTCCTTGAGAAATCCATTTTCCATGCTTGCAGTTCCTTGCGTTGGAGCCCAGAAGCAAGCCAGGCGTGGTGGGGAGGTAAGACCTGATGGAAGGGGGTGGTAGTGGTGGATTTTCCTCTCCCTTGGACTCCTCTCTGCAGGCATCCTCCATCCCTCATGAGCTGCCCTAAGCCTGTTGGACACACATCGGGGTTAGTGTGAGCGGACTCAGCTGGAGCATACCAAGCTCAGCTTTTCTTACCGGATGACCTTTAATCATGGGATCAGGGGCCATGCGTGCAGCTGGACACGTCCAGGATTCTGATAACACGCAAGGTCACACTTTCACAGTTGGGTCACTGTCACATGGGGCCAGGTCCGATTTATATGATGGCGTGCTTGGGCTGTTACAAGATTTAGCCATGTTAAACCAGTGCGAGGAGTCGTCATCAATGTCACTGTGGTTTAAGCATATCAGTCTTTACATTGCACAGTACTTTGCAACTCCTTTCAATTCCGTCTTACCTCACAGAGTCTCATTTACATGCCTCCTAAGAATTCAAAGACCTACAACGTGAGACCTTGGCAGGTCTGCAAGATTTGCTTTGATGTCTGTTGTTTTATCAATGAAACTCTGTCTAGCTTGGGAACAGGTGCAACAAGTATGAAGGTTACTTCACTGTTGTGCCCATTCAAGACGTAAGGCATGAGAGAGGGGCCTCGCTGTGTGGTAAATAAACAGTTGATCTAACAAACACTTGAAAAGATCAAAAAGGTGCTCAGTGCTCTTCAGCATCTTGAGATTCCCAGCATGGTGTCCGTACAGCACACAAACGACTGATTAGCACAGCGGCATCTATCTTGTGGACTGTTTTAAGACGCGGTGTGGGCTGACACCAGACTATGCGGAGCTCCCAGGGTGCGAATGGGGGGATTTCTCTGAGGTGCTGTCAGCGGTGCTGAAAGGCCTCTCTGTCAGCCAGGGGCAGCGGGGAGCCCGAATGAGTTGACCGAATCATTGCTCAGCCCCATGGCCTCACTCTGAACAGCAGTTTGTCTTGTGCTGGAATGGACTGGCTTTCTCAGCACACGGGTTCCTCATCTCGCCTGGGATAAGGGACAACCCTCAACCCTCAAGCCTTTACTGCGCACAACGTGCGCGAACTCTCGAATGGTCTTGCTTGCCATCTTCCTTACTTTTTTCTTCTGATTTCTCATCTACCTCCCCCCTTACACCCAAGCCCTCCCTCTTACTCATACCACCAGCAAGGCGCGCCCTCGTTTCTGCTTCCCACTCTTGGGCAGAAGAGGAGAAGGATGAAGAGCCAGGGTCTTTTCATCAAGAACAATCTGCCAGGGAGCTGGAAAATGAGCGGGCACTCAATTAAGAGCTGCCCATTGAGGCCGTGGAGTGAGTCTGAATGAGGGCCCCTCCAAAGGAATGAAGTCCAATGAATAGATTGTGGGGCTTCATGAAATATTAAAGAGTGGACGGATTTCCCACAATATTTGTACACCTCTCTTTGTGGGGATTTCTCCCTCCATTGAGCCTGAAACTGTTAACACATCCGCTCAGAAACACGGTTCAGCCACTGTGCTAAAGGACCTGGGGGCCCAGCATCAAACACTACCCTTCTCTCTCTCGCTCTCTCTCTCTCTGCAGTACTGCTCATGCATAGCTTTCCTCACAGTGAGAGAAACCGTGATCTATTCATGAAGGGGATTACAGCAGTTTTAATGACCACCTGGCCTTTCTGCTGCTCTGCATTGAGAGAGTGTAAAATTCTCCGCCGGGTTCTCACTTCCTACAGAGCTTCGCTGACTGCACATGTGGGTCATGCTTTCCAACCATGAAACAAGTGTTACTTAGTCCCGTAATTGCAAGCATGCAGCATTCATACCGACCACCAGTTTCTTTAACGTTTACAAAGGCAAAGTAAAGAAACAAACTTGCTTGTGCCTGTGCTTTGACAATAATGTTTTACACACTCTACTTTTTGTTGCCTCGCTTTCTCGCTCTTTCTCCCTCTCTTTTATTCACCTCACCACTCTGTTCTCTTTTTCTCTGCTCGCTTTTCCCAGCAGATCAAGTTGAACAGAGGCTCAGACACTGAGGATAAGGAGCTGGTTAAATCTGCCATTAGCATTAGAATGGCTGCATATTCCTGCAGTGAACCAACATTAGTTAATGTCAGAGCTGAAGGGCTGAGGGCAGGCCAAGAAGCACAGCTCTCCTGAGTAAAGTGTGCTTGGTTGTACAGATTGCACCTCTTGTGTTGGGACGGCGTGTGTGGCCCATTTTGTGGAGCCATTAACCAATGCATTACAGTTACAGTGAAATTCTTCAAATGGACACTTGAAGCTAGTTTAGAGACAGCTGTTGACTGCAACTACACAAAAGGCATTTAGAGTGATACTACACCCTGACTGGACCCCACTTCATCTCACCCCCTGGTCGCTTGTTTTGCAAAATCTCAAATATCTTTTAAAATTTGTTTTGATAAGTGCACTTTTAGGAATGCACAAATATGAAATATGATACATTGACCAGTATTAAATATGTGACCCTGGACCACAAAACCAGTCATAAGGGTACATTTTTTAAAATTAAGATTAATATATCATCTGAAAGCTGAAAAAAATAAACTTTCCATTGTTAGGATATGACAATATTTGGCCGAGATACAACTATGTGAAAATCTAGAATCTGAGGGTGCAAAAAAATCCAAATATTGAGAAAATCACTTTTAAAGTTGTCCAAATGAAGTTCTTAACAATGCACATTACTCATCAAAAATGACGTTTTTATATATTTCCAGTAGGAAATGTACAAAATATCTTAATGGAACATGATCTTTACTTAATATCCTGGCATAAAAGAAAAATCGATAATTCTGACCCATACAATGCATTTTTGACTATTGCTATAAATATCCCCATGCTACTTAAGACTGGTTTTGTTGTCCAAGATCACATATTAATCTATATTTTTTTGGAACTTTTGTCATTCGCCTAATGTAGGCCTATTACGAAGCAATATATATATTCAAATAATTTGAAATACTTTAAATAATGTGGGACTGTATTATCATGTGGATTTATTATGGGCCTATTTTATTTATCAGACCGGTTCTTAACATTAAAAAGCTACATTTATCTGATGATACTGGTAAAACCACATTTTGCATGTCCATTAAAAAAGTCAAAACAGAAGTAAATACAATCAAAGTAGAGTACTTAAAGTCCAAAACAATAAATCAAAGTATGATTGGAAAAGTCCACCCAATAGAAGCTGGAGATTTTTCTTCCAGCTCAAAAGGATTTTTAATGCACATCAGGAGTTGTGTGAACAGACGCTTAATAACAGGTAGGGGGGGCAATTCGATGGCGTTTCTAGCTTGTCGTCCTCGACTAAGCACCGACAGTTTGACAGTCCAAACTAGACCCCCAGTCTTCAGTAAAATGAGAGCCGAATATATTTCATGTTTCTTTCACTCTTCATGCTGTCTTTAACAACGGTTTTAGTGTGCCCTTGCAGTAAAGCACCGACCCTTGCAGTAAGATCTCATGTCCGGCTCTCTGGGAGTAGGCTCCACACTGCTGCCAGACAGTGTAGCTGCTGCCGGGGGGCCGCAGTGGAGAGCAACCCCCTCAGTCTGGCCTCCATATGCTGGGGTTCTGGAGCCAGGCTGGGAATGCTCTCCTAGTGCAGCAAGGGCAGTCAGGGGGCAGGGGGCCTCGGCAGGCCCCGCATTGTGACGGGGGACAGGAGCCGAGCTGGGCCCAGCAGGAGAGAGAAGGCTTTTTCTTTAGAGGAGCCAACCGGAGCGTTTTCTCACAACCTGCTTTCTCTTCCTCAGCCTCTCACGTCATTCAGACCTCTGCACTCCCTCTTTCTTGGGCTCCTTACTGGCAGATTGATACATTCGTTGAAATGTGCTCTTTTTGTCATTCTCTGTGAACTGACTTTTTTATAAACCTACCTCCTCCCCTTCACCACTCACCCATTTCCAACCATTCTTTGGCAAATTAAATCAAACCATGCCTCCCATCTCTCAATCATCTTGTGTGACATCAAAGTCTTTGGCAGAAGTATGCAGCGCTTTTCCTTTTGACGATCCAGACAAATTTCCCCCGTTTTCTTGCCTCAAATCCTTCTCCTTTCAGCTTCCCATATAAAGTCGATCGCTCGCATGAATGGCGAGTCTGATGGAGTGCCATCTCTATGGGTTTACGCATAAATTCCAGAGGCTTATGGATGCCACTCCCTCTTTGTTTTCGTGGCATCAAAGATGTCTGAGACTGGGTACGACGGAATGTGAAGATTGTAGGTCAACAGGTCCAAGATCTGTTTCCCTTCCACTCATGTTCACACGAGGGCCTGCGGATTAGCATGACGAAGAACATAAAGCATTTCTAAAAGTTGTTGTTTTGTTTGTGTCCCCAAAATGCAGTGAATCATTGGGACTTTTCAGGGCTGTTGAAAGTTGAATGCTTATTTGTGCTCTCAAGACGTAACCGATTTATTGGCTGACAGGAAACAAATCCTTCTTGCTTGATTCTAAAATCAATAAAAAGCATTCAAAGAGTTACATTTCAGACTAATATTTCATTAAAGAGATTGTTTTGTGGACCAAAATTGAAGAGTTTTTCATGTTGGTTTTCAACACTCTAAAATGATGTTTAAAGCACAATAAAAGTGGTCCATATGACTTTTGCGCTACATACATAGTCTTTTGAAGTCATACAATGGATTTGTGTAAGGAACTGAATTAAATTGAAGTTACTGATAGTCTTCCCCTCCAGTGAGCTGTTAAACCGCTATGATCGGATCATTGAGTCTTGAGAACTAGATCAGTCCAGCTCAAAAAAAAAAAACACAAATCAGACAATACTCATTTTTTTGGTTTCATAGATGTGCCAATGATGTCAAAGATAGTGATACAAATTTAATATATTGCTTCACAAAACATTGAATATGGTCTATTTTTGATACCTTTTTAATGCAGTTATTTAAAAGTGTCTCTTTTTGAAATCTATTGATAATTTAGCTACTATTTTTTTTTTATTTACTACTCCCATATGATGATCTGATTATGTCATTTGAAATTTAGAATCCATTACAAAGCTCAGAAACAAAAGACTTAAAAGTTAAAGATTTGTAATGTTTTTTAAAGAAATTTCTTATGCTCATCAATTCTGCGTTTATTTGATTAAAATACAGAAAAAAACAGTAATATTGTGAAATATTATTTTAATGTAAAATAACTCTTCTATGTGAATTTAAAAATCTACTTTATTCCTGTGTTCAAAGCTGTATCTTCAGCATCATTACTCCAGTCTTCAATGTCAAATGATCCTTCAGAAATCATTCTAATATGCTGATTTATTATCAATGCTGAAAACAGTTGTGCTGCTTAATATTTTGTTGGAACCTGTGATACTCACTTTATTCTTTAATAAATAAAAAGAGAAAAAGAACAGCATTTATTTGAAATAGAAATCTTTTGTAACAACATAAACTACCATTTAAAAGTTTGTGGTCCGTAAATTTTTATTTTTATTTTTCCCTTTTTGAAAGGAAGTAATACTTTTATTTAGCAATTATATGTTCAATTAATAAAAAGTGTTAGCAAAGACTTCTTTTGTTACAAAAGATTTTCATTTTGAATAAATGCTGTTCTTTTTTAACTTTTTATTCAACAAAGTATCCTAAAAAGAATCACAGGTTCCAAAAAAATATTGAGCAGCACAAATGTTTTCAACATTGATAATAAATCAGCATTTTAGAATGATCTCTCATGAGACACTGAAGACTGGAGTAATGGCTGATGAAAATTCAGCTTTGCATCATTAAATTGTAATAATTATTATTTTAATTGTAATTATTAATTATACTTAATTTATTATAATTTTAATTATTTTAAACTGTAATGATATTTTACAATATTATTATATTTTGTTCTGTATTTTTGATCAACTAAATGCAGCCTTGATGAGCATAAGAGAATTCTTAAAAAAAAATAAAAAAATAAATATAATATATATATATATATATATATATATATATATATATACACACACTTTTGCTTTAGTGGCATCTGTTCTCATGAGAAATCACAGACAGGTCTAATTCATGATTTAATACACAAATCTATTTTGCTAATATATATAATTATTATTATTTGAAATATAATTATTTGAAAATAATTTAACTGATATTATTTTATATTAATATTATTTTACTAAGACATTATTGAGAGATATAGAGCGACAACTGATATGTATATGCATTTTATTTAAGTAGGCTGCTTTAATGTTATAAATATCTCACATATTTACATTTACAAGAATTTCATGTTTTTGACAAAATATAAATATCAGCAACTAAATCAAATTTCATATTTTTGTTTAGCTTGGACCTCCTCACATGTTAGCTCCATATTCTGTATGTCTTAAAAGCTTAATATCAATCAACAATGATACTCAACAACAAGAAATATGCCATTAGTTTTTTGATATTATAAATATTTTATCAAAAGGTTCAATAAATAGTTCCATAAAAACAACAACAACAACAACAACAACAAAAACTATTCTTTTATATGTCAGTATTTGAAGGGTTAAGATTCCCAAAGAGAAATTCCAGAAAAAAAACGAGTGTTTTTGTTGGCAGCTGTGGTCAAGCTGGCCTGTGAGTTTTCACAAACATGCATCTCTGCTGCCCTCTACTGATCCTTTGAAATAAAAAGTAAAACGCAGTAACCAAGTGTTCCCAGAGAAATAGGCACTGCCTTTTATAAAAATCTTTTTACTTTACAAAATGCAAACTTTAACTGTTAAAATCTTTAGGGAAATCATGAAGCCAGCTTGAATGTAAACATCAAAATGTTTAGTGACAACTAGAAAAATTGACATTTTTTTTTTTTACTTTAAAATTTTCATTCATTTATACAATACGCGACCTTTCTAGGCATCAAAACATTTCTTGACATTTTTAGGTTTCATATGACCATGGGAAACCTGTACATACAGTAAATAATGTGTTAATGCCATGAAAATTAGGTTTTGCTTTCAGTCCTCAATCCAAAATACACATTTTGTGTACACATATTGATGTCAGTCACTCATCATAAAACTCACACCTCATCTTTGAACTGATACTTTGAACTTCCCATTACTAGACCACATTTCACAAGGCTTACCCTGGGTCTTTCAAAGAGCTGTTTAGTATGCAAAGAGCACATGAGCAGGCAGACAAATCAAAACCACATTGTGAAAAGGATTTTTGAAGGGCTTGTCATTTTTCCTCTCCCTCACTCCGTCTGCTTTCAGGTCACTGTCAGCTTTGGCACCTCGCCACCGGTTGTCATTTCTGCCTGCACCTGAGCGTTTCGCTCCCTTAATGTTAAATGGCATCAGCTTGATGTAAAGCTCCTATTTAATTGGAGCCGGCTGCCAAGATTAGAGGACAGCCACTCAATCCATCAAGCTGGAGCTAGACTTGAGATATTGTTAGGATGAACTCTCAGAAACACTGGCAGAAAGTGGAGAAGCGGCTTTATCTGACAATGTAATGTTAACATTGTCAGATAAACAAATATAAACATATATAAACAAATAAAGAAATTATGGAATTGATGATTACACCAACATGGATTCAGTAAGGTTTTACGCTAAATGTACAAAACACAGTCTACACTAAATGAGAATTCCTCTCAGCTTAAACCTCAAAACCTATATAAACATGTTTATATCATCTTGTTTTCAATTTACCAGCCTTTCTGAACAAGTCATATTATACATATTTGCTCATTCAAGATACACTTCTTTCATTAAGTTCTTTCCAAGCCATTTTTATTTTTTTATTACAAGCAAGTTCTCGAAACAACCACTGAAGGGCAGTATTGCTGTCTATATTTCTGAGAAACAGAGTTTCTTAAAGGAATATTTCAATCAAAATTCAAAATTCTGTCCAAAAACATGATTTTTTTCTTCTTATTCCAGCACAAAAGACTGCAATAAGAAGTGTTAGGGAAGGGAAGGGAAGGGAAGATTAACACTGTAAAAAAAAGGTTAAATTTCATTAAGTTTCTCATGGAAGATATTGTATGACTTAAGAAGATCTGAGTAATTGTATATCTTATTCATTTTATGGAAAAAACAGCAAGATAAATCATCTAAAAATTCACCTTTTTAAAGTTACATATAAGTTTAGAGCAACCTGAGAGTAAGCTAATTATGTTTAGTTTGTGAACGGTCCCTTTAAGAACAAAAATTGCAATGAACCTATTTGATCACCAGGTGGAAGCAAAGAATGCTGAGTGATGAATGTCAAACAGATACTGCGTTCACCTGAAGATATGTTTTAGATCTCGATTTTACCGTTTTTTTTTCCTTAATGAAAGCAGTTTTGTTGCAGGTTTTACTCTGAGAAGTCCCTTAGCTGCCATGTTTATCAGAAGAATCCCTAAAGCAAATGTGCCATCTTGCTGTCACAGACAGGTTTGCGATATTTAAGTGCACTGCGCAGATGGCATCTGACGTACTCTGCAGTATGACGGTTGAATTAGAAAGATCCTAATTTTACCTGGCTCTCAGACTGTCAAATTACTAGCTTACTCTGGTTTTCAGCTGTGTGTAATCTCTGACTGCCTGTCTATCATTCAGAATTCTCAGAACACAATCACGACATAAATAATGACAGCACAGGGAGCGTCCTGAGAGCTCTTCCTCACCGAAAGCCAGGTTTGGACAGTGAAAGCTGAAACTGTGCATTCCGTTGAACATTTTTGCATGGCTGAACTAACATCATTTTCTCTCCCTTTCATTTATGGCTTTGTTTTAACTGAGGAAGTGCCAGTTCAGCCTGGGAGGTGCTTTATGTTTATAAGGTGATTTTAATAATGAACATCCATTCCAGTACCAGTTTTAGTATGTTGATATTTTTTCACATGAACATAAAACCCCAGGATTTAATTTTCTTGATTTTTATTAAATTAATTATAAATCCCTTATAATACTAATGCCTCAAGCGTGTTATTGTATTTTAAAGTACATGTGATTCATCATAAGAGTGGTGCTAGGAGAAGAAAACTAATTGGTATGAAATAGGATCAATAGTGAAATAGAATTACAGAGCAAGTAATTTAGGATCCCTTCCAGTGTTTTCCATCAGAATCTTTGTAATAGCAGAAATGGCTTATTAATTTGATAAAGGGCAGGGACAAATAAACATGGCATGTTCATTTACTCTTTTGTTTCTGTTTTTTTTCAGTTACCATAAATTGTTTTATTATTCATTAAAAATAGCTGCAATTATTATTAGCGATTATTAGGGTTCAAGCGCTTTTAGGCATTTAAGCACATATGAGAAAAGACATTACGTATTATTTAGCAAGCCTGTAACCAACTAAATCAATGATTTTAAAAAGCACTTTTGGCAAATACAGGTAATTTGCCATAGAAATATGATGTTTTTAATATTTATGACTTATTGCGCCAGCTGTGGTCCAATCTCCCTAAAACTTTGCATGCTTGTTCGAATCACCTGTTGCATGTGCTCACCAGATTTTGTGAAGTTTTGAGTTTTCATTTAGGCTTTATAGGCTTTAGGGTATGTTTGGACAGGCTTAGCTTCACAAAGGGTACATTTCAACTTATTATTAATTTTTTTTTTTTTTTTTGATAATTGTTGACCTAAAGAGTCTAGTGTATTGCACTGCGGTGGTTTTTAGATTGAGCGAAAAACCTAGGACTAGTTTGCAAAAGTAGGTTTTTTACACTTTCTCAATCATTTAACAAACTGTTTGATTGACAGCAGTGGTTCTAGAGGCAAAGTTGTTCAGAATGAGGAAGTCTATCATATGTTGTGAATATCTTGCCTATGTACGAAAAACCGCATAAGATACAATCGTTTACGACCTTGGAAAATCCTATATCACCCCCTCGGTGGATGTCTTTCAAATTTCTCAGAGACCTTTAGTCAATGAGTCAAACAGGCCCATTGAGTTTCGTTCTGATCGACCTCTGTTAAGCACGTCTAATAGGTACTCAAAGTTTATTGTCCTATGGTGGCCATGTTTTTTGAGATGCGCAAATGTCCTTATAGACATTTGCGGCATTTTCGATAGGACAAACGGTTGCGTAGTTATGGACGTTTCTATGTTTTATCCCTGTCATCAAGTGGCCAATCTACATGATGATATGGTTTTATCCCATGTCATCAAGCGGCGAATCTACATGACTTTTTTCATGTGACCTCAAATTCAGCTCTTACATACGCGTTGTGAGTTTGGCGAAGATATCTCCTTCTCTTCAAAAGTTATAGCCATTTTAGTAAAGCCAGCGCTGCCCCTTTTGAATGTTTTGGCATACCTTTGCGACGGAGAGTTGATAACCACTTTTCAGAGAATCTCCTGAATCTGATCAGGCGAAAAGCCTAGGACTAGTTCACAAAAGTATATTTTTCAAAAAATGCAAAAACACCTGAACATTTTTCAGGGTGACAGAAGAATTTAAGGATACCAGTGACATAAGACACTTGAGCCTGAGACAAACAGTTAAGGAGTTATGAGCGATTTCGTACTTTTGATCGCTTTAGTGCCCCGGTCAGGCCAAGTTTCAAGTCTCTATAACTTCCGGTTTGGTCTGCTCAGTCAGTTTTACATTGGTATCGCTTATCCTTGGCCACACTAACAATTACAATAGGGTTTCAGCCCTATGTGCTTAGACTACATAAGTAACCAAGAATTCTAGATATAATAGGGCCTGTGCTAATTTTATCCACAGAAACTTTTTTTTTTTGGGGGGGGGGGCAAAAAACCAAAACAATACCAAACACAAAACAAAACCAAACCAAAAAACAACAAACATTTCTCAAAACATCGTCTTTTATTTTCAGTAAGTCAGTCATACAGGTTTGAAACAACATGAGAGTGAGTAAATAATGACAGAATTTTCATTTTTGAGTGAACTATCCCTTTAAGTCTCCCAGTTGGTGGTAAGCTGTATGTGTTTGATTCACTAAAAGGTGACCATATGGTCAAACACTTTTTATGTCCTCCAAGTTTTAGCACTTAAAAGCCTGCATTTACATTTGCATCCCAGACCAGTCACCCAGATGACAAAGAGGCAGTCATAAGTCTTTTCCATACTCTGACGTGGGCGCAGTGAGGGAATGTCTATAACACCTGAATGTGCGTGCTGATTGACAGATTGCGTGTTAGGTGCACTGAGGCTGACGCATGGAAGGTATAGGAGTGGAATAAAGATAAGAAAGAGGGGATTATTAAGAGGAAGGAACACTGCCCCTTTCCTCCTTTCTAGGCCTTTCTGCGTGCCGAGGTGCTGAGAGGAATAGCTGGCGGCTTACTGACGCTGAGTAAGGAAATTAGAAGGCAAGGGCAAGAGGTGTAACAGCCGCTTTTGAGTGCCGGCCATGCTGTGGCACGGGCCCCGGATACAGCTGAGGCATTTTTTACTGCTGAGACATTCAGGGCTGCAGGCGTTGTGGTCTGGCCACTGTGTGTCATTAAGAGAGCAGTGCAGTGGTAGACGTGTGGAATGAACGTGCCATAACTGGCTGCTACTGCTGCTGATGGACAGACAGACAGATGCACTGCAAAAAGTTATTTTCGAAGTCAGTATTTTTTATCTTGTTTTCCAGGAAGAAAATTCTTTCCACAGCGTATCTACCAGCCCAGAAAACGTGGAAAAGGACAACCCAGTAACTTTGTTTTGGTAAGCCTTTCTCTGCATGTGAAAAAACCTAACCACTTAGATTTTGCTCCCAACGTGACATAGAAAGGGGATCTTATTATAATATTACCGTCCCTTAAAGGAGAAGTCTACTTTCAGAACAACAGTTTACAACTAATTTACTCATCCCCTTGTCACCCAAGATGTTCATGTCTTTCTGTCTTCAGAAAAGAAAAGAAGTCGTAAAGAAATTATGGTTTTTAAGGAAAGCATTTCAGGATTTTTCTTCATGTAATGGACTTTGGTGCCCCGATTTTGAACTTCCAAAATGCAGATTAAATGCAACTTCAAAGGGCTCTAAATGATCCCAGCTGAGGAAGAAGGGTCTTATCTAGCGAAACGATCTGTCATTTTTTTTGAAAAATAAAAATTGTATACTTTTTAAGCACCAAAGCTTGTGTAGCACAGGCTCTGGGATGTGTGTCCACAATGCCACGAACCATGTCTAAGTTCATCGTCTGTGTACTCTGGCTCAAAAAGGTAGAGATCTTATTTTCTCCTACAACTTTAGAATCATCCAAGATCGTTGTATCTTTTTTGTTTGTAAACAGTTTGACTTACTTGCACTTCCTTAGTCTTTGCAAGTTCGCTTTGTAAACACTGGGTCTGTAGTTCCGCGTGACCTTTAAATGTGATCCAATAGTGTTCTGGACGCGCATCTCAGAGCTAGTGCTACACAAGCTTTTGTGCTTAAGAATACAATTTTTTATTTTCTGAAAAAAAAAAAATGACAGATCGTTTCGCTAGATAAGACCCTTCTTCCTTGGCTGGGATCATTGGGAAGCTTGCATTTAAACTACATTTTGGAAGTTCAAAATCGGGGCACCAATGAAGTCCATTACATGGAGAAAAATCTTGAAATGCTTTCCTCAAAAACCTTAATTTCTTCATGACTGAAGACAGAAAGACATGAACATCTTGGATGACAAGGGTGTGAGTACATTATTTGTAAATTGTTGTTCTGGAAGTGGAGTTCTCCTTTAATTTAAACATTTCCACCCATGGTGTTGCCATTTAGTTTTCCAAGCAACAATGTTGTAACAGTTCCAATGCCATGGCAAAAGTTTGAGCAAAGCATGTTAACTGTTCTGTCATTGGTTGCATTGACGAACACAGAAAACTATTTAGAGTCCCAGGCTCAGAGGAGACAAGACTAATATAAACATGCGATTTCTTTCCCAGCTCTTTACTTTCACAGACATAACTGACTGTTTTTGTAACTCATTTGTATTTATAACATAAACTTGTGTGTATTTGACAGTTTAAGTGCAATAAAACATGAAAGAGAACTTAGTTTAGTACTCACATGCTGTGTGACAGCCGCTTTCTGTGCACATGCTTCGAACGTGTGCACTCAGAAAATCCTATATTATAAGTTTGGACTAATATTGCTTTCAAACACATGATTTTAGCATGATTGATATGATAATCAAAACCAGACAGATGTTTTTTGGCAGAATATCTAAGGTGAGTTGTAAAGGCACAGTTCTGTTCTGAAAAAGGGGGTGGGGAGCAGCAGCTCATTTGCATTTAAAGAGACATGCATGAAAATCTTAACAAGACAATGAGAATTGTTTTCAGAGAAAAGATAAAATCTTGGTCCAAAATATAAAAAAATAGATAAATAAAATAAATAAAGATTTTTTTATTTACCTAATTCAGCACAAATCGTTAACACTTAATTATATTAAAAAAAAGAAAAAGAAAAATTTGCAGAAAATGTACTCATCCTCAGGCCATCCAAGGTGTAGAGTTTGTTTCTTCATTGAAACAGATGACATCACTTGACATCACTTGCTCACTAATGAATCCATTGCAGCGAATGGGTGCCGTCAGAATGAGAGTTCAAACAGCTGATAAATACATCACAATAATCCACAAGTAATCTACAACTTGACGGATGTACTGTTACTTCCACTACAGTCAAAAGTCTGGGTGTTATATTAGACAGCAACTTGTCTTTTGAAAATCATATTTCTCATGTTACAAAAACAGCATTCTTCCATCTTAGAAACACTGCCAAGCTACAAAACATGTTACCTGTTTCTGACGCAGAAAAGATAGTTCATGCATTCATGACCTCTAGACTGGACTATTGTAATGCACTACTAGGTGGTTGTTCTGCATCCTCAATAAACAAGCTACAGATAGTTCAAAATGCAGCTGCTAGAGTCCTTACCAGGTCAAAAAAATATGATCATATTACCCCAATTTTAAAGTCTCTGCACTGGCTATTAGGCTATAGTACTTCTTCCCTATAAGGCACTTAACGGTTTAGCTCCTGCGTACCTAACTAGTCTTCTACCATGCTACAATCCATCACGCTCCCTAAGATTGCAAAACTCTGGACTTTTGGTAGTTCCTAGGATAGCAAAGTCCACTAAAGGAGGTAGAGCTTTTTCACATTTGGCTCCCAAACTCTGGAACAGCTTTCCAGATGATGTTCGGGGTTCAGACACACTCTCTCTGTTTAAATCTAGATTAAAGACACATCTTTTTAGCCAAGCATTCAAATAATGCATCTCATAAACTTTTCCTGCAGTTATATCTGATCAAATGTTCATTATCGATCTTTTAGCTCTGGTTGAACAAATCTTTCTTTGCTTGGTTTGAACGCTAATTATGTTCCTATCTGTTCTCTGTTTTGACATCCTATGGAAACTAGGAATTCACAAGCTTCAGTCTGGATCCAGAAGACTTAAGAAGAGATGATGCCAACCCCTCAGAGAACTTCAGATGATGCCAAACCTGAAACAACATTCAGCACTACTGAATTTTGCTACTAATTTATAGTGTTCTTTGTCTGTTTGATTACATCATTAATTGATCTTTACCATACATCTCTGCCATATGTACATCAACTTGACAGTCACCACTGTAAGCTACTACTAAATATTTTATAAAAACTTTAATTGAATGTGAAAAGTTGCTTTGCAACGATATGTATTGTGAAAAGCGCTATACAAATAAATTTGAATTGAATTGAACTGAAGTAATCAACATGACTCCAGTCTAGCCATTAACATCTTGTAAAGTGAAAAATTGTGTGTTTGTAAAAAACAAATTCATCATTAAAGCTTAACTTTGAAACATCACTTCTGACCAAAATACGACCCTATAATGTTTCCTCTATTGATAAACTCTATACATATTTGTTTAGAACTGTTTTGACTAAACAGTACTTGAACTGTTTATATTCTCTCCAAATTTTTCACTGGAGAAAGCAATGTTCTCATATTTAGACTCACACTTAGGCTCATAGACACAGACTCATATATTAGCTAGAAACAATGGTTAAAAACGTCTTGATAAAGCTTTTGTCTTCACAAGACGTTAAGTGATGGAGTAGAGTTGATTAGAGATCCATAGGTTGCTTTTTATTGAAATATGTTTTTATCAGCTGTTTGGACTCTCATTCTGACTTCACCCATTCACTCCAGTGAATCCATTTGTAAGCAAGTGAGGTAATACTACATTTCTCCAAATCTGTATGAAGATGAAGAACAAACACATCTACATTTTAAATTTTCAGCCTTTTTTTTTTTTTTGCAATTTTTGGCGAACTATATATCACTATATATGTGACCCTGGACCACAAAACCAGTCATAAGGGTCCATTTTTCGAAATTGAGATTTACACATCATCTGAAAACTGAATAAATAAGCTTTCCATTGATGTATGGTTTGTTAGGATAGAAAAATATTTGGCCGAGATACAATTATTTCAATATATGGAATCTGAGGGTGCAAAAAAATTGAGAAAATTGCCTTTGAAGTTGTCTAAATGAAGTACTTAAAAATGCATATTGCTAATCAAAAAATAAGGTTTGATATATTTACAGTAGGAATTTTACAAAATATCTTCATGGAACATGATCTTTACTTAATTTCCTAATGATTTTTGGCATAAAAGAAAAATCAATAATTTTGACCCATACAAATATACCCCAGCGACTTAAGACTAGTTTTGTGGTCCAGGGTCACATATTTTGTAACACTTTACAAAAAGGTTTATTAAGTAACATTAGTTAGCTACTTTAATTAACATGAACTATGAATGAACAATTCTTCTACAGCATTTATTAATCTTAGTTAATGTTAATTTCAACACTTACTAATGCATTATTAAAATCTGTGCTTATTAGTTAATGCACTGTGAATTAACATGAACTAACAATGAACAAGTGTTTTTATTAACTAACATTAACAAAGATGAATAAATATTCTAAGAAATATATTAACTAACATGAACAAACAATGAACAATACATTTACTAACATAAACTAACAGAACCTTATTGTAAAGCGTTATATTTATTTGTATAACAAGTCTCATTATCTTGCTCTAATTTGCTTTTTTTAAGTAAATTAGGATGTTTCAATATCTATACTGGAAAACAAGACAAAAATAACTGCACTTTTGTTTTTCAGACTAGCCTTTGTTTGACAATTGTGTGCTTATATGATGAGTACTGATGATTCACTGTTTCCTCTGGATCTATACACATGTCGCAACAGCTGTTTCCCTGTCATGGCAGCAGTATCCACAGTAACATATTTGGGCAGTGCACTTCATATGATCAGCATTCTGATTTCTGCCACATAATTTCAGATGCAACAAATCATCTCATGCTACACAAAAGTCTGAGAAGGACATCTACTTCATCACAGGGCCAGCTGGTGTCAGCGGTAATCAGTCAGAAAAATCATTTCCAGCAGGCCGCATCTCTGCAATTACCTAATGAAGCGCTACGGCCCATTAGCGGAGTGGGCTGTGTGGAGCTCTCAAGTTCCTCTGTCCCATTCTGACCCCACCGATTTTATTGAAGTCTCTGTCTAGTCATGCTGTTCACCCTTACAGTGATTCATGAACGGCTAAAGCCAGAAGACATTAAAAGCGCAATGCCACAGAGGGACGTGATAAATGATAAACTGAGACATGATTTCAGAGCACAAAAACACAGCCACATCTGGGTGTTTCTTCAACTTTTATGTGACACGGAAGAGAAGAATTTGTTGGATGAAGTTGTTTTAGTTTTCTTTGCACACAAAAAGTATTCTCGTAGCTTTATAAAATTAAGGTTAAACCACTGATGTCACATGGACTATTTAATGATATCTTTACTACCTTACTGGGCCGTTTGAATGTTTTCCTTAAATGGACTAAGTGTTGTTCGTCGACTGAAATAGGAAGACAGGAACATCTTATCTTATCACTAACGAAGACAGTCTCTAAAAGAGCAGCACTGATAACCTACAGCACTGATGACACTGGCCAAACTCACTGTCAAAACCAGCTGAATCATCCGACGCAACTCCAAGATCCTTCCCACAGCAAATCATTGTTTATGTCTTGTCTCTGTTCCCATACAGCACTATTTGTAATTGCTGAGTCAGTCTATCAGAGTGCACATCATGATTTACAATATTACACTTTATATTAAGCACAACCTTTGTCATAGTAAAACGACCAGAGATTGTTTTTCCCTGAGTCAATGCCTGCAGAGGCTATACGTCCATGTCTCTTGAGTGGTTTGCAGAAAGCACAAGGAGAAGAGTAGACATGATTTAGAACTCAGATCAGTTTTATGGGGCAATTTATTAACGGAGTGTTCAAGCCGGCAGAACGCGTGCACTCAATTAGGAAATGAGTCCGCTGGGGCCACTCCACTCTCTCACGCCACTGTAAATTAGCTCTAATCAAAACGTCTCCCCCCGCTGATAGTACGCTGAAAAATGGTGCCCTTTTAGAAACATAGAAGCATAAGCACAGCAGGTTTTCAAAAACTAATGCAATTTAGGGATGAGCAGTTTTTTTTCGTTGAAGAATAAGGCGGCGCCTCTCAGTCTATGTGTTTTGTTCAACTTTTGCCCTTCATCAAACTTTTGCTTATTTAATTTGCCTACTAACAGCATCCATTAGTGAAAACACAGCATTTAAATGAGATTTGAAACTTAATTTTTTTTTTTTAATAAAATGACTTTGCGTTTTTAAGTTTAATTGCCATTTCATAACTAGCATTTAAGGTATTCTAAATACAATTAAATAGCATTTTTGTACAATTTGACAGGTTGATTGGATGAAAAATTCAAATATTCTGTTCACGAAAGTTATTTACTTTTATTAATCTTTTTTTTCATGTTTTGTAAAAACTGATACAAATTATTTCCTTAAAAATACATATTTAAGTTGTTTAATTCAACTGATTCATTTACAGTCAGATTAGAAAATCATAGCTCTTACAAATTATTTCTCAAAATCCCCTGGGAAATAACGATAATGTAGAAAAGTCTATGAATCAATCTTTGAAACACCCTCACACAGAAATAGCAAATACAAATCCATCATTATGCTTTTTGCCACTTTAAAATCTCCAAAAGACAATCATTATCAAATGTAGCTATATAACAACACCCTTACAAAAATGCTGAGAATCACTACACTGGCAAGACAAATGGCCAGCATCATTAAACACATGGGAGAAACAAAAACTCCAAATAGCACAAATGACGATGCGCACAAATCCTGTAACAAACAATGTACATTTCACCCACACCAGAAGTATAGAAATATTTTAGGCAGCTTAATGAATTTTTTACCTACAAAGAACGCATTTTAAAAATGCCTTTGTTCAAGACCATTTAGTTTGCTTGGCCTGGCCACTATCCGCCTTTTTCTTCAACGCAGATGTAAGCTTAAGCTTTTCTGGTTCATTAGCCGCTATAGGGAAATAATGATAAGAATAACAATGTGCAGTAAACTGTAAAACTGTTCATAATTATAATACATTAAAATAAAATGGTAGGACACACCAATTTGCAATATCAAGCAGCAAAATGAGCTGTTTTGTACAGCTAAAAATAGCTGTATGCCAATGAGACCGGAACCCATGCAATTTACAGATGGACTGCAAATACATTATTTACCAAATAATACAGACATTCATTCTATGAGGGTTGCGCTTCACTAAATATAATGATTTAATAAATACCTGTTTACAATAAGCACTTATTCGCACGTACACAGGACAAAGTTTGAGGGTGCACACGTAATATCTGAGGGAGCGCAGAGCCATGATCACTATATATTTGGGAGAGCAAGCCCGCTGCAAGTCGAGAGATTCGTGTTGGCACCCTCACATATTACAATAATGCGCTCTTTGTATTTGCCATTAAAATAACGGCAAAAACTGCTTCAAATGAACGATGAAAATGAGAATTAAGTCATAAAAGCTGCAATCCACTTCTTATTGGTTAAAATGAACAGAGACTATCTCGTGTTTTTCCATGGGTGCTCGATCATTTCCGTGGGGGCTCGGGGATCGGCGCCTATGCTTTAGCACGCTTTTAAAACATCCCAGCATTTCCGCATCTTTTCACACACAACGAAACTGCGTTCGCAAATGAGGCTGTTACTTAAAACTGTGCCTTATGCTGTACAGTATTTATTTATCACTAGTTGTTCAAATCGCGATAATCGAATACGGTTAGTACAAGATGATGATAATTAAAATATGAAACGGTAATACTAACTGTGGGGAATTTTATCATGATTCATCGTCAAACCGGTAATCGTTACATCCCTATGTACAACGGTGTGGTAGTGCCATGTAAAAAAATGATGAGATTAAAGTTGTAATATTTTGAGAATAAAGTCTAAATTAAAAAAAAAAAAAAACAAGTTGCAAATACAAGAATAAAGTCAAAATATTTCGAGAATAAAAATGAAATTATGAGAATAAAGTCAAAATATTTTGGAAATAAAGTCAAAATTACGAGAATAAAGTCATAGTAATTAAAGTTACAAAAATTTTGAGAGTACAGCCTGCGCATTGGGAGTACCTTGAGAAGTTGCCAGACCACTGGAATTTATTTGAATATATGTGCGCTTTATAGCCGAAATCATACCATGTGTCATATACTCGGGACAGTATGCTAGGAAATAATATTTCATGTCTTCAGTTGTATTTATTAGGCCTATTTGTAATTTGCCAGCCACCCAGTAATAGCAATAAGCTTTGTGCTTTTGGTACTTTTAATATAAAACAAAATCTCAGCTTTCAAAATCTTCTAGTTTTATAGCGAAATACAAACAAAGTCTCTTACGATATTGTGTTTTTCACGCTCTTTAATGTAATGGCTGTATTCATGTGAATCAATTGTCTTTTCGATTACAGTGAAACATTTGTTTCATTAAACAATAAAGACATTTGCTTTCTTCGTGAAAATTCCACCACCTCCTCCGCAAAAACAGCTGTGGCGTCCAATCTTTCATTCCTCACGAGTATTTAATTAAAAACAACAATAAAAGATTCTGAAGGTTGAAGTGGACTCCAACTCATTAACATAAGTTATATTGTTGTCTTTCTGAGGTATATAAGTGACAATTCACAAGCTGTTTTATTCACGGTATAAATACAGTAAATGATTGGAAATAATATTTAAAGTCTTCCATCCATTATTTGTAGCGTGTCGCAATATTTCGACTTTGTTCTCGTAATTTTGACTTTATACTTAAAATATTTCGACTTTATTCTTGAAATATTATGTCTTTAATCTCATAATCTTAATCTTGTACTTGTCAAGTAGTTTAGATTAACAAAGAGTTATGATCAATAAAACCAACAGAAAAAATCTAAATATATGAATGAACATCTACTCACCTAACGTTACCTATATGCATAGACAAGCTCCATAATCCGCTGCTTCAGTCTGGCAAATTGATACTTGACCATTTCGTACAGTCACTCACTTGTTTTCCAGATTGTTTGGATTTCACCTGTTGCTTATGGTTAACCTCAAACAAACTTTGCTTAAACAGCTACCGTTAATGATGATTGGATACAAATGCTGAAGCGAGGAAATTTTAACGGACGCGCAAATTACATTGCATCATTTGAATATCCATTCCAATTGGTCAGCTCAGTAATGAGGGGCGTCTTTATGCGGTCCGTCACATCTGGCGTTGTTTCATCTGCGATCAAAAGACATGCTCTCTACCGCGTATGAAAGACAGAAGGTAGAATATCTTTATATATTTTACACATGAGATTGTACTTATTGATTAAATAACCGTTGACTTTATTACCTTGATTGTTACAGTGGTCAGATGTCTACTGTAAATAAATCCGATAACTGGATTACACAGACCACAGGTGTTTTTTTTTTTTGGTGCTAAGCACAGCAATCAAAAACACGTATCTTCATCGGAAAAAAAAACAAAAACAAAAAACGATGATCTGTTACACTTGTGATACGACGGCAGTCATAACCCCATGTATGGAATGGCCACCGTTGTGGAAAATGCCATCCGAGTTCAGCAATGTATTTCAAATTACTATTTCACAACAGTTCGTGAAATGTAAATGAATCGGTAAAATGTGTTTATTATTATTTTAGCTCTCCGTTTGTATAATAATATTTTTATACTGTTTTGTTTCCAGTAATATTTAATCATGCATTAATATCGTAGTAATATCTAAACATCATTGAAGTCTGTTTTGAAATTGCATTAGTTTATGCGTAATTAAAAAATAATTTGGCACTGGAATGAGAACAATAAACTTAACTTACGCTTTAATACACTGCAATAATACACTGCTTGTCAAACACATTTGTCCTGTTTAAGGATGTTTAGATATTTACTAGACTAAACAAGACTGCTGATTAAGAAAATGGTTTTAGCAGTGTTCTATTAACTGACATTTACTGAGTCTATTTTATCTATTTTTTTCCTTGCTTCATGTTTCTGTCATTTTAAAATATAATGGGTGGCAATGTGCATATGGAAATTGTATGCTGTATAAAAGCTCCATATGGGCCATTCTACAGAAGTTCAGAGTTGGAAACATCTTGAAAAATGTCTTTTTCCACAAATTTTGTATGTATGCATTTGTATAATATCCAAGGTACACATTTCTAGTAATTGTGCAGTTCTCATATTGTATTTTCAGAAAGTTTTGGAATATTTGTCCTCTCCTCAAATTTGTCATTACCAAAACACAGTACTATATAATTTAATAAGAAGGGTTATATTAACCTGTTAAGATTTTGCTTACATCTTCCTTGTAAATATATATGTATTTATATATTTTTAATATATATATATTTTCAGAGGTAAATCAGTAACAGTTACAATTTTAACAATATTTCAAGTGTGATTTATGAGATTTGTTGTATTTTGAATACAATTTTTCTTTGTAAATTGCAAAAAGGTGATCATACTGATTTTAAACTTAAGAACTCATTAGTTTGAATAAACATTGAACAAACAAACAGTCCGTTGTGACTGCACTTTTTTTTTTTTTGACAGTAATGTTTTGGAAGCGTCCACATTACATCACAGAATTTTAACCCACATACTAAACCATACTAAAATACTATAAATTTGCTTAACTGCACAAAAATGTAGTTTGTTCTCCCAAATAAAGGATTACGTGTTTCTTTTTGTCACTACTAAAACAATAATGACATGTTTCGACTGTGACTGTTATGGTAGTGACAATTTTATGGGATAACCCCCCCCCCAAAAAAAAAAAAATAAAATAAATAAATTGTCACTATACTATAACTTCAAATGTTTTAGTTCTGACTGTTTCGGTAGTGCCAATTTTAGATACTTTTGAACCTAGCTCAAAGATGCTAATCAGCACATGGTTAGCTAGCACAGTTCTGAACAGTTGTACACATATCTCGTAAGGATCTTGTAAGATTTGAATACTTAAATGCCTTTTAAATGTGTTTTTTTGGTTGTGAGACAGCAGTTTGCACCAGTTCTGTAGAATGGCCCATATATGGTTATAAAGGGAGAAATCGGGGGACGTTTTGACATGTGATACTGTATGTTTTCAGTAAACTTTTGTGCTTACACATGCTTTTAAGATGAAATGTATGCAAAGTTTAATATGTAAACTCCCAAGTCTGTTCTAAATCTCAACCATGGATTGTCTAAAGTGGAGAGCTGTATTGAAAATCTCTTTACATGCACATATTATGGAGACTGATACCACTCAATGTGTTTGTTTTTCAATATACTTTACAAGCAGATGTTAAAAGGTTAAGTGGATGGCAATATATCAAGGTTGTGCTGAAGTAATGCAGGTGTGTATGCATGAGGGTGGTAAAATGTATGAGTGTAATGGAGTCTGAAACGTGTTCCGAATGTCATACCACCATACTATTTCTGCAGTATATAGTAAGTATAGAGTATGCAAACATTCTGAATTGAACAGAATGCAAATATTCTGCATGCATGAAATACACGGATGACCTACAGTACTGCTTTTGGCAAAATCATTAGTTTACAACAGAGCACAGCATATTTTGCCATACTATTTTCTTCTTAAAGAATACTAAGGAATGCAGTAGAGTGCTAGTACTTAATTGCCTCATTGGCTTGACTTGTTTTGTGTGGACCACATGGTCAGTCTGGACCAAACGTACTGCAGACCACAATGCATCCAGATGGCCGGTGTTTGTCTGTTTGTTTAGTGCCTTGAGAGAGACCACAGAAAATACAGCATCTCTAGTCAAACCAATCAAACACAGAAGACTTGAGCTGGGCTTTTTGTTTTTTCGATGCACTGAACGTGATAATTTGCTAGGGAAATAATTGAGGGAGAAATTCCTGCCAAGCAAACAGTCTTACACCAGGTGTGAGAAACTGCTTCCTGTTTAGACTTGACACCTCCACACACAAAAACATCTGGCCATAAGCTGCTATCGTTGTGTGTTTGCTCTGTTGCCTATTGATGTTTGGCTTGCAAGACTTGGCTCCATGGGAAGTAATGAAGGATTGAAACACACGGCTATTTTTTCAATGATCTGTGACTTCATTTATCACAATAAAGCGGTCAACTTTAGCCCTTGCTTTGATTCCTGTTCAGCACATTGTGTTGCTAAAGGCTGGAATACAACGTTTGGCCATATTTGCAGCTAAGAGATAGTTGCTGAAAATCAAAGCCAGTCTACAGATATTGGACAGAGAGAGTTGACAGATTGTATAGAATTTTGCATACAATGTGTACAAACTCTGATTACTTTATAGTGGATCTTAAGGTGGAAAAAGAGTCTTTTAAAGGAGAAGTCCACTTTTAAAAGATTCACATATAATGTACTTACCGCCTTGTCATCCAAAATGTTCATGTCTTTCTTTCTTCAGTCACAAAGAAATTATGTTTTTTGAGGAAAACATTTCAGCATTTTTCTCCATATAATGGACTGCTATGTTGCCCTGATTTTGAACTTCCAAAATGCAGTTTAAATGTGGCTTCAAATGATCCCAAATATGGTTGTAAACGATCCCAGCCGAGAAAGAAGGGTCTTATCTAGCGAAATGATTGGTTATTTTCATAAAAATAATACAATTTATATGCTTTTAATGTCAAACACTCGTCTTACTCTGCCTGGACTGTTTTTTTCCGGTTCATGACAGTTAGGGTATGTCAAAAAACTCCCATCTCATGTTCTCCCTCAACTCAATATCACTGTTTTACCTTTTTTGTTAAGGGTGTTTGATCTTCTTTGCATGTTCACTTTGAAAAGACTGTGTCGATACTTCTGCAGCGATGTAGGATGATTTTGAAATGATTTTTGAAGTTGAGGGAGAAAATACGATTGGAGTTTGTCGAAATAACCTAACTGTCTTGAGCCAGAATACACAGAGTTCAGGGAGAGTGAGACAAGATAAACGTTTGAGATTAAAAAGTATTTAAATTGTATTTTTTTAATGAAAATAACCGATCGTTTCGCTAGATAAGACCCTTCTTCCTCAGATGGACTCATTTACAACTGCATTTGGGATTGTTTGAAGCTGCATTTAAACTACATTTTGGAAGTTCAAAATCGGGGCACCATAGCAGTCCATTATATGGAGAAAAATCCTGAAAGGTTTTTCTCAAAAAACATAATTTCTTTACGACTGAAGAAAGAAACACATGAACATCTTGGACAAGGGGGTGAGTACATTATATGTGAATCTTTGTTTTGGAAGTGGACTTCTCCTTTAAGGTTCTTCACACTAAAATAAAATGGTTCTTCTAAGAGCTACACTCTTAAAAGTAAAGGTTCTTTATTGGCATCAGTGGTTCTATGAAGAACCTTGAACATCCATGGAACCTTTCAAATTTAGAAAAGGTTCTTTAGATTTTTAAAATGTTCTTTAAAATGGTTCTTTTAGGAACTGTTCACTGAAAGGTTCTTTGGGGAGCTTATTTTTAAGAGTTCGTGAACTCATGTCAGTCATTTTGATGCAATCCAGACCACCTGGACTTAGTTTTATTGAAAGCAGTCCTTTGCGAATATTTATGCAAGTTTGAACATGGCTTTTGTTCAGTATAGCAGTGACATATTGCCATTGGCGGGCATATTGCTGGGATACAGATGTCACACGTCTTCTTAGCGAGCTGTTGACTGGCATTATCACGGCGTTGGCGCTGTGGGGTTGTTTTTCTGTGGCACGTCAAAGAGTTTTGGGACGCTTGCAGCTTGTTGTCAGAATGGTCAAAATATCGTGTTTCACTTTCAGATGACAGACAGTGTGTTGCTGAGATGTTTGGGGAGAACTGAAGGATTCAAATGAAAAATAAGGATGTGATTTTATTGTCTACGAGGCAGTTGCGTGCTGAGAGAAGAATCGGAGACCACACATGGGAACTATCATGTGCTCGGCCAAAACGTTTTATGGCTTACATTAGACTTCACAAAAATACACAATGTTTGTAATACTTAGAAGTGAAAGTAAAGAGTGGAATTAAAATAGAACCCACAAACCTTTTAAAAATTCCTAAATGAAACAAATAGCATCTGACAGACATTAATGCAGGTGCAACACACACCCCTAGGAACAAACAGTAGCAATGTTAGAAATAAGACTGGAGAAAGGTGCATCTTTTCTTAGGGCTGGGTAAAAAAAAAAAAAAAATATATATATTTCTCGATTTTAACTTATTCTCATTTTTTACGAAATATCGATTCTTAAATCTCAAGATAGCTTGTTTTCATTTCTGAACATTGTATCCTATCCAATAAATCATAATAAGCTTTGTGCTTTGTTACATTTGATATGAAACAATGTCTTAGATTTCAGATTCTGTGCAATTTATAACAGTATTCAAACAATAAATGCCGTTTCTGAGCTGTTAAGTGTGGAATGACAAATCGCCGTAGCACCTCAGTTCAAAAGTGCACATGAATTTATCAGTTTCAGCATGAAATAAACATTAATAAACATCCAAAGATATGCTAAAAGAAAGTACGTCTTACCAAAATCTGTATATTGTCTTATGTAAGCGCTCAATCAGTGTTTCAAGCAAAGACGTCAATATAACAGCTTGTAAACAATGTCAAGTAATGTCTCATTTACCTCAGAAAAAAAACATCTTCGATGACAATAAACTCATTAGTCAGCTAGAAAAATGAACTCTAGAGAAGACTCTTTTTGCCAAACATATGCACCATAGAACATATTCATATGGAGTCAAAACAGGGCCGCATATACTTGCAAAAGAATTGAAGTATTGCATAAGAAAATAAAGTTTTGCATAGGAAAATGAAAGTATTGAGAAAAAATAAATGTTTTTTGCAAACAAAAATAAAAACCGGCAGTAGAAAAAAGGAAGTTTTGCACACCAAAATAAAGAATTGCAAAATGTAAATGAAACTGAGCAAAAGCAATGATTTTGCAACACACATTTTCCATGGCCATAGCTCCTAATTTATTTGCAATGCTGCTTTTATTTTGCCTTTCAGTCAAGTGTGAGCTCACAATGCCATTTTTTTCCATTTGCGCTTTACGTTTCTGCGTGTTTCACTTTCCGGCATTGTTGTGAGAATCCATAAAACATTTATCCAAATGTGCACACTTTTGGACTAAAAGCTCTAAGGGACGTTGTTTAGTCAAGCTCTTTCATGACAACTCTACATTTTCTTTCGCAATTCTTTATTTTCTCGATACTTTAATTTTCATTTACAAAACTTTATTTTCTTTTGCAATACTTCAATTCATTTGCAAGTATATGCGGCCCTGTTTTGACTCATATATTCATTGTAATTTTAATCGATATAATCCTTCAAGTTTTTATGACAGCCATTTAAATGTTTATATTTTAAAAAATTAACTGGAGTAGAAATACAATTATGTAATTGTAACTTTATTATTATAAAATCTTCATTAAGTGTAATTTAAACATCTGTATACAAATCAGTTCAATTACTAGTTTAACCTTCAATATTATAGCGTATATTTTACAGCATTATTTGAGAAAATTTGACATGTACTGGACATGTGTCACAGTGTGTGTAGAAGGAGACGTAGGGAGACGAAATATAACAAAAAGGCTTTAATAAAATCCAAGAAGGGTACATTCAGACAGGAACAGCAGGGAAACATACACCAACATAACTTTAAAATCCAACCACAAACACTGAACTGAATACAACTTATAAAGACAGGATAATGAACATAGACATGTAGGTGATTAACTAATAATGACTTGACAAGGACAGGAACAGGAAGGACCAAATATGGGCAACAGAGGGAGAAACCAACTCAAACAGTCCACACGGGTGTGACATTATGTATATATCGAAAATAATCAATATCGAATCAGAAATCGATATCAAGCTTGTGAATCAGATTGAATCGAATCGTGACATTTGTGCCAAAACCCAGCCCTCACTTTTTTTACATTAAATAAAAACCAAAAAATCAGAGAAAAATGTATAGTACAATACGTAGTATTTTAAAAGATAGATGCAATTACTTCTGTAAATGTATGGGCAATGAATTTATCTTGTTGCTTTTTAAACCATTTAGCCCATTTATTGTACTTTACTAACATATTTTATTTTGTTTTCCATAAGCACTAAAGTGCTTCAGCAATATCACAATCCTTCACAGTCATGTTAATAAATCGATGCAGACTAAAGAATTATTATGCTTTCTATGACAAAAACAAAGGCAAAACAGAAAGCTCTTTTGAATAACCCTGTTTATGTGTGTAAGTTTTATAAGAAGTGTTTGAACGAAGAGGCCTGGTTTGAACCCTTTAATAAAATGCATTTCCAGTAGACCGTAGTATAAACACTATAGCTGTACATGATTCAGCAATTGCATCTCTAGCCATGCACTGTTTTCATTTTTTGCACATTAACCCACATTACAATCAATCATCACTCTGTGAATAAGGTAAAAATTCCCCATCATAGCGTAGCGACAAGTGGGAATGCCACCGGAGAGCTTAGGAAGCAAAAGCTAATAAATGACTAAAGGGAATATTGCTAAACTGAATTTAAAACAATAATTGCATCCGTCAAAGCCGATTATACTTTGACTAGCATGGTGCTGAAGAAAACATCTCCTCTGGGTGAGCTTGTTAATACTTGTTTTTTATTTTCGAAACCTTTTTTGGGTGACATATTTGTGGGCAGGAGCTGGTGTCATGATGGTAAAAGCTCTCAAGCTGAGACAGAGACGCTGATGGTTTATGTTACCTGAATTTCAACATTGGTGTCTGCGGCTTACAGTGCGAGTCTTTTGCTTTCACATCAATCCACAGTATTACTCTCTTCACATTGTGAAGTGCGACAATAGTTTTCCAGAAATGTCGAACTCCTACGCTTGTTTCAAAGTAGACGGAGTGATTTCACTAGAGTGATATTTGAGTTTGAATGATATTTCTCAAATGAGCTTGACTGTAATGGGCTTTATGTGGGCTGACTTCATTATGTTACAGGAAAGTGAACGAGCGAGCGAGTGGGTGGGCATATAGGACTTCAGTCTAAACTGAACAGGATAAGATTTGTTTTATTGGTTGTATAAAAACTCATAGGCACTTAAAAGAATAGTTCACTCAAAAATGAAAATTTGCTGAAAAGTTACTCACCCTCGGGCCATTCGAGATGTAGGTGAGTTTCTTCATCAGCCTCATCAGAAATGTAGCATTACATCACTTGCTCACCAATGGATCCTGTGCAGTAAATGGGTGCCGTCAGAATGAGAGTCCAAACAGCTGATTAAAAACAACACAGTAATCTACAAGTAGCCTAATTCACACAACAATATATCAGTTAACGTCTTGTGAACGTGTTTGTATGAAACAAATTAATCATTGAGATGAAATATTAGTATTCTGTTCATAATATTGCTTTCTCCAGTGAAAAATTAATCTCATTTTAGGACCATGTTACTGTTTAAACAGTATACATCATCAGCTTTGAGAGCCTTGAAGTTGATTACATTAATAATGCATTAAAATGTCAAAGTTACCTATATAAAAATATCCTTCACAGACCAGCTGTCTGAAGTAATAATTCACATCATTGTCAAACGCTGTCAATAACAGAACCATTTCTCAATGACAAACCTGTATTTTAAATAATCTTTTAAGACCTGTTGGTATTGTGGTATAAGAATTGAGGGCCAGGACACTGTGCCATTAAAATGAGAGTATTCCTACAAATAAATCAGTGCAACCACAGATTCCACGCCCTGTCATTTTCCAGGAATAGATGGACGGGTAGTGAAATTACAGCTTTGAAAGGGTGGAAATTTATGCACTGTCAGTTTAGAACTGGGAGCGACAGTAAGGGTTTTATCGGTTGTGTTTGTCAGAAGAATGATGGTCATATTAGTAACATTGTTACTCATTGCACTCTCAAGATGTTAAGATGATAGTGAAGTTGGAACAACTATTTGGGTTAACTGTTTTTATTTATTTGTTTATGCTGTACTTTATGGTGCATTTTGCAGTGTACTGTAATTGCATGTGTAAGTGCCAAGTAATTTTAATAAACAACATGAGCTTAATATGTAATTATTGGCTGGGACTGCTTGTAATTGCACATTTCTTATTACAGCACTTGAAAGGAGAACCCACTTAACCTAGAATGCTGACCTCATAATGCTTATTTAAATTTTTCTTAAATCTAAATCTGGAGGGAAAAAAGTAATATATGGGCCATTCTACAGAACTGGTGCGAAGTCAGAGTTGAAAAATGTATTTTTCCACAAATGTTGTATGCATGCTAATTGCATAATATCCAAGGTATACATTTCTAGTGATTCTGCAGTTAATTCTCATGTTATATTTTTAGAAAGTTTTGGAATATTTGTCCTCTTCCCGAATTTGTCACTACCGAAACACAGTAATATGTAATTTAATAAGAAGGGTTACATTGACCTATTAAGATTTTGCTTACATCTATTTTTTTTTTTTTTAGAGCTAAATCAATAACATTTACAATTTAACAATATTTCAAGTGTGATTTTATGAGATTTGTTGTATTTTGAATACAATTTTTCTTTGTAAAAGGCAAAAAGTTGATCATACTGATTTCAAAGTTAAGGATTCATTAGTTTGAATATACATTGAACCAAACACTATCATAACATTTTAATTGATAATTTAATATACTTGATTTTTGACAAAACATCCTATGTTTCGGTTGTAACTGCACATTTTCGGTAGTGACAATATTGTTTTGGTAGTGACCACATCACAATTTCTCACCACAGAACTTGCATACTAAAACACTACAAAATATACCGAAATACTAAAAAATGTACATAACTGTGCTAAAATTGTTTATACCCACCAAAAAAAGTATTATGTGTTCCCTTTTGACATGTTTCGGTAGTGACTATTATGGTAAGAGACAATTTTAGATACTTTTGGGCCCAGCCCAAAGATGCTAATCAGCACATGGTTAGCTAGCAAAGTTCTGAACCGTTGTCCACACATAAAAACTAACATTTATGATATCAACTAAAAAACTAAAAAACAATGATGTCACCACTGAAACTCCACCAAATGTTTTGGCCATGACCGTTTCAGTAGTGACAATTTTAGATACTTTTCAACCTAGCTCAAAGATGCTAATCAGCACATGTTTAGCTAGCACAGTTCTGAACAGATGTACATATACTAAACGTTATAAAATAACACCCCAAAAAGTGTGGTTAATTGCAGAAAAAAAGGTGTTCTGTAGTGATGTTCCTTAAAGTTACACTCAGATTTTCAGACTTTTGGACACATTTACGTCAAAATGATAGGATCTACTCTCCATGTAGGCCTAGCTATGAGAGAGAGTGATACACACTTTTTTTTTTTAATAAAAAAAAAAAAAAGTTGCTAACAGGTTTCGACACAAGGACTACAACTACCAGAAGAATGTGAGTTTGCATGCACGATAAATCAAAGTACAGTTGTAGTCTTTATACCGTCCTTTTTAAGCGGCTGTTAAATTAATTTTTGAAGTGTGACTAAGCTTGTTGAAACGTGAAATTAACTTAAAATAATATTAACCTCAAACTTCAATCTTGATTTACTCATAAATATGGTAAAAATTCAAACAAAAGCTTAAAATGCTGATTCTTTTAAAGGTTATAAGGCTACACGCTTAACATCTCTGCCTGACTGTAAATGAAAATATCACTATTAGTTGAAAGTTTCCTATTCACTCCATCTGTAATCCTCTGGACCGGTTCGTTTGTCCGAATTGGCGCGATCTCTCCAAAGGGTGGCGTTTTACACCCGCTTCTCTCCAGTGCGCTTGAAATCACCCCCTCCGTCGCTCTTATCAGCAATTCAGATTGCATGCAAATGCCCTGTGAAAGGAGCGTCATTCTGAAAGGACAGCGAGTGTGCGCGCAAGGGGGGTGAGCAGAGGCATTCCTCGTTCCTCTCTCTATTCTTCTCTGTCTGCCGGCTGATGCTCGCACGTTCACTCAGCGCAGATATGAGCGCAGATCGCAGTGAAGTTTGAAGAACACAGAGAGCAGCAAACAGTCGGATTATTATTTACATCTAACTTGCTGCAAAACTCGTCCGGCACTGAGAGTTCGTAACTTTCTCTTTTATCCGTTTGCTTTGACCATGGGCTCTTTTCGCAAAAAGGCGTTTTATTGGCCCGTTTGGTCATTTGCTGTTGTTTTTGCGCTTTTGAGTCAGCGTTGTCATGGAAGTTGTTCAGAAAAAGACCTGGAAAAGCGAGAAGAAGAGGCGAATATAGTTTTAACCGGGACTGTGGAGGAGATCTTGAACATGGATCCGGTGCACAACACTTACTCCTGCAAGGTAAGACTTCGCGCACCAGACACTCTTAAGATGCATCAAAGTGAAAGCAAAAAAGCTAAATATTTACTTCATAGCACATTGTATCACATTGTATCATTGTAAGTCTGAGCTTATTATTCAATACCCGTGGTTGCTGTGCAACTGTGTTGCAATGTATATCACCTGTTAGACTTACAGACAAAAGCTACCCGTCCAATATATACGTTGTTCTAGTCTATCACAGGTACATGTAAAATGCTGTCTGAATGGGGTCTAAACTAGGTTATGAACCTAATAAATCATGAAAACCAAGTTGCTGCAACCACTCACTCCAATACAAAACTGCATGTAATTGTAAATAAAAATGGACTTGTTTTTAACTCTACCTAATAGGTTTTTGTAGCATGTGGACATTAGTTCTGCTCAGGAAATGAAATATGTGAACCTCCACAGTCCTACTTTGATCCACCTGTAATTTGATCTTTCATACACGAGGAACCTGAACTCAGCCTTTGCAGTGACTTGATGTCCTTTCAAGCTCTATTAGTGCATCGGGTTCAATTATCTTCAATTATCATGTAATCATGGGCTTACTTTGTTAGAAGTAACTGAATGCGGTCACATATATCAAAGTCCTAAAGAAACTAATCACTAGGTCATAAAAAGTGTGAAAAGAAGAGTAATCTGAAATTGCAGCTCTTAGCATAATTCAATTGTGTTGTAGAAGAGATATGGCACTGCAAAGCTAATATGTGACCCAGGACCACAAAACCAGTCGTAAGGGTCAATTTTTTAATAATTAGATTTATGTATCATCTGAATAAATAAGCTTTCCATTGATGTATGGTTTGTTAGGATATAACTGTTTTTGGCCAAGATACAACAAATTGAAAATCTAGAATCTAAGGGTGCAAAAAAATCAAAATATTGAGAAAATCGCCCTTAAAGTTGTCCAAATGAAGTTCTTAGCAATGCATATTACTAATCAAAAATTGTATTTACAGTAGGAAATTTACAAAATATATTAATGGAACATAATCTTTACTGATTATCCTAATGATTTTTGGCATAAAAGAAAAATCAGTAATTTTGACCCATAGAATGTATTTTTGGCTATTGCTACAAATATACCCGTGCTACTTAAGATTGGTTAGGTGGTCCAGGGTCACATATGGTAAAGTTAAAAAGTCTGAGGCAACTTGTGAAAAAATGGTTTCTTTTTGCATTTTTAAAAATTACAATGCAAGAAAGCATAACAGTTTGAATAAAAAGTTGATTTGAAAAATATTTATTGTTTTTTTAAATATTTGAAGTCATAATTTTGTGTAAAATCTGATGATCCTGTTATCAGTCACTCAACATCTGACCACCAGGTCTTTTGATGAGACCTATGAATAGGGCTGAATTGTATATTTCTCATTCAGTTCACATCATAACTTTGTTTCAAATATTTCAGAATCCTATTGTCAACGTGGTTTTACACTTTTGGAAAACCACTGAAGTATATATAAATCAGAAACGCTTAGCAAGTGTACTGCAGAGTTAGATTGAGTCTTATGCAGCTTGCGGTTGGTGGCCGCTTTGGAATGTGCAAGAAAGTGACCTTGATCTGCAGGAAATGTTGTTTTCTTTATCTCATGTTGTCTCTCCCCGGTCTGAAGGTCAGGGTATGGCGTTACCTAAAAGGCAGGACCAAGGTGAACGGAGAGGTGCTGCTGGACGGAGGAAACAAGGTGATGATCGGCGGTTTCGGAGACCCCCATATTTGCGACAATCAGGTGGCCACCGGAGATACGCGCATTTTCTTTGTCAACCTGGCCCCTGAATACATGTGGCCGAGCCACAAGAACGAACTGATGCTGAATTCAAGCCTGATGAGGATTACTCTCCGCAACTTGGAGGAGGTGGAGCACTGCGTTGAAGGTAAAAAAACACTTCCCTGACTCAGCATGAGGCTGTAACTCACGTCTTCTGGCCGTGTAGAGATTTGAGAGTTAGAGAGTTAGAAAGCTCCCATGGTGGTGACGCCGATCCTGATTGCAAAAGCAGGTGGTGTTTTCTGCTCTAACTGCATCTTTAGTCTACCTAATGAAGCGGATCGCATTTTGTGACATTACATTAACTATTTACATTATATTAATACAGCAATCATGGCGTTCCACATAAAACTTTTAACCAGTTTTTTTGTTCCTCTCTCAACTTTTTTGTTAGCTGGCAACGCTTATTGAATTTCTTGGGTCCTGGGGCGTTAAAAATGAAGCATATCATGTGCGCCGTCACTAGCAATCAGCCACTGACAGTCAGTGCTCTCGAAGGAGGGTGTGTCTGTTCGCTAACTGAGCACCTCCAGGGCATTTGACTAACCTGAGTGAAAGTCCAAACCTCTACCCTTCCTTGAGGGAAATCATTTATAGAGTTAGAATGGAGATACTAAAACATAACAGCATAGCTTCAAGCTATGGGGGCCTCACAAGGGTCCCTGTGTCTGTGTTATGATGGCATTCACTGCTTATTTCCACCTTCTCAAAGCCAGCAAAGTTTGGCTCTGTGGGAAAGAACAGCTGAATTAATAAGGCCAGACTGATGTCCAAACTTCTGTGTCTTTTCAAAGTGCTTTTGGTTTATTAATGTAAATGCGAAATAGCGGCTGTCCTTCTACTATAAATGGCGTGTTCCTTTTTCCATTTTGTAAATCAGCAGTGCTTGTAGTCTAATCTTGTTTAGTGTTCTACAATACTGGCAGCCGTACAAGCAGAGAAAATACACATTAGTCTAGAATACAACGGAGCATTTGAAGCTAACATCACTCTTATAGGTCCAATTGATTTTGTAAATTGGCACTCTGCATCCTCTCTCCTCTCTGTTTGGCAGGTTGTATTGTCTAGACTTTTTGAACATCGACATTAAGTCTGGTCCAATTTCCAGCTTAGTCTGGCTTAGAATTATCCACTTTTATAAAGGGAGAAAGCTTGATTTACTTTTGAAAAAGGTTTGAAACTATCGTTTGTGGTGTTTTTATGTGTCACTTAGGGGCAAGTACATCTGTAGTGGTTAAAGGAGAAGTCCACTTCCAGAACCAAAATTTACAGATAATGTACTCACCCCCTTGTCATCCAAGATGTTCATGTCTTTCTTTCTTCAGTCGTAAAGAAATTATGTTTTTTGAGGAAAACATTTCAGCATTTTTTTCCATATAGTGGACTTCTATGGTGCCCTGAGTTTGATCTTCTAAAATGCAGTTTAAATGCGGCTTCAAACGATCCCAAATGCAGTTGTAAATGATCCCAGCCGAGGAAGAAGGGTCTTATCTAGCGAAATGATCGGTTATTTTCACAAAAATAATACAATATATGTACTTGTTAATCCCAAATGCTCGTCTTGTCTTACTCTGCCGAACTCTGTTTTTTTTCCAGTTCATGACGGTTAGGTTATTTTGAAAAACTCCCATCTCTTGTTCTCCCTCAACTTCAAAATCGTCCTAAATCGCTGTTTTACCTTTTTTGTTTGATCTTCTTTCCATGTTCACTTTGCAAAGACTGGGTCAGTACTTCTGCAACGATGTAGGATGATTTTGAAATGATTTTTGAGTTTTTCGACATACCCTAACTGTCTTGAACCAGAATACACAGAGCTCAGGCAGAGCAAGACAAGACATTTGAAAGTATTTTTGACATTAAAAAGTATTTAAATTGTATTTTTTTAATGAAATCGTTTTACAACATAAGACCCTTCTTCCTCAGCTGGGATTGTTTACAACCGCATTTGGGATCATTTGAAGCCGCATTTAAACTGCATTTTGGAAGTTCAAACTCGGGGCACCATAGCAGTCCATTATATGGAGAAAAATTGTGACATCTTTTTCCTCAAAAAACATAATTTCTTTACGACTGAAGAAAGAAAGACATGAACATCTTGGATGACAAGGAGGTTGAGTACATTATTTGTAAATTTTTGTTATGGAAGTGGACTTCTCCTTTAACACAGTGTTGGTTAAACACTTCGAAAATGCTCTAAACTTAGCAGAAGTATATTTAAATACTGTGATCTTGTCTGTCTTTTAAAAAAGTATTAATTGTTGATTATTTTCCACACAAAATTTAGAAAACATAACAAAATACGCAATTATGTTCGAGAAGATTTTTGAGGAGATTCGGTTTACTGCCTAGTTAGTGTTAAAGAGATTAATATTCCGTCAAAATTGAAAATTCTGTCAAGATTCTATCAAGACCTTTGTTCATCTTCAGAAAACAAATAAGGTATTTTTGATGAAATCCAAAATCCTTTGTGACCCTGCATAGACTCAACGCAACTGACACGTTCAAGGCTCAGAAAGGTAGTAACATCATTAAAGCGGTCATCGGATGCCCATTTTCCATAAGTTTTCTTAAAATTTCTCAGTGGTAGTGTAAAAAACACCTTTCTTACCATGTCTTTTACCAAGTTCTGTTGCATGTTCCTTTAAATGCTAATAAGCTCTGCTCACCCCGCCCCTCTCTTCTGTGGGGTCACGAGTCGTAATATTTACTTAAGATGTGAGACTCGTAAACTAGCACCTTATTAAGAAAGACGATTTGCAAAGATGCATAAAAACCCTTATACACACTTCTGCTGTAGGTGAAGTTGGATCACGAATGATTTGCACATTTATATAGATCACCGGGCGCATTTCCTTCAAAAACAATTTCATTATTACATCCAACAACAGAACACCTCAATCGCTCAATCTGAGACATTCCTGTCTTCCCCTGCACCGGAGTCGACACAATGCTGGTCGGACTGTTCTCAGCTCATCTAGGGTGGGTCTAAGGTAAAATAGTCATGTCAGTCAAATATTGTGGGAGTGGCCTTGGTTGGTGTGACATCACACAGACAAGAAGCTGAGAATGGCCTGATTTGAAAAAAGGAATATTACTTATAAAGATTAAAAAAAATACCACTGGGTGGATTTTTATCATTATAGGGTAGTTGTGTACACACACTGCCAGCAAAGTGAGTTTTGCATCCAATGACCCCTTTAAAATAGTCCATGTGACATCAGTGGTTCAACCGCAATTTTATGAAGGTACGAGAATGCTCTTTGTGCTCAAAGAAAACAAAAAATAATGACTTTATTCAACAATTTCTTCTTCAGTCTTTGACGATGGTAGGTGTGTTGCTGTCTATGCAGGGTCAGAAAACTCTCGGATTTCATCAAAAATATCTTAATTTGTGTTCCAAAGATGTACAAAGGCCTTACGGGTTTGGAACGACATGAGGGTGAGTAATTTTCATTTGTGGGTGAACTATCCATTTAAGTAAGCTTAACTGATTAGACCTTTATATGTCACACACCTGCCATATTTGTGTCCAACATGAGACTGAAACTACATCGTGACTCGTGAGCCCTCATAGGTTTCTAGTGCTTAATAGAATCGAGCACAAATCAGAACGGTTTTCTTTCAGGGTACAAAACGTCCTTTTCTCCTTGTTTTTTTCCTCTTAGTTATCAGGTTTTTAGTGCTGAGCTTTTTGGCACCAGCCACTATTGAGGAGAGACTGTCTTTTTTGAGTTGCTAAAATCTTAAAAGGTTTGATGAGGGGGCAATTTAGCAGAGTACCTTATTTTGCATTCGCACATGGCGGGCAAAGCGTAAGGCCACTGAAAATAAACGCTCCTCTGGCTAATGAGAGGCCATGTGCTTCATTTAACAAATGTGAGTCTTTTTATATTGTAATAGGATTGGATCTCACTTTGCACACAAGATGCTCAAGTATATGCTACAAATAGCAAACAGCTGTGCTCAGAATGGCCAACGGTTTTGTTAAACGCGCAGCTTGCGAATTCTAATTCTGAAATCGGCAAGCCTATAAACAGAGACTGTGTGTGCACTTCAAAACATTTTGGAACAGTGGTTCTGACCTTGCTTTTGACATGGTTAGACAAGTATACTATAAACCGGGCCTTGAATGAAAAGTGCTGCCCTGAAGGCTGAGTGATTTGGAATGGTGCCTAATGGTGTTCTTTTTGTGTCTGCTAAACTGATTTGGGTTATCCATCAATTATTTAATAAAGTGTGACCTTTTAGTGAAGTTTATTTTTTTTCTTTTCTTTTGTCACTGCTTAGTATTAGACCTACGGCAAAAAAAAGAGGAACGTGTGAGGTGGAAAGAACAAGATCGTACCTGCCAGCATGCTGAGCGTATCCTCTCCTCTCTCTTCACCTCTGACAGGTTAGATAGGACTGAGAAATGAAGAGATTCCTAGAATACTGCCGTCAAAGTTTTCTTAAGGGGGGAAAAAGCGCTGTTTATAATGACAAGATTGGGAGGGTGAAATGTGATAACAAGAGAACGCAAAAAGAAATTCTTGATACAAGTGTAGACTGGAACGCTTATAGGAGAGGCCTAGAGGCATTGAGTTCTTACTCCCACCCACTGAAACAGACCACTTGGGTTAATGCGTTCATCTAGCATCTGTGGAACTTGAAATTAGATGTTTAGAAGGATGTCTGAGCTGCTGTTTTCCATACAATGAAATGGAAACTATCATATGGCTTCAGATGACTTGGAATATAGTGCACAAGACATACAGGTTTGGAATGACATGACATGTAAGTCATACAGGTTTGAAATGACATGAGGGTGATTAAAGGGTTTTAATGAGTGGACTAATCTTTTAACTCCCGTTTTGTTCCACACTTCGAATGGTTAATAGGTCCAGTGGTTAAATTTGGAAATCTGAGCTTACTTGAGATTTTGGTGTTGTTTGTTAAATCAACAAATCAAATGTTCTCCTTTCTCTTGACATGTGCGGACATGCTGCTTTTCAGTGATACTCTGACTTTGTTTGCATATGTGGATGCTAATTCATTAAATGCCAAACTGCACAATAGCGGATGCTCGGGGTTTGTGCTGCAAGATAATCGTTTAAACCAAAGTGGACCTGTTTCAAACTGTTGTGATCCCTTGCATTTCTGATCCCCTGAATGGAGTGAATTAAGCCAGACTAGCTATAAAAAAGAACAGCTGGGAAGCAAAAGAAAGTTGGAAAGAAAAAATGTTATGGCTTCATGTGTTAAGCATTGCAGCAGCTTTTGAACTTGAGAAAGAAGTGATGAAACCGAAGCAAAGTGAATGAAAGCATGAAGACGCTTGATTTATAGTTGCAATGAGAAGTCAGATTCCTTTTGGTGAATCTGTTCATTACAGCGAAGCTGTTCTAAAATTCTTTTGAGGTATCATGTTTCCAAAAGTCATTAAATAAAGCATTTTGGCTTGAGATGTTAAGTATTGATATTACAAAAATCCATCTTACAAAAAATCATTGTTGTTGTTGTTCCCAAAATTGATACAGCAATTTTTTGTATCAATTTGAATATTTATTTCCATCTCATAACTAAAAAGAAATCCACCCTTTACAGACCAAATCATTAAAAATTGGTTCAAAAGAATGCTTGATCAGGGCTCTACAGTGCAACCACTTCAGTCGCATCTACTACTACATGTCACTATGAACGAAATATTTAGGAGCACCAGTGCAACTGACGCCATCAGCATATTTGTGTTTGCGTTGAGAGGAGCTTTAAAGGTTTCTACGTGTTTTTGCAACATTGAGAAATGTATCACAGACATATCTCACGAATCGTTTCATAAAGTGTAAATAAGAAACCCATTGTGCAGTGTAGAGAGCTTTGTTGATTATAATGGAACTTTATGAGATCGCGATGAACTGAGATGAGTGACACTTTTTAATGATTTTTAAGGGTGTTTGTAAATGTTATACTGATTTAATACAACAGTTAAATAGCTAAGTTACTATTACGTGACTTACCTTGTCTGACTATAACACTATTACCTGATTTTGCTCTTTCATCAACAAAAATAGTTTAAAACAAGTGACAACTGAGCCGTTGCGCATCTCCATTCAAAAACAGCAATTTTTTTTGTTTGTTTATGAATGAACGTGCATTTTTAAACAAATCTAGTGAGTCAATGATTCAATTTCCCTTTCATAAAGACAGCCACTTGCTTTATTCCTGAATGAATCAGCCGTTCGAACGAATCAAATGAATGAATGATTCAGTAATTGAATCAGTAACTTGTCGCCAGCTACTGGCAGTTTTAGTTTCATTTTTTTCAGTTATTTAAATCATTTAATATTTCTGTATTCAAAATGTTATACTTAAAACGTTAATCTCAATATGAATATATGAATGTGATTGCACCCATGCCACCGCTGAGCCTCGTTAAACATATGAAAATACGCCTACAAGCCATTTTTTTGTTCTTCTGTGCCACCTCTGTAGTACAAATTCATTTTGTTAATACTGATTTCATGAATACTGACCGGTAACTTATTCTTATTCTTGTTCTTATTCTGTTGCTTTAATTAGAAATTTAAGAAAAAGCTTATAAAATATATATTTTTTTAAAATTTGACATAAAAGATGTCATACTTTTAATAAAGTTAGAAGAATGTCATTACAAAGGTAAAAACAAAATTCCCCTTTAATTCAGTTCAAGAAGTCAAATATCACCTCATAATGAGCTTGATGCTTTACATTTAAATGGCTTGTTAGTCATTTCCCGATTTTGTAACTTCTCCTCCGATCCATCTCTGTTTTCTGCCTGTCATGAGGGCACCCTGGTTCAAGGGGCCCAGTTCAAGTTGAGCTTTACCCTGAGGACAGAGAGTCCAGTGCTGGTGGTCTGTCATGATAATGAGTGCAGGTCATCCAGTCGAACTCTCTGGATTGTGTGTGCGTGTGTGGGGAAGTTTTGGGAATGAGAGTAGCAGGTCTTTGGGCGCAATTCCCTTTTATTCCGGCTGTTTGTGTAAGGAGGAGGCCCGGCGTGCTTCTGATTCCACATTGCACGAAGGTCAGCCCGCTTGCACTCAGCCCCGAGCAGGTAATGATTAATAGATCAAGCATAATTGAGGTGAAGGACTTCCTCCACCCCTTGTTAATGGTCTTAGGATGAGAATCGCTGGAGAAGGGCCCTCAGAAAGGGGCTTTATTAAAAAAAAAATCACCCCTGTGTTATTTCAGGCTGATCTCCCTGAGCCAAACTTTAGCCCTGGGATTTCCAAATGTGTTTTATGAGATTTGGGAGACCAGCCATGAGCGAATGGAGCTGAAAGTCTGTCGGCACCATAACACAAGCATCGAGGGGCTGAATGATCTATAGGAAATGGAGGGGATGCGTCATCGAATGTCTGTTTGTAATAGAGCGATTCTAGCTGCACGTGTAGGTGACTAGTCTGAACAGGAAGCGGATTAGGTTTTGTAGATGGCGGAATTAGTATCTGATTTTTCTTTCAGTCTGTAATTACAGCTTTGAAGAGAACTTTGGTCTCCATTGAAGGCTTGATGGGTTGTATAGGCTCATCGCTTTATTTCATCTGCCTGTGCACAAGCACTTCTTTGTCTGGGTAGTCATGGGAAGGTGTTTTCCGGTAGGATGATTTCCAGCTTGTTATGTCGCTGGGACTTTCATGATTAGAAATCGGATTGACTGAGAGGCTAGAGAAACTGACAGCGAAAAGATAACTCAAGTCAGGAGGAGGGACCGAAGGCTGAGAATTATACCTGTTAGAGTTTCCCAAGTTATTACATTTTAAGATTTTAATTAAACCCTGAAACCTCCACACTCGCTCGGAATACTAATTAAGCTTTGGGAATGAGAAAGCTGTGAAACAAAGGGATAAGAGTGTTTTGCAGCCTATTGCTCACCTCTCTTTTCACTTTATATTCTCCTCCTTCCTGTAGAAAGGACGAGAGTTTGTCTTGGCACCAACTTTGAGTCTGTGTCTGGTTTAATCTCTTCAGCAGACATCATTGTTTAAGCAACACATGTCAACGGTCTCAAAGTCAGATTGATTTCATTACGCACAGTTCAGAAATGTGAGGAATTCACTGTTAGATTTAAGGGAATAGAGTCAACTATTGTGAGGCAACTGCATTTTTATTGACCGTTAAGTAATATTTTTTGCCATATTACCTCTACAGGGATGTAGTGAATGTTTAATGTAGTGCACAGATTTATTTATTTATTTATTTTTAGGAAAATAACTTTTCATTTAACATTTTTTCATTTAATTTTTGCAGTTTGTGCATGTCTTACCTACAGTAATTGGGGTCTCAGATTAAAAGTGTGTGTTTGTGTGTGTGTGTGTATATATATACATACAGTTGAGGTCAAAAGTACATCCCCCTTTCAGAATCATTAAAAATGTTAATAATTTTACCAAACTAAGAGGGATCATACAAAATGTATGTTATTGTTTACTTAGTACTGACCTGAATATTTCACATAAAAGATACATATAGTCCACAAGAAAAAATAATAGTTGAATTTACAAAATTACCCTGTTCAAAAGTTTACATCCCTTTGATTCTTAATACTGTGTTGTTACCTGAATGATCCACAGCTGTGTTTTTTTTTTTGTTTAGTGATAGTTGTTCATGAGTCCATTGTTTGTCCTGAACAGTAAAACTGCCCGCTGTTCTTCAGAAAAATCCTTTAGATCCCACAAATTCTTTGGTTTTCCAGCATTTTTGTATATTTGAACCCTATCCAACAATGCCTGTATGATTTTAAGGGCCATCCAATACTCACTGATGCTCCAAAAGGAAAAACCATGCATTAACAGCTAGGGGGTGAAAACTTTTGAACAAACTGGATCTATGTAAATGTTTCTTATTTTGCCTAAATATCATATTTTTTCATTTAGTACTGCCCCTCGGAGGCTACAGAAGATGGTTACATGTTTCCCAGAAAAACAAAATAAGTTAAATTTACCCTGATCTTCAAATTAAAAAAAGTTTTCACCCCCCCGGCTCTTAATGCATCGTGTTTCCTTCTGGAGCATCAGTGAGTGTTTGAACCTGAATCCATCTACTCATCCATCACTGAACAAAATATAAAGAGGCTGTACCAGCTACTTCTGTCCTGTGCGGTAGAGGTTCGTTTGCACTTTTTACATGGTTGAGTGCGTCCTGTGAGGAGGAAACACTCAGTTGGTCACCACCGTGTTCTCAGGAGTTAGATGGGCAATAGACTGGAAAACCCCTCGCATTCCAGACACAATGGCTAGAATGAATAGGGAGACTTCACATGTTATGGATTCCTTGAGATCTGTGGCAATATTTCAGACTGGTCTAAATGTGAAGCAACAGACAGCTGCTGTGGTTAATGCAGCTAATCCACCACCATTCACTGTTACAGCCAGAGATTCTTCTGGCACCAGTAAGACGTGTTATCATTTAGTCATGTTTAGTCATGGGACATTGTTTTAATTTACACGTTGTTTTTGTTTTTTAAACTTGTTTGCATCGATTGTTCATTTTGACCCTGTTGTAGTAAGATCTCAAGAGACTAAAGAAAGTTTCAGCGCCTTCTTATTTGAGCCATTAGCACTGGTAAACGCAATTTGAGAGCTCATTTTTTAAAAGGCAGTAGCAAGTGCTGAGGTTGAGGGAAAACTTAAATTCCTTTTTCATTAGACACTGGAACCCGCTACAGACTATGATTCCCATTTAAGCTTGACTTTAATGTCAGGGTCCAGTGAAAATGAGTTCTGCGCTGACGGTGTGAAAAACGCATTGCTAATTGAATGGTCATGGTGTCAAACTTTTGGAAGAAAAAAAGCTTTCCAATAGGTAGATGAAAGCAGGGCTGTCATGGATGAGACAGTTTCTTGAACCAGACATTGTCTCTCTGAAATAGTTTTCTATAGCGCGTTGATGGGGAAAAAGAAGATTTTTGGAAAGAAAACGTTTTGCAACACCCTGGTCCTTTCTCAAACTCAGTGTTTTTAAATTAAACGAATGAAAAAAACACCCAAAAGAAACCAAGCAGACTGTTTAGCTTTGAAAAGATCTCACATAGAAAATCCATTTAAAACTAGTAGCTGGTCCTTTACTAGTTCAAACTGGAGATTACCATTTTAGACAAAATACTGAAAGTAGCTCATTCCACTGAGAATCCATTAATTGAAATGCATTATTAGATCATTTTCTTTCTCAATATGCTAACTGTTCATCACAACTTCAAAATAAAAGTTCAAACTCTAATTCTGAGTTTACATGTTTTGGTTTCCACAAGTTCAAGATATTACAGTGGCTGTATTACATATTACAGTGTTTCTGTCATAAAGAAATGGCCAAATATTAAAGATTAAGTGGACATTTGAATTAAATGTTGATTAGCCAATATTAAACAAGGATTAGATCATGCTGTATATATTTTTATTTATTTTTTTATATACAAGAAATTGGCATCTTTTCACTAGATAAGACCCTTATTCCTTGGCTGGGATCGTGTAGAGCCCTTTGCAGCTGCATCGAAACCGCAACTTAGTCCTTCAACCCACTGGCTCCCATTGAAGTCCACTATATGGAGAAAATTCCAGTTTAAGCTGGATTTTCTGTTAGAATTTGAAACTAAAGAAACACTATAGCACACAGGACAACCACCTGTCAAGCTAAACAGTGGTCAAGAGTTCACTCAGGGCTATACAATCCACTTTTACAGTTTGTTTGCTGAGTGAAGTAGCCCGTGGCGGAGGGGGTTCGGTGCCGTTTCGTTTGCCCCTGCTGGAATGTCAGTAGTTGTAAGGTGTAAAGCACAAAGAGCACACAAAAGCCCAAATAACACATGCTAATGGAGTGTGTGCAATGTGTGCCTTCCCTGAATAGGAAGAATCCATTCATACGGGCCAGCATCAGCATGAAACTGTCCTGCACTGACCTGCCATTGGTAAATCATTAAACTGGACCCGCATTGCTGGTTTTCTGTCCTTCTAAGTTTACTTGAAAGGTCATTGCTTAAATCCACAGCTGATCCTCCCACATGCCTCCTATGGTTGTTGTGTCCTGTTAGCTGGCTCCAAGCTATCCCAGACTGGCCCATCACAGGATGTTAATGTTTTTTTGTTTGCTATCGGGTGGTCATTTCCATGAGGATGTTGCGATACAACCCTTTCCTGTTCTCTCTTACCTCCTCTTCGTCATTCTCGTCTAGATTGTATCCTGGTGGTAGCATCTTGTTCTATTTTCAGCTCATTTGGTTCTCATAATAGGTTCCTCTCATCATCTGGCCGACATCAGGGTTGTCCACAACTGAATGACTTCGATATGTTTGACCATTAAAGATAAATGTTTAATGGGTGTGAAACAGTAGCTCTTGGAAAGTGAGGTAAATGTGCCCCTAGCTTTCCCACAGTCCTCTGTATTACAGAGCCCCATTGAGCATACCTGTAATTACACTGGAATCTGGCCTGTAAAGCTGCCAGTGTAATAACCACCAGGTGCAGTCCCAAGACCTGCTGCTGAGGTGCAGCAGACCCGACCTAATTCTCTACTCAAACATGTACTTATTAAACATGGAGTATGAGAGGGAGTAGGTCTGTGTGTACACATCCTGTAATCTAAGATCTCCAAACATTTTGGTTTTTATGTGGGTCAGTGACTTCCCCCCCCCCACCTAAATACATTCAGTTCATGCCCAGAATAACATTTGTTTTGATGATTGCACCATATGACATTTCAGAGCCATTAAATGTAAGCTTTTTTTTGACGTTTTTCATATGCAAATTTGACTTGAATACCAATTTGTAAGAACAGTACATTGTAAAAAACAATTTGTTCAGTCAACTCAAAAAAGTTTAGTCAACTTGAACTACACTGTAATTTTTTTTACCAGTTTCAACTTAAAAACTTTATTTCAGCAGCTGCCTTAATTTTAAAGTTACATCAACTTAAAAGTGTAAGTCATTTCAACTCACTACAATAAAATAAGTTTAAATAACTTGTACTTTTAAGTTGATTTAATTTAAAATTTTAAGGCAGCTGCTAAACTTTTTAAGTTGACGCTGGTGAAAACTTTTTACAGTGTAAGTAGCCCAGCTTTTAAGTTTAACAATTTTTTTTTAAGTCAGCTCAAATATCTAAGTTGTCACTTAGTACAACTTAACATTTCAAGTTGACTAAACTTTACTGAACTTAAAATTTTAAGGCAGCAGGGTAACAAATTATTTTAAGTTGACTCAACAAATTGTTTTTTTTTGTTGTTTTTTACAGTGTACACATGAGAAAGTCTTACACTGTAAAAAATAAAATAAAAATACAATTGGTTGAGTTGACTTAAAATAACTTGTTACCCTGCTGCCTTAAAATGTTAAGTTCAGTGAACTCAAATAGGTTTTGTCTACTTGAAATGTTAAGTTGTACTAATTGATAACTTAGATATTTGAGTTGACTAAACAAATCTTTTTTAAAAGCTTGGTAAGTGGCCCAGCTGCTTTAGATATTTGAGTTGATTCAACTTAAAATGTAAGTTGTCAAATTTTAAGGCAGCCAGGTAACAAATTATTTTAAGTTGACTCAACAAATAGTTTTTTTACAGTGTAAACGATTCCTTTACTTTATCTTGGACATTTTTATTCATCATTGACTGACTTTTAAGAGTACTTTAGACATCTTGTCTGATTATATAGAATTCTCCCAGGCTCCATATCTCTTTGTAGTTAAGCAGTTTACCACCCAGTTCCAACGGTCTGGTCATCTTTGCTCTACTAAAGGCCTCTTAAGTCAAGATATCTGTCTGGCTCAAATGAAGTCGCCTGGTAATCCTGTTGTTTTAGCTAACAGTGGCAAGGAAGTGCTGGCTTTCAGAGGCAAACAGAGATATCTGACACAGGGCATCTCGGTTACGCACACACAACCGCTAGGAGATATTTAAGGCTTTGACACACAGTTTTAAGGACGTTTATGTCCACATTTATTTCTTCCTAACTGTCCTTCTGGCTTTCCCTCTCGCTTTCTCACACACATGGCCTATGAGAATGGCAGCCTGCTGTGCAGAGCTGTCAGTATCTGTAAACCAGTGGCCATGTGGAAGGAAAGGGCCTCATTACTACTCTGTCATTATGGAGCTGAGCATGCTGGAATGCTGCATGCTTAAAGTAAAACAGGTCTTGTAAAGAAGTTTTGGCCTTTGAAGTAAATAATTTGCCTATTGTTTCTGGGCTTGTAACACCCTTGTTCATAGTTTGCAGCTCTGGCAATTGTAAATGGCAGGGTTTTGGGAAGTGTCAGTCACACAGAGGAAATAGTGCTTTGGAAATGCGGTTTTACTCAACATAAAATCAAAATCGACTGCTTTTTTAGGCCACATGTTCCTTGTTTTATTGCGAACGACTCATCTGTAGAAAATAATGGTGTATCCATAAAGTTTCTTCAGTTTAATTGCTTGCATTTTTTCCAATTTGTATTTTTCAGTCTTTAATTACAAGTTATCCCAATAACTGCCTACATTTTCCAGCTTTTCTTATCAGTAGTGATGCAGTTTCTTAACAGCGCTTGTTCCAAGTTGCGCATTCTCCTTTTCAAGCCATATTAGCCCAGTTTACATTGATATGGCAGTGACAATATAGGATAAAGAGTGGGAAGGAGGAAGGAGGGGGACGGGAAAGGAGGATAAAAAGGGTAAGGGGACAGAGAAACTGGAGCGAGGGAACGGGGCCAGCTCTTCTTCTGTGGTTTTTCGGCTCATGTTATGCATGCTGGGATGAAGTCATAGTGAGAGCAGCCAGAAACCTCTGCTCTGCTCTCCACAGCTCGTGTTTTCTTTCCCTGTCTCTCACACACACACCATCTGGCCAGCTGGAAGGAAGTGGTTTCTACAGGTGGGATATTCCTTTATCTCTCGCTTGCTCTCTGTCTTTTCCCTCGAGAGAGAGAACAGGGAGGCCCTCAGCCTCTCTGTGTTTTTATGTACACACTAACCACACACAGACAGAAATGGCACGCACACATGCGCTGGCGCTGGCGCATTTATTTATTATTTTAAGCCCAGACGTTGACGGCCTAGAACAATGACTTCGATTGTCTTTCTTGAAATGAGTGTCTTCATGTCAGATTCAATCAGATTAAGAGCTTATTGGTTGGAGCTACATCTGGAACGTGAAAGTGAAGTGTCATTGCCTACCCTGAGGGAATAGTTCTGTAAAAACACCAGCAGAAATCAACCTGCAGAGGCCCGTAAACCTCGTAAACCTGCTTAATGGATGAGTGGATGAGATTTTAAAAAGATAGTTCAACCAAAAATTAGCGTTTCGTCATTATTTAATGACCTTTATGTTGTTCCTAATCCATTACTTTTAAGAATTTCCTGATTGCTTTGTTTCCATACAATTATAAAATTGAGACATCAAGCTTTCAAGCTTCAAAAATGACTCAAAAATAGCGGTGGACCATTTATCGACCAGAATTAGGACTTTTTTTTTTTCCGAAGCGTGAGATAGAAACTCGCAATTGTGAGTTATAAAGTCCAATTCTGTGACAAAGAAAATACGGATGTTCTCAGAAATGCAGAAATGTGAGTTTATATCTCGCAATTCTGACTTATTTCTGACATGACGCAATTCTGAGGGGTTTTTTTCGCAGTTGTGAGTTTTATGAGTTATAAAGTCCAATTCTGAGGTGAAAAAAAGATTGATATGTTCTCAGAATTGAGTTTATGTCTCACAATTCTTACTTAATCATTTGCAAAAAAAAAGATATAAACTCGGAATTCTGAGAAAAAGTCATTTTATGTCTCACTCATTTTATATCTCAGTCAATTTCTCGCAAATCTGACTTTTTTCGGACTTCTAAAGGTTTTTTTTCGCAATTGCGAGTTATAAAGTCCAATTCTGAGGGAAAAAAACACTGATATGTTCTCAGAATTTATGTCTCACAATTCTGACTTAATTTGCAAAAAGTCACATTTGCGAGGTATAAACTTGCAGTTTTGAAAAAAAAAGTCAGAATTGTGAGTTTCTTGCAATTCAGACTTATATTCAGACTCAATTATGATTTATGATGCAATTCTGAGTTCTGAATTCTGAGGGCTAAAAAGTGATATGTTATCAGAATTGTGAGTTTATATGTCAAAATTCTGACCTAATTTGCCAAAAAAAGTCACAGTTACGAGATATAAACTTGCATTTCTGAGAAAAAAGTCAGACTTATTAAGTCAGACTCTATTCTGACTTATGACGCAATTCTGAGTTTTTTTTCTCGTAATTGCGAGTTTTGTGAGTTGTAAAGTCCAGTTCTGAGGGGAAAAAACTAATATTTTCTCAGAATTCTGACTTAATAGTTCGCAAAAAGAGTCACAATTGCATTTCTGGGTTTTTTTTCCCCAGAACCTAGTTTTAGCTTATTATCGGTGCCGATATATGCAATTCGCGAAGGCAACTGAATTTAAAGTAGATTCAGTCCTGTATGATTTTTCTAAAACACAAAAGTAGATATTTTGGAGTATATCTCAAAAGTCATTGGTTTATAAATCAATATTGTGTTGCATTGTATGAGTAAAAACAGAAGAGAAGAGTGATACAGGTGATGGGTTAATTCATGGAAGTAGCATGAAGTATTTTTTTTTTTTTTGTTGGGGGGGGGTACAGTACAGGCACTGTTTAATATGGCTGTCTCGGTCTTATTTCTAGAATGAAGTTTCATGCTATTCCTGGTTTCTCTGGGGTGCTGTAGACATAATGAGTTTAAGGATCAATTCTGGTATTCTTTCATAAAGCAAATAGATGAATCAGAATTTAATAGTACAGAAAGATGAAGCCAGCTGGAATGAGCTCCGAGTGAGATGAGTAAGAGAAAGCGAGTCATTGGCTGACTCACGTGTTGAAAGGTTTGAGTCATTTCATTAACTTCAAAGGGTGAAATGTGCTAAAAAGTGGCATTTGACAATATGCAATTTGGAATATGTTAAAATATGACTCATGAATAAACAGGATGCTTTTATATATTGCATTGTCAAATATTTATCCTAGAAGCTTAGAGGCCATGTCTGTTAGGTAAGAATTTGTGCATTTATGTGAGGCGAAGCTATAAAACGAGCTGTTAAGCATGATTTTTGTGAAGTGTTTGGTAAGTGGAAGTCCAATTGGAATTTCTTTGGAATTCTCTTATTCCCCTCTGGGCTTTAGGTGAGGTGTATAGAGACTAGTCCAGACCAATACTATCTGTTACATCAGCGTTTTTGTGTGGCTACGCACGTTAAGGACGCTGAAGTGTTTTCTGAGAGTTTTTAACCTGTGGCTGGAGTACAGGTCAGATTCAGGACAGGTGAGGGAATGCTTCTTTAATGCTTATTTCCCAAAATAGCAGCCCACCTGAGAGAGAGGGGAAGTTTGCTCTTGCCCTGGACTGATAACATTTTTCATGCATTCAGTTGACAGATCAAATATATATATATTTTTTTAAGCCTTTGGGTCCAGCCCTACCTTGCAAGTCTATGGAATTCATTCATTCATTCATTCATTCATTCATTTACTTCAACTCAACAAGCTTCATGATTTAAGGTATGATGCTTTATGCTCTATTTTTTTTGTTTACGCAATATATCAGCTCATACTGAATATTACAGATTACAATTAGAATACTTAAAGTTCATCTTTATTTTTAACTGATAATTTAGTAATTTAGTAAACTGATAATTTCTTTACCTTTAACTGATAATTTAGTAACACTTTCAAATGTAATCTTTAATCTTTTATCTTGAGATATAAACTCGCAATTGTGAGTTATGAAGTCAGAATTGCAAGATATAACACTCACAATTCTGGCTTTTTTTTCTCAGAATTGCATGATATTAAATCAAAACAGCAAGTTATAAAGTCAGAAAAGCAAGAGATAAACTTGCAAAAATTAGAAATAGTTGATAAAAACTTTTTAGTAGGGCTGTCAAACGATTAATCGCGATTAATCGCATACAAAATAAAAGTTTGAGTTTGCCTAATAAATGTGTGTGTAGTGTGTGTAATTATTATGTATATATAAATACACACAAATTAATGTATCAATTTAAGAGAAATATGTTATTTATGTACAAAATATGTTTTATTTATATATAATAGAAATTATATAGAAATTATAATAAATACATATACTTGTAAATATTTCTTAAATATATACATGAATGTGTTTGTATTTATATATACATAATAATAACACACAGTACACACACATATATTAGGCAAATGCAAACTTTTATTTTGTATGCGATTAATCGTTTGACAGCCCTACTTTTTAGTAATTGCGACTTTTTTTCTCACAGTTGCAATTTTGTATCTCGCAATTCTGGCTTTTTAGCTTGCAATTTTGTTTTTCTCGGAATTGTGATATAAACTCACAATTGCAAGTTATAAAGTCCAATTCTGAGGGGAAAAAGGAGTTGCAAGCTTATCTCACAATTGTGACTTTTTTTCGCAATTCTGAGAAAAAAGTCACAATTGTGAGATATAAGCTCGCAATTGAGAATAGTTAGAATTGTGAGTTTATATTATATTAAGTTTTTTTCTTGCAATTGTGAGTTTATATCACATAATTCTGAGAAAAAAAAAGTTAGAACTGCTAGTCTATATTTCACAGTTGTGATTTTAGAACTCACAATTGCGAGTTTATCAAAATTCTGAGAAAAATAGTCAGAAGTGTGAGATGTAAACTCGCATTTGTGAGATAAAAAGTCGCAGTTATTTATTTATTTATTTATTTTCCAGTGGTGGAAACAAGCTTCTATACAAAATACTGTACACTTCCAATGTCAACTATTTATCTGTCAGCATTTTTAAATATTGTTGCATCACTAATTAGGAGTTTGTATTCATACTTGGATTTCTGAGGAATTTTAGCACCCCATGAATTGCCCTCTCGTTTTCTCTCTGTCCCTCATTCCCTCTTCGGCTTTTGTTCTTGGGGTGGCAGAAGGAATGTGCTGGGTTCATGGTTTCAATGTGAGATGGATGACCAGTCTGAGGGACTGCAGGCTGACCTCATGGGGGAGGGGTGTGAGGAACTGGCAGAGAAACCGTAAAACAAGTCAAATTGGTTCCCAGAACCTAGCTCTCAGAAGTTTGGAAATTATGCAGCAGTGTGCCAGCTTACATTCTTCTGCACCTGTTTAATAAAGAGTGACCTTTTGAAGATCACTTGTTTTGTACTATAGTCATCTACTGACATGTTTGAGAGTCAAGTCAGTAATGTTTGAGAAATACATGTGGTGTAACGTTGATCAAATGTTTATTTTACTGAAAGGTTGTAGATGAAAGAAGTGTGGCATTCACTTCTTTGTGGTTTCCCTTCAGAGCCCCATCTTCCTGTTTCGACTCCCCCTCAAACTCCTTGTTTTCTGTGTTTTTGCTTGATTGTGCCAGTTGCAGATTGAACTAGCTGGCAGAGTGCTAGTGGAATCTTGATCAGGGTGTATTTACATGGAGACAATGGAGCACGCTGAAGTGATTTCTCCCTCCTATCCCCTCATCCCTCCCCGTCCCCTCGCTCTCTTAAGCTGTGATCTCTTTCCTAGGATCGCTGTCCCTTTAGAGAAAAGAATAATTGACCCTGCCCGGAGCAGCCGTCTGTCTACAGTAGAGTACCGTGAATGGAGTCCAGACTTCATATCTGCTCGCGAACAGCAGCCTTCTCTCAACGCCCCCCTGCACATAATCAGCTCCTCCACGTTCGCCCCCTCTGTCACTTCATCCTTCTATTCAGCGCCGGCCTGACGTGGCACACCCCATCTGTTCCCAACCACGACGTTATTCAAATGAAAAATGACCTTGCTAAATGGGGTGGCAGCTACGGCCACCTCCATGCGTCCTCGGAGCACGCGACCGCTGCGGAGCACGGTTGCATGATTTTGGTTGAAGTGAGGAGTGGGGTTTTTGAAATTCAAAGGTGTTTTGCTTCTTGCTCCATATGTTCAAACACAAGCTACAACGTACAAATCTATGCAGAATATAAATGAAGAATATAAATGAATGATTATTTGTAAAAGAACAATGGTTTAAATAATTAATAAATTAACAAACATTTGTTTTATATATATATATATATATATATATATATATATTTTATAACTATGCACATTTTATATATATATATATATATATATATATGTATGTGTGTGTGTGTGTATGTGTGTGTATGTGTGTGTATATATATATATATATAAAAATATGAATTGCATTTTAATTTTAGATTTTGAATTGTATATTTTAAAATTTAGTTATAGCTTTATTTATTTATTTATTTTTAATTTTATTTATTTTATTATTTATTTATTTAAAAAAATTGAATTATTATATTTTCAATATATATTTTAGATTTTAGCTTTATTTAAATAATTAAAAAAATGTATTACAAAAAAACAAAATATTTATATTAAAAATTATTATAACAATGAATATTTGACATTCTTTTAATCAAAAAGAAATGTAATGTTTTTTTTAAATAATTGAATTATTATATTTTCAATTTATATTTTAGATTTTGAAATATATTTTAGCTTTATTTAAATTTTAAAAAATTATTATAACAAACAAAATATTTATATTAAAAATTATAACAATGAATATTTGAAATTCTTTTAATAATTAAATGATAATTTGTAATTAGGTGTGTATGTGCAAGTATATAATAATATAGTATAATATAATATATAATATAATGTGTGTCAAACACATTAATACATTCAAATAACATTTTTTCTTAATTAATAAATTATCTAATTTTTATGTAAATAAATTGATTTTAAAATAATTGAATTATTATTTATTTAATCATGCATTTTAGAATCGTTTATAGTTATAGCTTTATTTAAATAATATATACATTATAATTATATTATATTGATATATGTCATGTAATAATTTGAATTCTACTTTTTTTTTTTTTTTTTTTTAATCCATTCTTATTTTTATATCCAACCGTTATATACAGTGGATTGGTGTACATTACATGCAGTTAGTCATAAATGTTGTGTTTTGGTTTCGCCTGCTTTAGCTAGACTGTCAGCGTCATGAGAAAATGACGTCAAATTTATGTTTCGAAACAGATGCTGCTCTTATAAAACCTCCACGGCCACTAATAAAAAAATGCCCTTCATCTGTGAGGATTTCATTCTGTCTTTGTTTAATAAGAGTGAGAGGTGAAACGTGATGTAAAAGACCCTCTTTAGCATCTTGTTTTGTGAAATACAGTGACTGAAACATTGGAACAACAACAGCAAGTTTCCACTGGGCACAGAGCAGACGATATTTAAGAGTTTGATTTTCTGCCTCCTTTTTATCCTGTGACATTTGCGCCATTGTTGTGCTTGACTGGGTGCGACTTGATTTTCCACTTTTGCTCATCAGTGGTGGTCCGAGATGCCTTTACCTGGTTTTCTAGCAACAAAAAAGGGAAATGCGAATGCCCACGGTTTTAACACAACCACATAGGGGTTCCAAACAGGGTCAGAGAGCTGACAGCAAGATAAAGGCCTGCTTCGCATCTCCGGGCCCCTCCGTAATGGATGGGAGGGGGGGTAGTGTTGACCGTGTTCGGCAGTGATGGCAGGAAGAGTGGGCTGGGTGGATTAGCTTTGGCTCCCTAGTGCAGAAACCCCAAGTTCACTTAAGGAGGTGAGCTATGGGACAGGATTAAGAGGAGGGACCATGGTGCTGTGGAAGAATCAGACTATTGTTGTAGCCTGTTCATCAAAGTGTGATGTGAAGCTGGAAGACAGGAGGAAGAAACTGGGAAGGAGTATGAGAAATGTAGGGAAAGAGTCTTTTTTTTTCCAGTGTGCCTTGGTTTGAAAGCTAGACAGGCCAAAGTGACATTTAGCAAGTTACTCCCACACGTTTTATTGCACTTTCTTATTGCCTGCCACGCTGCATTCTGTTTTTCTGGAAATTGGGTGTCAGTGGCGGCTCTCTAATGGGGTCAGCTGGACAGGACTCCAAGGTTCTGAAGCCGGAACACGGTTTTCCGGGAGGGACCGTGGGTTAATCTGGAACAAATAATGAGTCCAGGTCAAAGAGACAAGGCTACATGTCTGCTGATTATTCACAGAGATTTCCTCCTCGGTGTTTGAGATTATTGCTCTCAAAACCTTCTAGAAATAGAATTCCTAAGCAGGCTTTGATCCAGTCTTCAATGTTTCTTTACATTGCTTTGCATAACTTGGTTACTTCAGTAGGAAAAAAAAAATAGAATGATGGAATCTGAAGTGGGTTATTTATTTATTTTTTTTCATTTATTAATACCATTGAAAAATACAAGCATTGGAAAAAAATAATCATTTTCAATAATCAATAGTCAACAATTATTAAGACATAATATTTTAACATCCTTAAAGACAAATCTGTTTAAACTATATTTGCAATAAATGTCACAAAGATTTAAGTATATATATATATATATATATATATATATATATATATATATATATATATATATATATATATATATATATATATATATACATTGCCGTTTAAATGTTTGAGATTAGTAAGATTTTTTAAATGTTTCTAAAGAATTCTCTTATGCTCATTAAGGCTGCATTCACTTGATCAAAAATGCAGAAAAAAACAGTAATATTGTGAAATATTATTACAGTTTAAAATAATGGTTTTCCATTTTAATATATTTTAAGATATAATTTATTCCTTTGATGCAATGCTGAATTTTCATCAGCCGTTACTCTAGTCTTCAGTGTCACATGATCGTTCAAAAAATAATTCTAATATGCTCGTTTATTGATTTTATTATCAATGATGGAAACAGTTGTGCTGCTTAATATTGTTTTGGAACCTGTGATACTTTTTTCCGAATTCTTTAAAGGATTAAAAGGTAAAAAAGAACAGCATTTCTTCAAAATAGAAATCTTTTCTAACAATATCTAGAAAATAATCTAGAAATCTAGAAATTATATTTCTAATCTAGAAATATAATAAGTCTTTGCTGTCACTTTTTATCAGTTTAACACATCCTTGGTGAATATTATTTATATACAGTTTAAATAAAAGTTTTACTTTAAAAAAAAAAAAAAAATATATATATATATATATATACATATATATATGAAGAGTTCAGATGCAAAACCAGATAAATCCATCTGACATCTTTCTTTAAAAAATGCATTTTTATCAGGCTCAGATGTATAGGTTTCTATGTAAGTACCGGTACTTCTGATTGGGCTGAGGCTGGTATTTTAGCGGGTTTGAAGAAAAAGTATTTGATGGACGTATATTATGTGTCAAGAGCATTCACTCAGTATCATTATCTCATTTTTAACCGAGATGGCTTTTATCTGGTTTTGCATCTGAACTCTTCATATATATATATATATATATATATATATATATATATATATATATATATTTTTTTTTTTTTTTTTTTTACTTTTTATTTGTTAAAGAATCCTGAAAAAAATTATCATTATGTTCCAACAAAATGTTAAGCATCACAACTGTTTTCAGCATTGATAATAAATCAGAATATTAGAATGAGTTCTGAAGGTTCATGTGACACTGAAGACTGGAGTAATGATGTTGAAAATTCAGCTTTGCGGCACAGGAATAAATTACATTTTAAAATATATTCACATAGAAAACGGTTATTTCAAATTGAAATAATATTTCACAGTAATACTGTTTTTTCTGAATTTTTGATTAAAAAAATGCAGCCTTGATGAGCATAAGAAACTTCTTTAAAAAACATTAAAAATCTTACTAATCCCAAACTTTTGAACGGCAGTGTATTTTTAATTTATTCTAAAATGTAATTAATTTTTTGTAACTTATTAATAAGGCATTTCAGGGTTCAAGATACTCAATTCATTACTTTTTAATTTATTTCTTAATGATTTATATTTTACATGCTCATTTTACTTAAAGTATCAAAGTATCAGTAAATATATCAGTGCAATTCTTTCCTGAGTAGGATTAAACGTTAAATGAAACCGTTACACTTATTTTGATTCTGTGATCAAAGTCACGTCTTTCCACCTGTTCTCCATTCATATGAGCTGTGGCTGATAAAGTCTTGTGTGTACAGATTGGGGCTGTAAATGCTTGCATATGCTGACTGTCTGCTCTTTGATGTGGGCCGCATGGTCGCCCTGCGCCCTGTTTAGTGGGTAAGGCAGCTCAGTGCCTGTCACCACTGGCCCTTTATTTGGCTTTATCCTGCATTGGGGATTCCATTAACATGCCTCTCTGATACTCCTGTTTGTGTTTGTTTGACTCCCATTTAAGAGATTCCAATGAGAAGTGTTTGGGAAACACGTCAAAGCTTCTTCAAGAAGAGGTTTGTTTTTGTAATATCTTTTAATTGGGGTCCATCTTAAGTGCCCAGCAAAATACTTAGTGCTATGTAGGTGCACCACTGCTGTTTTTCTACCTACACAAAAGCTTGGTGTTGTTTGATATGTATATTTAGTCACCTACAGTTTGAGAAGGATTTGGTCTTGCGTCTGGTTTGGTGTGGATGGGGACAGTTCCACCTCTACTGAAGTTGCTTTAAACTGTGTAAACAGTCAAACCTTCTACTGACAATTGTTGCACCTCCGGCTGTATTTTCTCACAGGGCTCCCAGGGGTGATGGAGACAAAAGCCCCTAAATTAAGTGACATTTGCACCTCCCCCTTGAACTACTGAGAGAAGGGGGCAGAAGATGGCAAACATGTCCTTTCAGATATTTGCCAACGGTCTTTTTCATTTGATTGGTCAACAGAAAGTTGTTATAGAGGCCATTGTGTGTCATTTTTTTTCAAGGAATAGTTCAACCCAGAATGAATGTTTGCCGAAAATGCACTCGTCCTCAGTTCATCCAAGATGTAGAAGAGTTTTCTTCTTCATCAGAACAGATTTGGGTAAATGTAGCAGTATGTAATTTGCATTGAATGCAGTGAATGGGTGCCATCAGAGCGAGAGCTCAAACAGCTGGTAAGAACATCAAAATAATCCACAAATCGACACACCTTCAGTTAATCATTTAAAGTTAAGTGAGGTGAAAAAATGCGTTTGTAATAAATCCATTGTTAAGATGTTTTTAACTTCAAATTGTTCAAAATCTGTTTACATTATTTCTTTCTCCAGAAGAAAACGTCCTCTTGTCTGAATCAGGAGAGAAATATGGACAGATCAAGCACAGTTTACAAGCAAAAACATTCCAAAACAGCTCTAAACAAATACAGTTGAGTTCAAAAGTTTATACCCCCCCCTTCAGAATCATTAAAAATATTAATTATTTTACCAAAATAAGAGGGATCATACAAAATGCGTGTTATTGTTTATTTAGTACTGACCTAAAAAAGATATTTCACATAGAAAATGTTTACATTTAGTCCACAAGAGAAAATAATTGCTGAATTTATTAAAATGTCCCGGTTCAAAAGTTTACATACACTTGATTCTTAATACTGTGTTATTATCTGAATGATTCACAGTTGTTTTTGTTTGTTTAGTGATAGTTGTTCATGAATCCCTTGTTTGTCCTGAACAGTTAAATTGCCCGCTGTCCTCCAGGTCCCACAAATTCTTTGTTTCTTCCCACTGAGGACAACTGAGGGACTCCTATGCGACGATTACAGAAAGTACAAATGCTCACTGATGCTTCAGAAGGAAAAACCATATGCATTAAGAGCCGGGGGGTGAAAACTTTTGAACTGAATGGAGATATGTACATTTTTCTTATTTTACCTAAATATCATATTTGTATTATTTTAGTACTGCACTTCAGAAGCCATAGAAGATAGTTACATGTTTCCCAGAAGACAAAATAAGTTAAATTTACCATGATCTTCAAATTCAGAAAGTTTTCACCCCCAAGCTCTTAATGCAGGACAAACAAGGGACTCATGAACAACGATCACTAAACAAAAAAAACACAGCTGTGGATCATTCAGGCAACAACACAGTATTAAGAATCAAGGGGATATAAACTTTAGAACTTGGTAATTATTTTATCTTGTGGACTACATCTTATATGCGAAATATCTTATTCACATCAGTACTAAATAAACAATAACACGCATCCCTCTTATTCTGGTAAAATAATTAACATTTTTAATGATTCTGAAAGGGGGATGCAAACTTTTGACCTCAACTGTATGTTTGTGGATTTTGATGTGGATGCGGTTCGATGTAGTTTGTGGATTTGATTTATGAAATTGTATTTTAGCCAGAAGTTGATGGATTCGTTTCTAGCAAACATGCAGCTTTTCACTTCACAAGACATGAATTGATTGAATGGTATGAATTGCTTGTGGATTATTGTAATGTTTTTATCAGCTGTTTTTTACTCTCATTCTGACGGCACCCATTCACTGCAGAGGATCTGTTGGTGAGCAAGTAATGTAATGCTAAATATATTCTGATGAACAAACCAGCCCATGTACATTTTGGATAGCCTGAGGGTGAGTGCATTATCAGGAAGTTTTCATTTTTGGTTGAACTATTCCTTTCATGGCAAGGCTAATTTCCAGTCTTTGGTCTCATAGCAACTGAACAATTTTTAACTCATTAAAACCTAACTTAAAGTCAATCACCTAATTAGTTCCTTTAAATTAGACAGGTGGAGTACTTTTCAGTGCTGGATTGAGATCGAATGGTGAGGTAGAGAGAGCGAAAGGGAGTGAGTCAGAAAGTGTGCTTGAGACCCCTTGTGTATTTATCTCTGCTCCTTCAAAGAGCCTCATCTAAGTGCTCAGTTCCTCTAAGCTGCAGATAGGGAAGCATCATCCTTTTCCTCCCGACATATGCCCTGGAAGCAGACTATTTAAAGCCTACATCCATACCCTGTCAGAGTTTGACGGATGGGCCTGAAAATGCTCAGCCTTTTTACTGTCCGATCCTCCCCGGTGAAAAGCTTGCTTTCAGACAGGCAACTCAAAGGCTGCCATAACAGTGACTCGGAGATGAGTGCCCTTATCGGTTTGCAGTAATCTGATTACTCTGACATCTGTGGGACAAAAGAAACACTACTCCTGCAAAATGGTGCTTGCGGAACCCTGGCAGAACCTCAGAGGAAGGGATAATAAAATTCCTTTAGGTGGGCATCAATATGAATGGATTGTGCCCTGACTCACGCCTACGTGTTACTGGAGACATGTGGGCAGAAAGCTTTGTTGCAGATTCTGAAAAAAAATGGACGTTGGCAATTGGGACGGGTGGCAATTTATTGTACGCTTGCAGATGCCAATGAAATGTAGGGAGAGAAGCCAAATTCAAGCACTCGATACAGTAGTGAGAGAATTATCTGTCATCCTCCATGAATAAAACTTAAAATATGCAAACCTCAATGTCAGTACTAGAGAATAAGTTATAATTAAACATTAACTTTGCACAAATTACAGAGCTTAAAGGTATACGTGTGTTTATTGAACACATTGATCCTGCATGTTTGCAAAACATATTTGAACCTACAAATAAAAGAGACGAGTCACAATGACAGACAGTAATAGTTTTTACTTTTGTGTGTGTGTTTCAGTTTTGTTTTTGTTTTGTAGTTTTTGTTTGTTGTGTTTTTAGTTTCTGTTTCTGTTTTGTGTTGTTTTTTGTTTTGTGTCATTTTTGTTGTCTTTTATTTGGTGTTTTATTGGTGTTTGTGGTGGTTTTATTTGTAGGTTTGTGTTCTGTTTTTTGTTTGTTTCGTGTTGTTTTTTGTTTTGTCGTTTTTGTTTTGTGTTGTTTTTTTGCTTTGTGTTTGTGTTGTTTGTGTTTTGTTTTTCTTTTTTGTTTTGTAGTTTTTGATTGTATTCTGTTTTTTGTTTTATTTTTTTGTTTCTGTTTCGTGTTGTTTTTTGTGTTTTGTAGGTTTTGTGTTGTGTTTTTTGTTTTGTTTATTTGTCTCTGTTTCGTGCTGTTTTTTGTTTTGCGTTGATTTTGTTTTGTTAGTGTTGTTTGTGTTTTTTGCGTTTTTTGTTTTGTAGGGTTTTTTTGTCTTTTTTGTATTGTTTTTTGTTTTGTAGTTTTTGTTTGTGTTCTGTTTGATTTTGTTTTTTGTTTCTGTTTCGTGTTGTTTTGTGTTGTCTTTGTAGTTTTGTTTAGGTTTTTTTGTGGTGTTTTTTTTTTTTGTTTGTTTTGTTTTCTGTCTTTTTTTGTTTTGTGTTGTTTTTTGCTTTTGTAGTTTTTTTTGTTTGTTGTGTTTTTTAATTTTATGTTGTTTTTGTTCTGTGTTATTTTATGTTTTGTGAGGTACTCTAACTTTTAAAGATGTTATCTCCCAGCCTTATTTCATTTCGTTACGCTCCACGTAGCCGATTTTTAATACAAAAACTCTCAAACACCCCTGAAACAACACATCCGATTTCGAAGACAACCAGCCAACAAGTCTATTTTGAACAAAGATAATTTTTGCACGTCCCTAGTGGATAATAAGCTCATACAAAAAGAAATCACACCAGGACACAGAGATTTCTAAGAATTGAAAAAAAAGCAATTCACTTTCGAGACTGGAAAAGCTGTTAAAATCATTTCTAAAGACTTTTCCATGCAGATAAATTGGACCGAATGCAAAACCTAACATTGTTACTTCATCTAGGAGTGGCTCTTTAACTAAAATCCCAAAAGTAAGGCAGATTAAACTTTAGGAGGTCAAAAAGAGCTAACAACTACGGATCTGCAGGTGTCTTTTGTGTGGCACATGTTGATTTATATGAATTTATTAGTCATGGATAAACATAATATATTGCTTAAATGTAAAGCATGTAAATTGTTGTTGGTAAAGGCATAAATTTGAGGCTGAAATATATGTTTGGCCAACCTAAATGAAAATGGTCATTATTTTGCAATTCCATTTTGTGACTCACCCTTCACCCTTAACAGACGAGTAGTTCTTGTAAACTAATGAATGGGAGTTAACATTTTATAATGGATGAAATCAAAATTAATGCAGCATACACAGGTTTCCTCTCACCACTACTTATGCATAGATGTATATATTTGAATCTGATTGCTTTCTGTCCATATCCCTTTAGTCCTTCCTGTCTCTGCAGTTGTCCCGGAGCAAGTCTCTGTTCTGTAGCCCCACCCTCCATAAATCACAGCAGTCTGCAGGTGTGCTTCTGTTTGCGACCGTCGATGGAAATCCTTTTCTCTTTCTGGTTCCTTTAACAACCCCAGCATGACCTCTGGATTCACCTTTCAACCTTCTCTTGGATTCATCTTTCAACGCACAAGCTCCACCCTGGTTTTAATGTCACTCTTGAGTAACCAATATCTGAAGGGAAACACTTCATAGCATTGGTTGATACTTGCATCTTACTTCATGGTTGTGGAGGAATTCGATCTCTAGATAGTCAAATCAAACCTTTTTACATGTTTTTATCATTCTTCTCCATTCAGTGCTTTCTGCTTGATGGACGTTTGGCGGAAGCTCTGAAAGAGCAGGTGTTTGGTTTTTTGCGGTCTCTCCAGTGTTTTATCAAAAACGAGAGATTTCATTCACAGCACAAGTTCAAAGATAACTGTGTTTGTACAGTTTTACTGTTAGCCTGCCTTGTTTGATGGAGTCTGTGTACTCTGAAGGTGGAATGTTGGGTGCTGAGAAGAGGAGCCACAAAAAGACGGCGGCGAAGCTCATTTTTGCCTTTCATTCATGGAGGCTTTAAGCTTGTCCTTCACTAATGGCTCTGGATCTTTTCTTCTTTCAGTCACGAGTTCAAACAAAGATTGCAGAAAGGAGTCGTACAAGGACTGCATTAATTGCTACCTGCATCACAAAAGGCTTTGCAAAACGCGGTGGTGTGGACACAGGTGTTTCAAGTGAATATAGAGGGGAGGGGGCGTTTTTAACCGAATATGTCAAGTTCGGTTTTGAGTTGTGCTTATGCTTTCTTATTCCTCTGTGCCTTTCTTTCTTCCATCTGTTGTAGCTGACAGGTCATATATAAAGGCAAACCATTGGCCAGCAGTTCAGTGAATGGTTTGTTGGGTGTGTGATGGAGAGACAAACAGAAAAAGAGACAGCTGAAAATAACAGGGAGCCCAAACAATGCGCATAGAGACTTTCTGCTGTTATAAACTTCCCTCAGTGTTTACAGATAGTTTGTTTTAGCCTGAGCGCTGAACCAGTCTTTGTAAATGTGGAGTAGCGAGTATTGCAGCGTTGAACTGAAGTGCTTTTTTATTCGGTGGATAAAAGCAACACCGTGTGTAATGAGGGAACTTGCTGTCAAAACTTTAAAGATGTTGTGGTGCTGCTCAGTAGTCTTTTGCAAATCATGGATAATTGGTGTTTGAAAGGGAAAAATCGTGCTAGAGCTGTTTCCCAATGTAGAGCTGTTACCACAAAACCAGCCATAAGGGTCAATTTTGTGAAATTGAGATTTACACATCATCTGAAAATAAATAAATAAACTTTCCATTAATGTATGGTTTGTTAGGATAGGACAATATTTGCCTGAGATACAACTATTTGAAAATCTAGAACCTGAGAGTGCAAAAAAATCAAAATATTGAGAAAATCGCCTTTAAAGTTGTCCAAATGAAGTTCTTAGCAATGCGTATTACTAATCAAAAATTATATTTATGGTAGGAAATATGCAAAATATCTTCATGAAACATGATCTTTACGTAATATCCTAATGATTTTTGGCGTAAAAGAAAAATCGATCATTTTAACCTGCACAATTTATTTTTGGCTATTGCTACAAATATACTACTTTTGACTGGTTTTGTGGTCCAATGGTGTTGATCTTTTTGATTTTGCTAAATTGCAGCCTAATTGTAAATAAATATATAAATTAGTGGTGTCAAACGATTAATCGCGAGTTATCGCATACAAAATAATAGTTTTTGTTCACATAATATATGTGTGTGTACTGTGTATATTTATTATGTGTGTATATATAAATACAAACACATGTACACTGTAAATAAAAAATAAAAAACACAATTTATTGAGTCAGCTTAAAATAATTTGTTACCCTGCTGCCTTAAAATTTTAAGTTCAGTCAATTAAAATAAGTTTAGTCAACTTGAAATATTAAGTTGTACTAAGTAACAACTTAGATATTTATGTTTGCTAAACTTAACAGATGGGTAAGTAACCAAGCTGCCTTAAAATTTTAAGTTGATTCAACTCAAATATCTAAGTTGCCACTTAGTATAATTTAACATTTCAAGTTGAATAAAGTTGAAAGTAGAGTTGACTGAACTTAAAATTTTAAGGCAGCCAGGTTACAAATTATTTTAAGTTGACTCAACAAATTGTTTTTTATAGTGTATGTATATATTTAAGAAAAACATGTAATGTTTATATATTAATATATTTATATATAATATAAATTATATGAATATAAATAAATACATGTAAATATTTTCAAAATATATACTGTATGTGTGTGTCTTTATATATAGATAACAAATATACACAGTACACACATATATATTGTCTGAACAAAAACTTATTTTGGATGCGATTAATTGCGGTTAATCGTTTGACACCACTAAAATAAAATAATAAAATATAATATCTATATAAATATAATATCTATTTATGTAAATATAAATGATAATACAATAAAGTTCAATTGCAGCAAATCACATCTTAAAGAAATCTGTTTTTCTTTCAGACTTGTGAGGAGTGGTTTGTTTGCCAAGTACAGTGTTTTAAAGCAGACTTCTCTTGATAAGACTGTGATTGAGGTCGGAAGTTAGAGGTTAGTGAGTCAGTGTTTACGTGCTGGGTTAGTCACCCTTCGAAAGCGTACAGGTGAACTTTGATTAGGGAAATGCCGGGTGAAAAAGTCGGGAAGGGCGGGATAGAGTGAATAAAATGTGCTGTCACAGGGCAAAAGACAATCCCGACAGGCTACAAAGGATTTTATAGTACATACAGCGTATAGACAGCAGCCAAGCATCTGAGTCAGTGCATTAAGGTGTTAAGCTAGAAATTGTGTAATCAAGCCATAAAAAAGCATAATCTTCTTCAGTCTTGTACAGGTAGATAAAGCGTCTTGTTTCGCTACAGTATATGACTAGAACAGGTTATTCACTCTGCAAGTTGCTCAGTCCGCACAGAATGAAGTACATGACCACATCATTAGCACTCAACAGAGATATTTTATTTATCACATGAAGATTTTCCACTGTCATGCTTTTTTTGTAATAATACAGTCTGTGTGTATAAAATGCTTTCAAGGCTCTGTTTCACCTCAGCTGTGATTTCCCTATTTTGATGCAGTGAATTTTTTTCACCCTGTCTGTCAAGTACAGACAATGACCATATGCTTTTCTGAAGGCCACAGATTTCTTTCTCCTGCTGAGTTTAGGCGGCTGCTCCCCTGAGACCCCTGTATAATAAACCATGCTAAGTGGCTCTTTCAGAGCTGATCTCTTATCAGCAGGCCTCTCATTTGCAAGGTGTTAAAGGTTCAGTAAGAATTTTTTTTTTCTCTGCTCCAGAAATGTTTAACACTGAAAGAAATCAATAGTACATTGACTAATATGTATACAATGTTGTATTCTCACATAAAATCTCACTCAGGTATCCAATAAGGTTAGTATGGTTTAGAATTTTTAATAGGGAGGCACCAAAATGTAACTACTTGGTCAAAAATGGAAACAGAAAATGTTTTTTTGAATAATTATTTATTACTTTATGACAAAATATAAAATTAAATGGAGCGGTGTGGCACGCCATATATTTTCGGCTCATATTTTCGCCGTTTTTGTCTTTCGGACAAAACTGAACTGTTAGTTATTTATACTCTATTTTAGTTTTAGTTAGGGATGGGTGATTTTTTCGTTTGTATCGAATAATTCGAATTTAATGTTTTGCCATCATTTTTTTTTTTTTTTTAGAAATAGTAGAATTGCGATTTTGAATAGAAATATTACCAAATAGTTAGAATTAGACGCTTTGACAATATGCCAATGATAACAGTAAAGAGAAAAGAACGATTGAACTGCATGTCGGCACACGATTAACTGGTTACCTTGACTTTTTTTTTTAGCATTAACATGTAATATGTATAAGACGAGTTTGTACAAGATGTAGTTGTAGTTCATGCATCTTTTCTGCAAAGATATTTAACAAGTGATTTGTTTAACATTTACATTATGTTGGCACCTTCATGTGTGGTGCACTCAGAATAGAATTTTCTTTAACTAGAGGGTTAATAAAGAAAAAGTTACTTGAATCAAGTTAAAAATCATAAAAAAATCGATCAAACCTTCTGAAAAAAATCGAAATTTCAATTTGTTGCCGCATCGCCCAGCCCTAGTTTTAGTATTGTGGGTCTAAAAAACTTAACATGGTAACTGACGTAAAGATGGTCCACATGGTGACCGACTAGCCCAATATTGCACACTTAATCATAATAACACGCCTATTTTTGGGTTCTTTTGATCAAGCTTGGGTAAAAATGTGGTGTATGATCAATCTAAAAAGAAGTCCATAATGATTAATGACCCAGCAGTCCTAACAAGCTTGCAGGGTAGCTAGGTATATAGTTGCAAATAGTAGTAGTATTAACGTATACCACTTGTGCTTGAAATTTCTGCACTATTTTCTTTCCTTCACACGGCAGACAAAAACTTAATTTCATGAATGAAGTGGAAATTCTATAGTAGTATTTCAATATTGGCAGAAACAACCGAGAAATGTTGCTTTTGCATCCACACCAATAGGTGGCAGTGAATACAAGGAACGCCAGCTTCTGACGTGTCGAAGACTGACACGGAAGAGAAGAAATTGTTGATTTTCTGAAGATGTGTTTGTTTTCTTTGTCCACAAAAAGTATTCTCGTAGCTTCATAATATTACGGTTGAACCACTGTTGTCACATGGACTATTTTAATGATGTCCTTACTACCTTTCTGGGCCTTGAACATGGTAGTTGTGTTTCTGTTTATTCAGGGTCAGAAAACTTTTGTATTTCATCAAAATGATCTTAGTTTGTGTATTGAAGATATGCAAAGGTCTTACAGGTTAGGAACGACATGTGGGTGAGTAATTAATAATCGCTTTAATGCACCTTAAAACTATGAGTATTGAAACCTGGCTATCCTTAACTAGCATCACTCTACCTTTCGCGCTTGGAGCGAACCACTCCAGTTGACCTTGATAACTCACTCATTTCCTCATTACTGCTATTCATTACTCATTATGGTCACCCAGGGTCTTCTCAACGTCGGCAACTGTGCTGTTAATGAAATGTCTACCCGTTAGCTCAGCTTCTGGGCTCTGTTCCCACCACAATCCACTGCTAGCCTCCATGTGGCAGGAAATGCTAACTGATTGCAGTCCAAATTAGCTACCTAAACCACGTACGCGCACTCGGCGCATGCTGCGGTAGTAGGCCCTCCCACCAGTTGCCTGGTAACCCTGGAAAATGTCAGTGCAAGATATCCCGCTAGGCACTGTTAACCTCTGTTGCCAAATCTGCTACTTTTGACAGCTCTTATCCACAACCGATCCAGGAAGCAGAGCTTTCGTGGAGCTGGTCTGAGGAAGACCTCGGCTCACCCCTTGTGGTCAGAAAAAAGGAAAAGGAAGCCGGCTGGTTCTACATCTGGTGTCAATCACTAGATTCAGGCAGAGCTGGTACAAGTCCAAGTTTAGTGTGCAACAGGCTGGTGGTTAACTGGAGGTAATGGAAAGCAGACGTCTCTAACATATGGTCTGAATTGATAAGGGATGTCAGGAGATTTTGCGGTTCCAACGGATGACTAAAAGCCTGGTGCACCTGTCACGTCATTAGCCTTTTCTTCGATTCAATTATAACCTTATGTGGTCTGTAGTAATAAAAACAGCTGTTTTTCATTTTCAGCCAACCATCACCAGTCCTTCCAACTTTGTTGTGAATGTTTCTTTTTCATGTCCAGAAGTGAATTATGTGGTTTGTTGGTAATAAATTTACCTTGTTACTCTAAACCAAGAACTTCTATCATGAAAAGGCTTATATTATGGTACTTTCTTAAAGAAATAATCCAGGTTTCATTCAAGTTAAAGGGATAGCTCACCCTGTCATTAATTATTCACCATCATATTGTTCCAAACCTGTAAGACCTTTGTTCATTGTCACTACACAAATTAAGATATTTTTGATGAAGTCTGAGATCTTTCTGACCTTGCATAGACAAGGCCCAGAAAGGTAGTAAGGAGATCATTAAGAGTGTATTCACATTTGTAGTTTGGTTCATTTGGTTCATTTAGTCCGGACCAAAAAGGAAAATGATGTGGTCCTGGTCCGCTTAGCGTTCACACTTGCAGTTTTGACAAGCGAACCTAAAGACATAGTGATACAATCACAAGCTGATTAGTTGGGTTGAATGATGTAGATTTTGTGACGGAACTCACCGAACACCCCAAACAAAAGCGGCACTGCACAGATCGACATGACATTGACATCGACATGAAGTACCCATTCACCGTTCGGTCTGCTCAGCACCGCTTTAAGTCGAATACACCAAATGGCATCTGCTGGACTAAGCGCGCTTGTTGTTTGTACATATGATTTTATTTTTACCACCTGTGAACTCACGAAGAGCTCATAAAAGGCACTTTACCTCCTCGTTGCTCCACGTTTGCACTCTGCTCATTTTGTTTTGGATACACTGCTTGTACCCTTCGTTAAATCATGTCGCATAGCGTAGCACCGTCATTTCTTCCTGTTTTCAGTTTTTTAGAGGTATTTGGTCGTTGTTGCATTTGTACTTCAATCGAACCACACCAGAGTTTGTTTGGAAGCGGACTGAGACCCATATTTTTAGTCTTGGTCCGCTTGTTTGGTGCGCACCAGGATTCGGATGGCAGCATTCACACTTACTCAAATGAACCACACTAACAGAGCAATTGCATCACAATTTGCTTTATTCGAACTAAACATGACAAGTGTGAACACACCCTAAAATAGTCCATGTGACATCAGTGGTTTAACCGTAATGTTATGAAGCTACGAGAATACTTCTGATGATGATTCTGAAGAATCAGATTCAGAATGATTCTGATTCAGATTCGCTGATTCAATGGGAATCAACATGACTCGTGATATCGCTCCTTATGCGAATTTCGCAGCTGGTTGAAGATGGATATGAACGTGACTTCTGTGTGAGCTATGCCTCATGTATCGCTACACTCTTGATGATCAACCTTTTTTTTTCCCATTTAACCAAATTTAACCATGGCTCAATGTTGATTACGACAAAAAATTACTTAAACTTGTTCCTTGTTTTCTTCAAAAGGAGCAAAAATCGAGGTTGCATAATTTACTTGTAATGTAAGTGAATGGGGCCAATTTTACAGTATTTAAAAATAGAAACGTGACATTTATAGTTACATAATTGCACTTGTGTAAATGATTTTGTTGAACCTTGTGTATTATTTAGCTATAAGGCTTTTAAGGATTAGTTCACTTCCAAAATAAAAAAATCCTAATAGTTTACTCATCCAAGATGTTTTTCTTTCTTCATTCGAAAAGAAATAAAGGTTTTTGAGGAAAGAATTCCAGGATTTTTCACCATTTAGTGGACTTCAATGGCGATCAACGGGTTGAAGGTCCAAATTGCAGTTTCAATGCAGCTGCAAAAGTCTCTACACGATCCCAGTCGAGGAGGTATAAGGGTCATTTAAAAAAAAAAAAAATGCTCATTTTGCACTAGCTCTGCAATGTACATGCGCGACTTGCACATTACGTAATTACGTTGGAAAGGACATGCGTGATTAGTTCTTCAGCTGTGTACACTGGTTCAGAAAGGTAGGTACGTTCGCTTTGCAAACACTGGGTCAGGTACTTCCGCCCGCATCACGCTTGACCTTTCCAATGTAACTACGTAATGTGTGAAGTCGAACTAGTGCAAGACAATCATTTGTGGTTAAAAAGTATATACATTTTAATTTATTTAAGAAAATGACCAATCGTTTAGCTACATAAGAGCCCTTTCAAACTGCAATGAAATGCAATCTGGACCTTCAACCTGTCCGTCAGGTTGGACCTGGACCGTCAACCTGATAGCACACATACATCACGGAGACGTCTATTTGACATCTGCATTTACATCTGGAAAACGTATTTATTAGAGCGTTTGCTCATTCCTATCAGATGTCAAATAGACATTTATAAGATGTCTTTAAGATGTTTATGATTTAAAATGTATGCAAAACTGACATCTTGCAGACGTCTGTCAGATATTCGTACATAGCAGATGCTTTCCAGATCAAGTGATCTTTAACAGACATCTTGCAGGTGTACAAGTGCTATCTGGGCACGTGCATCACAGAGATGTCTATTTGACGTCTGCATTTACATCTGGAAGACGTATTTATTAGAGCGTTTGCTCATCTGCAATACGTCTATAGGACGTTTCCTATCAGATGTCAAATAGACATTTATAAGATCTCTTTAAGATGTTTATGATTTAAAATGTATGCAAAACTGACATCTTGCAGACGTCTGTCAGATATTCATACACAGCAGATGCTTTCCAGATCAAGTGATCTTTAACAGACATCTTACAGACATACATGTGCTATCTGGGGATGATCCTCATTGAAGTCCACTACATGGAGAAAAATCCTGGAATGTTTTCCTCAAAAACCTTAATTTCTTTTTGACTGAAGAAAGAAAGACATGAACATTTTGGATGACATGGGGGTGAGTAAATTATCAGGAATTTTTTTATTCTGGACGTGAACTAATCCTATAAATCATGCTGTTTATGGTGTTCCATTGTTATGATTATTAAAATAATGTTACCACACGTGTTGTTTATGTCTTGTGGCTATACTGTTGAAACCATGAGTATTTTAATGCTTACTACTTGGATTCATTCACTTTTTATTGTAAGTACCTTATCGTAACCCAGACTTTGGTAGAGAAAATAGGGACAAGTGGACATTTTTATAGTAATTAACATTGACAAAAATTGAGCTTAACTTGTACTAAACCAGGAGTATTTCTTTAAAAGGCTGTTTAAGGTGTCAGGAAACAATAAAACGCCTGCAGCGGCTCTGGCAGTTGCAAAGAAACTGCTTTCCAGTGGCTTAGTCTAGAGGGAGATATTGCAGAATAATAAATAGCCGGGGAAAAGCTTTGCTCGTGTTCACAGAAAGCTTGGTCTTTCTCTTGGGTCTCTCGACTCCTCATATCTGAACTCGGGCAGATCTTCAAACGCTGTGGCCCCCGGCCAGATAAGAGAAGACAGGATGTGGAATGTTACAGATTTGTCCCCCCTCTCCTTTTGTTCCCACTTTGTTTTTGAGTTCTTACTTAGATTCTTTGAGAGAAGCCTCGTGTTCTTGCGTCTCTTCTCTTCTGTCTAAGGGAGGATGTGACCCTGCCGGCTGATGTCATTAGACTGGGGTGGACTGATGGGCTGTTGAGATAGACTAAGTGGGCTGCCCTCATCTTCATTCCCACAAATGATTTTACAGCTGCCGCTATGGTTTTAATTAACCTTAATCTCTTAAATAGTGAGGATATTCCCATTACAAGAATGACACTCACAATACAGTCTTTTGTGCCTCATTTTACGGCACATGTGGCATAATAACGATAACTAGAACAGAAAATTGCAACTTGTCCATTATTTCTTCAAAAACCGAGGTAAATCAAGATTTGTTTTTGTTCTGTTCCTTTAAAAACGTACCAAAACATGATTTATGCTAACATTGTGCTTCTGACTACCATTTCCAAACACTGAAAACAAACTCTAGGCTTCGTGCTTATACAACCAGGGTGAAATTATGATTTCCTTCCCTTTATTGCTGTTTGATTACGGGAACAGAAAGGGTTCCTCGCTGCTATAATAAAGCCTCATTAGCAAAGACAAGCACACATTATGCTAATGGAATTAGCTATTAGCTGTAATTTAAGATGTGGGGCAAGGTGTTGAAAATAGCTGAACTTTGTCTTGGGCTGTGAAGTTGCAACTTTAACTCTATCCTGACAACGTTTTCATGTAGACAGTTTTTTAGCACTCTTTGGAAGTAGTCAATGTCCCAAATAGCATTTTGGACATATTTGAGATGATGCATGATAGATACAGGTGGGACAGCAGTGTGTTGCTGCCACAAAATAGGATTAGGACATGAAAGAAGACTGATTTATCTATATAATAAGGCTCTCACTCTCCCAAAGAGACAGTATCATAATTCAGAATTGCACCCAGGTAATTGTACCTTTAGCTTCTGTTACACTACATTAGTCTTTCGATGGAAGCAGCTGTCAGATGATATTGTATTCTGTGACAGGATGTGATAAGCATCTCAGAAAAATGACAGCTCTGACTCCATGGATATGAACTTAGCCTTTCCTGCTGATGGTGGATTCTGGGAGCTCACCTCCCTCCAGATTCACAAAGCTGTCTGCAGAACAATGAGGTGAGCGTTGACTGCTCTTATATGCTGTGCTGGCCATGGAGCTTTTCGGTGGATATCCACCGGTCTTCAGACCCACCAGTGTTCCTTACTGTGTGGTCTGTCTGACCCTTTACTCTCCCTGTAAAAAAGACAACTCGGATCTGTCGGAATAAGCCATAAACTCAAAGTCCTCCTAAAATGTGAAGTAATTACTAGTAATGACGTGAATCACTGCAGTAGTTTGAGCTTTTACTTTTGAAAATGTTTAGTGGATAACAGAGAAGGTCTGCAATTAATTATTATTAATTCTGTCTGTCCAGAATTAATATATGTAGTGTGGTATACCAGATATTGGCAAAAATTGCTGATCGATTGATTAAATATTTGTATATCGGAATTATTATTATTATTATTATTATTATTATTATTATTATTATTATTATTATTATTATTATTTTAATAAATTCATTTATGAATTTATTAATATATTGGTACTACTAATGTGCAATATATTGGTTACTGGCCAATAACAGTAATAATAATAATAATTATAATAATAAAATTTATGACTAATAATACATTCTATAATACAATATATTAAATTAATTGAATAAATAAACGTTATTATTATTATTTTTATTATTATATTCTTAAGTTATTAAAATAATTTTTGTTTTAGTAATGTGATTATATTGGTTGCCACCACATATTACAGAAATGATTATTATTATAATTATTATTAATTTATTATTATTATTTTAATAAATTAATTTATGAATGTTTTGATATATTGGTAGTGATGTGCAATATATTGGCCAGTAGTAGTAGTAGTAGTAGTAATAATAATAATAATAATACATTCTTTTAAGATATTGAATTAATTTAATAAATAAACATTATTATTATTATATTCTTTAAAGTTATTCAGTAAAATATTTTTTGTTTTAGTAATGTATGATTATATTGGTAACAACCAAATATTACAGAAATTATTATTATTATTATTATTATTATTATTATTATTATTATTATTAATTCATAAATATTATTTCTTTTAAATAATTGGTTTTAGATTTGATATATGATTTAATTTGATTTAATATTTGTTTTATTATTATTATTATTATTATTATTATTATTATTATTATTATTATTATTATCATTATCATCATCATTTTAACAAATATGTTTTTAAATTCTTGTTTTAATTTTAGTTTTTTGTTTTTTAGTCATGTGATTACATAGTTTATCACCCAATCTTAGAGAATTTATGTATTTATTTATTTATTTTTAATTAATAATTTTATATTGATGTATATTGGTAGGGATGTGCATTATTTTGCTTATTGGCCAATAATAATAATAATAATAATAATTATTATTATTATTATTATTCTAAGTTATTAAATTAAGTAATTTTTAAGTAATGTGTGAATATCTTGGTTTTCACCAGATTTTACACAAAATATTATTATTATTATTATTATTTTAACTGTACATTGAAATTTTGTGATGCCTAAATTCACTTGTACTCCAGCTTTTAAATTGTTTTTGTAGATTTAGACAAAATAGTATTGAATTTTAATATTGGCCATTTATTAATCCTTACAAAAAAAAAAAAAAATTAAATAAAATGAATTATCGGTGCATCCCTAAGTTATTGTACCTTCTGGATGCAGTCTGGATCATCTCTGTGGCTGGTGAACTTTGACAGGATAAGGCCAGAGGCCTTGAGCCTTGCTGTTAAGAGCGGATTCAGCCGTCAGGGCTGGAAAAGGGGGACGACTTCATCTTACTGCCAGTAATTAGATCACAGCGGTCACTCGCAGTCGAGAGAGAATAGCAAGCCCGCATACACCACACTGCCACACAATGGATGAATGCAACTGTATCTCTCCTGGCCGGCCCTGGGAGGAGACAAGCGTAAAAAAGGGCTTGAAATGGAAACGCCGGGCAAATGTTGGGTGGGGGCTGGAAGTGATGCGAATGGCCCCGCTGGGAGTCCTTACACCTTTTCATAGTTGTGGTGTCTGACTATCATAAAAAAAAAAGAAAACAGAGAAAGGGAGAGTGTTAATCTCCACTTATTTTCTTTACTATGCACATAGCAGATGTGCAGAAAGCTGGCACTTCCCAGAGGATTGTGGGCTAAATAGTGGGACACGGGTCAATGTGAATGCAAGAGCTAAGAATGGAAATAGTGTTAGTGAAGTTATCACATCCTTCTCTGGTTTCACACAAACATCTCTCTGGAATGGTAAATTAAATGCCTGTTGTGACCTAAAAATGTATCGCGAAATAATAAAGGAATCTCATCCAGTTTTGAAGTCGTTTTAAATCCCGACTGTTGGTCGGCGCTAACAGGTGTTTGTATGTTGGAGTTTTTCCATGCTAGCTAGTACAATGCCGTCCTTATTTGCTGAATACCTGTGTCAGATTGACTCTACAGTCACTTCTCCAGAACAATGAACTCCTTTCTCATTACTCGGTCTCCCTGTACTCCTCTGTCCCGCTGGTATTTCCCTCACTTTTCTCTTGAAAGAGAAAATCTAGTGTGTTTTTGTGTGAGAGGACTCATTCGTTCTCTTTAAGTTGTGGGAGTGTGGACCTTTGTACTTCCAGGTATAAATTTCTTTTGTTCTCCTAAATCAAAGTGGATGATGTGCCAATGTAGAACAGAATTTCTCTCTCTCCCTTTTGCCCTCATATATAAGATGAATCATGTTGTAAATTTAAACCCATAAACGCATAACAATAGGGGGTTTGTTACTTTTTTTGACCTGTTATCTGACTGAAAGAGGGTAGAATGTTCCCAGTGCCAAAGACTTTAGTATTTATGGAGCATCTGATGTACTTCAACATTTTCTGCCCTGAATAATTAGTACTGAAATGTATGCTCGCTCAGGCCATAACTGGCTCCAGCCCTGCATTATTAAACTGATTTATTTTAGCAGACTGCCTGCCATTGATCTTGCCTTAATAAAACTAATGGAATTGGGAGGACATGTTCAGGAAGCTTTGACTTTACTTTTCATGGATAACACAGATTTGTCCTCTGTGGAAGCTCGTTGCCATCACTTCATACAAACTTTGCAGTTCTGAGGGGTTTTTTTCTCTCAGAAGTGTGAGATACAAACTTACAATCGCAAATTAAAAAGTCAGAATGTAATTGGGAGGACATATGTAGGAAGGTTTAACTTAACTTTTTTTTTAATAACACAGATGTGTGCTTTATGGAAGCCTGTTGCCACCACAAAATTAAAAAAAAAAAAATTCTCAAAATTGTGAGATACAAACTCACATTTTTTTCTCTGATATTTTCTCAGAATAAACTCGCAATTACAAGAAAAATCTTAGAGAGTTTTTTTTTTCTCTCAGAATTGCAAATTTATATCTCGCAGTTCTGACTTTAAAATACGCAATTGTGAGTTAAGTCAAAATTATGAGATATAAACTCGAAATTATGAGAAAATATCTTTTCCCCCCTCATAATTGGACATTATAACTCGCATTTGCGAGTTTATATCTCACAATTTTGACTATTTCTCGCAATTGTGAGTTTATTTCCCACAGAATTGTGAGACAAAAAGTCGCAATTACCTTTTTTATTCTTTATTTTGTGGTGTTAATGGGCTTTAATAGTCCTCACTTGAATGCAAGGATGCGCTTAAAAATATGGTTAAAACATGTAAGTTAAAAAAAAATTACCAAAAAAATCATTTGTAATTTAAGTTTTGATTTTATCGCATCAACCTCAAATTATTGTTATTTTTATAATTATCATGATTCTAATTCTACTTATAATATTTATCCATAAAATGACATGACTTTTTATTCTTAAGAAAATATGCCGTTTTTCTTCTCAAGTAAATTATCTTAAAAAAATGATCTCTTAAAATATCTTAAGTGTGATATTTTTCCTAAAATCAATAAAAAAAATGTATTACAGTTTTTTTTTTCTTATAATTTTTGAAATGTTAACTGAAATAAATTATTTTTTTAGCCAGTTACAAGGCGATGTTTCTCATTTTAATTTAGTTAACTGTAAGTACTAAAATAACAAAAAAGAAAAAAAAATTAATACTATATGAAACACACACACACACACACATAAAACCTACTAAAAATGACAAAAACAGATCACAAAACATTAATTTGAACTGTAATGGTAACACTTTACAATAAGGTGTCATTTGTTAATATATTAACATGAACAAACAATGAACAATACATTTATTACAGTATTTAACAATCTAAAATATTTCTTTCTAAAGCTACAATTTATAATGTCTACTTTCTCATTTAATACAAAAATAGCTTTAAAGAATTTTTGTGTGTATTTTCACAGTCAAATTTATTTTGCGATTAATTCGATTAATTAATCGAAACATCATGTAATTAATTAGATTAAAAATTTTAATCGACTGACAGCCCTAAAAAATAGTTGTTCATTGTTAGTTCATGTTAGTTCACACAATGCATTAACTAATGTTAACAAGCATAACTTCTCATTTTAGTAATGTTCTAGGAAATAATAATAATAATAAATTTTATTTATAACGCACTTTACATTCACACAGAATCCCAAAGTGCTACAAGGTAACAAGCAAATAAAAATAAAATCATTTAAAAACTTTTCCAAAAAGATAGGTTTTGAGTCTTCGTTTGAAAACATCCACTGGTTGTGGAATCCGTAAATGTTCAGGAAGTGCATTCCACAAACATGGAGCAGCTGAGCAAAAGGCTCGATCCCCCATAGTACGCAACTTAGTCCTGGGAATTTTTAACAAGTAAGTTGAAGCAGAACGAAGTCCACGTTCAGTAGTTTGTGGAGTAAGAAGCTCCTTGAGGTATGAAGGGGCATTTCCATGGACACACTGGTGGGTAAGAAGAGTGACCTTATAAACAATCCTGGATGATACAGGAAGCCAGTGTAGTGTTTTAAGGATGGGTGTAATATGGTCATATTTGCGAACTCTCATTAAAATCCTAGCAGCACTGTTCTGGATGTACTGCAATCTCTGCAAGCTCTTGCTGGATAATCCGATGAATAGAGCATTACAGTAGTCCAGTCTGGAGGAGACAAAAGCATGAACAAGCTTTTCCGCATCTGCCAGAGTGAGCATAGGACGAAGTCTTGCAATGTGCTTAAGATGGAAATAGGAAGTCTTACACAATTGATTTACATGAGCTTCAAATGTTAAATGAGAGTCCATTTTAATGCCTAAATTTATAGCTGATGTTGAGAGTGGAATAGTTTGACCAGAAAAATTAATACTAGAAATAACAGATGTTTGAACCTGTTGTGAAGTGCCTACTAAAATGGCTTCAGTCTTAGAGCTGTTCAACTGAAGAAAATTCTGCCTCATCCAATTCTCTACCTCCTCCAAACATGCAGTTAGGATAGAGGAAGACAGGACAGCAGAATTTTCTGAGTTTGTCTTGATATAAAGCTGAATGTCATCAGCATAGCAATGAAATGATATTCCATGTCGATTGATGATGTGGCCAAGAGGGAGCATATATAATATGAAGAGAATGGGACCAAGCACTGAACCTTGAGGAACACCACAGGTGACATTATGTGTTAAGGATTTAACCTCTCCCAAGGCCACATATTCCTTTCTCCCAGTTAGATAGGATAAAAACCAGTTATAAACAGAATCAGACAAAGAGACGGTGTGACGTAAGCGATGCAGGAGGATGTTGTGATCTACAGTGTCAAATGCTGCAGTCAAATCCAAAAGGATAAGAACAGACGGAGAGCCAGCATCTGCCGCCATCCGCAGGTCATTTGTGACCCTCACCAGAGCCGTTTCTGTGCTATGGCCAGAACGAAAACCAGACTGGAATTTCTCAAACAAATTGTTTTGTTTTAAGTGGATCTGAAGTTGTGCAGCAACTACCTTTTCCAACACTTTAGAAAGGAATGGAAGATTCGAGATGGGCCTGTAGTTTGCTAAGACTTCTGGATCCAGACATGGTTTTTTAAGGTGTGGTCTGATAACAGCAGTTTTCAAATCAGTTGGAACATGCCCAGACTGAAGAGAGTGATTTACAATCTTGCCAATCAAAGGACTTATAGCACAGAGGTTGGATTTCACCATGGTTGTAGGGAGAGGGTCCAAGGCACAACTTGATGGTTTCATCTTTTTGATTATATCTTCAATCTCTGACTGTGAAACATCAGAGAAAGTGCAAAGAAAGTTTTCTTTGCCTTATGGTCGGACACACCAAGGTCATACACCATAAGGTTACTAATGCTGACAGCACTTGAAATAACCAAGTCCAGTGTGTGGCCCCTGGAATGTGTAGGAGAAAGTGCAAATGGTCAAACTGAAATTAACTAAGATTAATAAATGCTGTACAAGTATTCTTCATTCTTAGTTCATGTTAATGAAAGTAGTTAACTAATGATAACTAATGAAACATTATTGTAAAGTGTAACCACTATGATAGTATCTTGATCATACTGAAATAACACTGACAGTACTAAAATACCCCCCAAAAAAAAACACTAACTGAAATTTAGGGCACTTGGTCTCCATGTGAACTAAGGTTGGCATGATTGATGGTGTATTCATGCACGTATAGTTTCCACAGGAAATCAATTAGGCCGAGGCTTTGACCTGTGCGCAAGCGTTTTGACAGGCTTCTGCTTTTCTTCGGAGATCTGCCTAAACCATCTGTGAGATGTTTCAACAGGTATCGCACAAAGCCCCTTGTTGAGGTTGCCTCTGCAAGTTCTTTCACGTTTCCCTTTTTTGTCTCTCTGATGCCAGTGTAAACTTTGCATGATGCATTGCTTGCCAGTTCTTTCCATGGTGCATTTTTTTGAAGTGCCACAACTGAAAAAAGTAACAGTCAGGGCAGATACCTGTACCGTAGATGCTGACTTGTGTAAGAGGGTTAACCGAAGAGATAAACATTCTGCTTTTTCCAAAACAGCACATTCGAGATTCAGGAGAAGATGGTTGATATCTGATACAATCAGCATTTTTTCAAATTGTTTGCCAATTTTTTTTATCATCTGGAATGGTTGAGTCAGATTCGATCTTAAAGTATGAACATGAGCACCATGTTGTTTTGGAATGCGAGTAGTAACATTCACAGTAGGAGAAGTATTAGTCTCAATGTTATTTTGCTGCATTATGGTGCTGCGTTCATCTGGACTAATGTTTCTTTTTGCTGGGTGGTCTCTACAGTATCAAAGAATATCAATACTCACAGGGAAAAAAAGAAGTAAGTTGGCGAACAATGGTGTCTTTTACACCGCTGCTTCCTTTATTTTGGCACTAGATAGCAGACTGTCTGGCTTCCATTTTTTCTGTAATGCTTAGTGTCATGCTATTGTTTGTTTGCTGAATAATTGAAAATGTGAGTGCAATCTCAGAATGCTGCTGTCCCGGAGTGACCCATATTTGTTGGTCACGTGACCTGCGGCTGACTTTCTGAATGGCTGGGCAGAAACAGAGGCTATACTGTAAGGGTGTGAGAGCATGTGTGTCGTGTGTGTCATAGTCTGAACTCTGTCTTTTATTGTCTAGGGTTATATTTAGAAGTAACCATGGTTATATGTTGTGCCAAATGTATCCAAATCATTAATCATTGCGATTTTTAATCGTATTTTTTAATTTTTTTTTTGCAAGTAATTTAGTTTTTGCAAGTTTCTATCTCGCTATTCTGACTTTATTTCTCAGAATTGTGAGTTTATTTCTTAGAATTGCAAGCTTGTCTGACTTTTTCTGACTTTTTAACTTGCGATTGCAAGTTTAGATCTCACAATTATGACTTTATTTCTCAGAATTGCAAGTTTATTTCTTAGAATTGTGAGTTTGTCTCGCAATTCTGAGAAATGAAGTCAGAGTTGTGAGATATAAACTTGCATTTGCAAGTTATAAGTCAGAAATGTGAGATAAACTCGCAAATGTGACTTTTTCTCAGAATTGCATGATATAAACTAGCAATTGTGAGGCAAAAAGTCATTTTTGCATGTTTATCTCACATTTCTGATTTAAAACTCTCAATTGCAAGTTTCTATCTCGCAATTCTGACTTTATTTCTCAGAATTGCAAGTTTATTTCTCAGAATTGTGAGTTTGTCTCGCAATTCTGAGAAATAAAGTCAGAGTTGTGAGATATAAAATTGTATTTGCAAGTTCTAAGTCAGATATGTGAGATAAACTCACAAAAATGACTTTTTCTCAGAATTGCATAATATAAACTAGCAATTGTGAGGTAAAAAGTCATTTTTGCATGTTTATCTCACAGTTCTGATTTAAAACTCTCAATTGCAAGTTTCTGTCTCGCAATTCTGACTTTATTTCTCAGAATTGTGAGTTTATTTCTTAGAATTGCAAGCTTGTCTGACTTTTTCTGACTTTTTAACTTGCAATTGCAAGTTTATATCTTGCAATTCTGACTTTATTTCTCAGAATTGAGTTTGTCTCGCAATTCGGAGAAATAAAGTCAGAGTTATGAGATATAAACTTGCATTTGCAAGTTATAAGTCAGAAATGTGAGATAAACTCGCAAATATGACTTTTTCTCAGAATTGCATGATATAAACTAGCAATTGTGAGGCATAAAGTCATTTTTGCATGTTTATCTCACATTTCTGATTTAAAACTCTCAATTGCAAGTTTATATCTCGCAATTCTGACTTTATTTCTCAGAAACGCAAGTTTATTTCGTAGGATTCTGAGTTTGTCTCACAATTCTGATTTTCTACCTTGCAATTGCGAGTTTATATCGTGCAATTCTGAGAAAAAAAGTCATATTTGCGAGTTTATCTCACATTTCTGACTTATAACTTGCAATTGCGAGTTTATATCTTACAATTTGGAGAAAAAAATAAAAACTGAGAGTTCGTATCATGCAATTCTGAGAAATAAAGTTGCAAGAAATTAAATTGCAAGATGTAAACTCGCAATTTCGAGAAAAAAAGTCACAATTATCTTTTTTTTTTTTTATTTAGTGGCGGAAAAGGGCTTCATTACTTTTTAGGGCATATGTGACTAAAAAGTAGATATGTTTGCTTATTTGTTACATAGTGTTTTTTTAGAAACTTCAAATCATTGTTGTTTTTGTATTATTGAAATACAGTTATAGCTTTTATAAATATTATGGATTATCTATGTCTATATAGTTTTTAATTTACATTTTTAATTCAGTTTTAGTCATTTTAGTACATCAAGCTAATTAAAAAATGAGAAATATTGGCCATTGGCAACTAGCTGAATTTAAAATTGTTTTATAAAATGTTTTATTTATATTATTTTTATTATAATTATATTTATATATTTTAGTTTAGTCTTGTTTTTAGATTTTAGTTTTAGATTAGGTTTAGTCTAGCCTTAGTTTAGTCTTGCATAGACAGACCTTCAGACTGACGGCTAAAGGTCTGGGAACCGCTTTGAATGGCCAAGGCCCGCCCAAGAGGCCATATGACTGACAGGTAAAGCAACCAATCGCGTTTTGTTTTGTGCCGCGTCATGTTTAGGGACATGGAAATGTCCTCACAATAACAGACTCTTGGACGTATTTTCAAAAGTCTGCCATAAACTTTACATGTTTTTGAATGTCCAGCTTCCATGATGGTGTTTGGCAACACGGCATCTTTTTGTTTCCGGGCAGAACGTTAAAGAACATGACACACACGTCTACTGGAAATCCTTTAGTCTGTGGATGTGACGTCTGAGGCTGAGACTAGGCTTTCCTTACACCTTGCACTTGTTTCCTGTGCACTGGCAGGATTGTTTGGCTGAGTGAGTATGGCAATATGGGACTCATTAGAGACAGAAGGAGATTACAGGCCTCTGTTCTTGTGACTGGGGTCAAAGGGCACGCTTGAAATAAGGGGTGGCAGGCTGTGTGGGAATATTCATTCAGACGCCCAGTGTGCAGTTGTGCATAAGGAAGGAATAAGAGTGTAGGAAATACCTCGGTAACTTGCAATAATAAAAACAATACATCTTTCAGCGTTTGACATGTTATCACTACAACCTGCTATTCTTTGCTTTTGTTCTTTCAACTTGTGAAAGGAAATGAGGCAAGCGTTGGAACCTAGTGTTTTGTAGACTTGACTTGGGAATGAGTGCCTCGCACATAAACACTGTGCACGGACCGCAAACTTGTTTGGATTGTGACATTGTGGTTTTTTACGTCAACGTAACACTCTGTTTATTGTAAATATGACACATGATGCATAAGATTACATCTAAGATTTACTTCGTTTTAAGCTGAAATACTCGTAATGTAAGATGTGACACATTCAAGCTTCCTGAAACAGCTAAACAGCTAGGATTCTTGAGTTATGACTTTTTTGTCCCCAGGCTATCAAAACTACACTTAAAGCATGTGGTTATAAGAACTTGCTAACAAATAGACAGACTCAGCAAGTTTACGATTTTAAACGCATCACTTTTTCACTCCTATCCACGAATAAAGTGATTGCTTTAGGAAACTGTCTCCCATATCAAAAGGCTACTGTAAAGCTGCAATATATTGATCTGGCTAGACTGTCTACTCTTAGATATGCTGACTTAAATGCCACTTTTATACTGCTGATATGAGTTTTTGTTGCTTTAAATGACTAAAGTGAATGAATCTGTGTAATAAACTTTTTTTTTTTTTTTACAATTTATATAAAATCACTGGTTTAGTTAATAGCTAATCTTTAGATTTTACACCAGTTGTATGTAATGCTGTAAAAATTATTTTGGCTTATATACAGTCTCGGCTGATATCATGTAACCGGAGACCCAGCTGACTTGAAGTGATACTGGTCTCAAAGTTGTCCCTGGAACTCAATACTGATCTTCAGAGATTACTTTAATAAATAACAGCTATCCAAAGGAGGATTACAGGCTTTTACAAACAACAGATTCTCATCTGTTATTTTTTTTCCCCAGTCGATGTTGATATTCCAGTGACAGATGAATGGAAATTTTATGAATCAAGGTCAGAGTCAGAGGAGAGAAATGTCCATTCCTCAGGGTGGCCCGAGGCTCATTTAAAGAGGAAGAGATAAAGCGCTGATGTGGGCGAGTTTGGACTGTGATTAAAATGACTCACTCATGATTTAGGAAAACGCAAATGAATTGCCCCCGTCAGCCACGCAAACATAACCTTGTTAGTCAACTCATACAGACAGTTTCACCTTGTTTTTCAGCACTTTTATTCAGCAAGATGGAATAAATTGATCAAAACTGATAGTAAAGCATTTATGATGATAGAAATTGTTATAGGAATAATATATTAAACAATTCTATTTCTTTTGTACCTTCTGTTCATCAAAGAATCCTGTTTAAAAAAAAAAATATTGTGTTTGCCACAAAAATATTAAGCAGCACAGCTGTTTTCACATTCAGAATAGTAAATAAAAGTTTATTACGCAGCAAATCAGCATATTAGAATGATTTCTGAAGACTGGAGTAATAATGCTGAAAATTCAGCTTTGCGTCACAGTATATTTTAAAGCATATTAATATAGAATAAGTTGCTTTAAATTGTAAAAATCTTTCTTATATTATAAACAAACAAAAAAAATTCTCATTGTGGTAAACTGTTCATTTATACAGAAGCGGGAAGTGTTTTTTTTCCTCCTCCGACAGAAAAAGGAAGACTTGAGGGACTGCTGTTGTTATAATTTCATTAGTTCAGCTGTTAAAAGCAAAATACGGTTTTGATTTAGGGCTTCCTGAGTTTAGAGACTCAGAAGCACAACATTAATCATTTGCTTCACTTCAGTTTAAGCCTGCTAAACCATTACTGTGAAAAGAAATTGCCTTTGGCTACAATAAAAAAAAAAAAAAAAATACTTTGATATATTGTTTTTGTTTTTCAAAGCTTTCACAAGCCACAGCAAATTTCAGATTATATGTTTCCAACATAAGATGTTGCACAATAAAATCCTGTAAATACATGTTGTTCGTCTTACGACACAGAAGGTTTGTCAACAATTATCTTTGACAATAGGGAATAAAAGAGTTTTATTTTCACAAAACATACCTTTGTGTTATCTTTTCTTTTTTTCTTTTTTTTGACATTTGGGTAGCTGACAAATAAAAATTGGACTGGATCCTATGGTGTGACATAGCAAAAATGTAGGGAAAAAAAAACTGAACATACAAACAACATGAGAAAAATGTATCTTACAGTTACAAATAGCATGAGAGAGGTTTATCTTCAGTTTTTTTTCTTTTTTGTTTACATTTTTCTGTCATGCCATAGGACACAATGATACATCAACTAAACATTTTTGGTGTTATCTTATGAATATGGTAGTTACTCAGTAACATGGTGTGTTTTGAAGACCTTTACAACAGTACTTGTAGGCATAACTGAAATCTCTGGTGCTGTTTTTTTCTCTGTAATAACACTACCAGTCAAAAGTTTTTGAACAGTAAGATTTTTAAATGAGTCTCTTCTGCTCACCAAGCCTGCATTTATTTGATCCAAAGTACAGCAAAAACAGTGACATTTTAAAATATTTTCACTATTTAAAATAACTGTTTTCTATTTGAATATATTTAAAAATGTAATTTATTCCTGTGATTTCAAAACTGAATTTTAAGCATAATTTCTCCAGTCCCATTATCTTTCAGAAATCATTCCAATATTCTGAATTTCTGTTCAAAAACATTAATAGCTAAGTATATTTTTTTTCAGGTGATGAATAGAAAGTTCAGATGAACAGCATTTATCTGAAATAGAAATCTTTTGTAACATTATAAACGTCTTTATCATCACTTTTGATCAATTTAAAGCATCCTTGCTAAATAAAAGTATTCATTTCAATCATTTCTTTCACAAAAAAGATGATACTGACTCCAAGCCTTTGAATTGTATAGTGTATAATGTTACAAAAGCTTTTTATTTCAGAGAAATGCTGATCTTTGGATCTTTCTATTCATCAAAGAATCCTGGAAAATAAAATTCTCAACTGTTTTCGGTATTGAAATAATAATAAAATTGAATAATAATAATAATAATAATGTTTATTGAAAGCAAATCAGCGTATTAGAATAGTTTCTGAAGGATCAGGTGACACTGAAGACTGAAGTAATGATGCTGAAAATTTAGCTTTGATCACAGGAATAAATTTAAATATATTTCAATTCAAATATATTCAAATAGAAGACATTATTTTAAAAATGATTTTAAATAGTAAAAATATTTCTATTTTACTGTTTTTGCTGTACTTTGGATCAAATAAATGCAAAAAAAAAAACATTAAAAATCTTACAGTTCAAAAACTTTTGACTGGTAGTGTAATTTGCATCAAATTCATAGTAAATCGATGTACAATATGGTATCCGTGTCTAAAGAAGTTTACGGGACAGGGCTAAAGGTGACTCTGGCATGGGGTGTAAACGGGGCACCAGAGATGTGAGGCTGAGGCTGGAGATATGAGACGGAACAGCTGGAGTGAACGGTAACACATGGCTCCTGCTGATGGATCACAGCAGCAGGGCAGTCCTCGACCATTTATTTATTTTCATTGCTCAGCCCTCAAGAGAGGTACAGCAGCTGCTGTTTGGAAACGGTAGATTAGGATATGAAACACGCAAAGGGCATTAGTGTGTATTTCACGTCTGAATATCCCCTCGGGGTTCTTGTAAATTAATTTACGCTAAGCCCCATACATCATTCCTTTTTGAGCGTTATAGATCGTGACTAATGCCATGTTTTGATTCTGTCTCAGAATGTTGCACAGAATGGATTATTATAGCAAATACAAATGAACCATTCAGCTTGATGTTTGTTATGATTGTTTGGAGAGTAATTATCTGGTTTCTGGTTATGTGATTATCTTCCTCATTGCAGGCCTGCCATTGATACCGTTATTGATGAGTCATTTGATACTGCTCCATTTCTTCAGGATTATGTGATGTGTTTGTAAACGCACATGACACAAAAGAGAAGAAATTGTTAAATAAAGTCGTTATTTTTGTTTTCATTACGCATAAAAAATTATTCTAGTAGCTTCATTAAATTACAGATGAACTTCTAAAGTCACATGGACTGTTTTAACAATGTCCTTACTACCTTTATGGGTCTTGAACATGATAGTTGTGTTGCCGTCTATGCAGGGTCAGAAAGCTCTCAGATTTCAGCAAAAACAATTTAATTTGTGTTACGAAGATGTAAAAAGTTCTTACAGGTTTGAAATGACATGAGGGCGAGTAATTAATGACAAAACTTTCTTTTTTTATGTCATCTATCCCTTTAAAAGTACTGAAAGAACCATTAATGGAGCCACTGAGGTAAATTCTAACTGTAATCATGAAATTTTTCGCAAATCTCATCCTTTCTGACTGCTGCGGATCAATGCTGTAGAAAATGCGCTTTTCTTCTGTGGACTCACCTTCCATTAAGACTGCAGCTGTATGGTACATAAAGCAGTACATAGGCTGAGATCCATCCGCTGGCTGGGGTATATGGCCCATTCTTCTTTTGGCCAACCAAAATGGGCCGGGGGGTGGACGTTGAAGTTGCATTGGAACCTGCATACTTATTGCATTAAGTGCAATCAATAAATTCCTCCTTTGTGCACTGTGCTGGCACATCCCCTTCTCTGAATCTCAATAAAGTAGAGTGCTCTCCTTGTAATGAAGATTGCTGTGCAACTTGATTACTTTTAGTGCATTCAAAGTGAGCCGCCCTGCACTGCAATTTCCCTGATGGTGTAGGCCCGGTCCCCGGGTTTAAATCGGCACCTTAAAGCCGCCTCGCGGAGGCGGATTGTGACTGGCAGCCCCGTATTTTTCACAGTGGAGCGAAAGTCGATTCTGTTTTTTGCAGTGAGTCTGTTTTTATAAGATAACGACAGTTCTTGCAACTTTGATTGATAAGCCGGTAGCAGCTAGAATAAGAGATTTGAGTGATTTCCAAAATTGTTTTTTTCCATATTTCTTTAGACGAAAGAGTGGGCGGCAGTCTATGAGGAAAAAAGAACGTAAGCTATCTCAACTCTGCTTTATTGAATCTCGTACTTTTCTAAAGCTACATGATCATTTAGCCTAATTTGCTGTCCCATTCAACACTCCTATATGACACAAACCCTGATTTGAAGACTTTGAAGGACGTTTTTTGTCTGGCGTACTCACTATGTTTTGGCAACATACAAAAGAGTACACGTGCAGACCAGACATGATGCGTATCATGTCGATGGGGGGCCGGGGAGAAGAGTCATATTTTGTCTAGCGTCTTGCCCCAGCGCAGGTTATCTCTGCATCACGGCACCAGCAGCCTGATAGAGGAAGAGCATCAAGCCCCTCCTCCCCTTGCCCCTTCTCTCACATCTTTACACACAACAACAGATCTTAAACCCTCTGAAGTACTGCTGACCTCATGTATGATCCAGTGCAAAGCACTAGTAGGCGCCTTTCAATACGTCCCCCGCGGGACCTTACCAATTTCTCACACTTTCTTTTAAAAAAGCCCTAAGCACCTGAGTCCATTATTAACTTCCCTTTGAGCACATTGATATGCTTTGTGTTTCAGGTCAGCCCGTGCTTTACACAGGGTCAGCTTTGATGCTTTCAAGCACAATTGCTCATCTGGCAGGGTTCCTCATCCAGTTTTTCTGTCTTTTAAGTCGACATGAAATTGAAATCCACTCAATTTTTTTTCTTAATTCACTTTTTTGGTCTTACTGTGATTCATTTTCCATTGTATGGTGTTACAAAGATTAAAAATTTCTGTCTTTTGTAGTCTTTCTTTTAAAATGCTCTAACTGTGCCTTTTCTGAAATGACTTTCCTTTCCTGATGACATCACTAAGGCCTTGTGAGCTATTGGTTAATATCGACCAATAGTCAAATAGCTACAGTATGTAGCTTTATGGTATTAAAACTTCAAAGTTGATGTAAAATTGTTAAGGTTTTTAGTGTGAATCGAGCCTTATTTTGATATTTAATTATCATACAGTTTAGGTCAAAAGTTTACACCCCCCTTGCAGAATCTGCAAAATGTTAATTATTTTACCAAAATAAGAGGGATCATACAAAATGCATGTTATTGTTTATTTAGTACTGACCTGAATAAGATATTTCACATAAAAGATGTTTACATATAGTCCACAAGAGAAAAAAATAGTTGAATTTATAAAAAATGACCCCGTTCAAAAGTTTACATCCCCTTGATTCTTAATACTGTGTTCTTACCTGAATGAATTTGAAGATCAGGGTAAATTTAACTTATTTTGTCTTCTGGGAAACATGTAAGTATCTCACAAGTATTTCATATGAACCCTTTTATTTTGGTAAAACAGGCTAATTAACATTTTGCAGATTCTGAAAGGAGTATGTAAACTTTTGACCTCAACTGTATATAAACATTTTCCAAAGGATAAAATCAAGTTTTCTCTCAATACATATTCAGTTTTACTCAAAAGTGTCAGATTAAGGAAGGAGAATGGGTTGAAAATGGCAAGTCAGACATGTTTTATTGTTAAGGAGTTTGAGGTTAGTCTTTTTCTTTCAAAAAGAGATCATCTTTACCATTGTCAAGGATTTTCGAGGGAGTTTTTGTAAGGATTTGTCCGTTTATACGCTCTCTGCTTATACTCTCATTTCTTCCCCATTTTCTGTTTTAGAAACTATTGTGATCTATCATGAAGCCATTCGTTTATATTCGAAGCGGGGAGCTCAAGTGTATCTCAATCTGCTTTTAAATATGCATGACGGTAAAAGGCGACTGTCCTGGTTACTGGATTTTGGCTCTTGGTGAAGCCGGCTGGGGAAATTATACATGTGTCTGGTCTTGCTGTAAATATTTCAGTGAGTGTCAGCGAGTTGAAAGATGGCAGCTGAGGAAAGGATGGAGCTTGGCAGACCTCAGTACACTACTATATTGAAGACATAAACTGTCAACTGTTCAACCTCACTGTGCGGATGCATAGCTGTGCTTTTAGACGCTCTTTGTTTGATGTTGCAGCTGTGTTGCATTACATATCCCTTCAGGGATAAAGAAACTATCTACCTTCCCATCTACCTACATCTGAAGGGAAATTACTCTCTACATCTTGATACTCTTGAGAGGTCTTGTCTGAAAGCAGCTTTGAATATTTTGCATAATATCTCCAAACTGGCTGCACGTACCCTGAGAATGACTTGTAGAGTATAAAAATAGACATTTTGAAGTGTCAATTTTGATTTCATAGTCTACTCATGTAGTTAAAAGCAATCCCAAAATGCATTCATTGAGAGAAATGCCTTTTAAAAATGTATGGGTCATGTACTGTCGGTGTAGTGTTACAAATCATTCACTTGATGGTACAATTATGGTTAGCATGTTGCTTATGTAGGCTATAGACCTCAGGGCATCTTGCTAGGTTATGGCTCAGAGATAAGTTGGTTGCCAGATTTTTCTGTACTCTAACATGACTTTTTTTCTCTCCTTCTCTTTCATGTTCCATCACTGGCCTTGCGGACTGCCATTTCAGGTAAGACACTCGCTGACTTTCATCATCCCTCAATAAGCCGTCATCTGTCTCTATATCGCTCCTCTTTTCTTCTCTCCACATACCCGGTGCTTTGTCACATCTCCATCAGCTATAATTGCAGCCCTCATGCCTTTCCTTCGGTCTTTCTTCCAAGACTGCTCATGTTGATGCAGGAAGTAAATACAAACAACACCATGTTGTCAGACAGCAACTTTATGCGCAAACATGCAGTGCTAAATATGTTCATTATTCTCATTTGTGCAGCAATCAATTATTTATATTTATTAGGGATTTCAGTTGATAGAAAGAAAGAAAGAAAGAAAGAAAGAAAGAAAGCATACCCTGCTGAAAAAACAATAGAAACCATCACAGAAATTCTAATGGTTTTACTACAAATACCATTACAAACATTACAAACCATCAACTTTTAACCATTAAAACCATTAAAAAATGGTTTTCTCTAGTGAGTTCAATCAATTACCAGTAGAAACCCACAAGGTCCAATACAGTTTCCATTAAAACCAATACAAATTCCATTATAAATAGTAAATCCATTACAAATTTTGTGATGGTGTCTGTCCTTTTTTTCAGCTGGGTATTTATTGTTCTGTATTGAGAGCAACCATTTCTCTTCTTATACTACCTTCTGTACACTATAATGTTTTTTTTTTTTTAAGGTTGTAAATAAAAGAAAGATTACTGGAGTATTATTTAACAGGAAAAACAATTTCAGCTATTCTACTCCAAAATTCAATGTGTAATTCAGTGTTTTACTTGACATTTCTTTAGGATTGTTTGTGAAATTTACTAGCAGTTTCTGAGTGAAAATGCTTACGCTAATTTTTTGTCAATTAAGTTAGCTTAGCAACATCTGAGCAAGGATCAATTTTTTACCAAGTTTGTCTTGGTATTTGATTGTATCATTTAGCATGAAAAATGTACACTTTAAATGTGCATCACCATTAGCTGTTCAGTCATTCTATAATTGTGGGTACATCTCATGTCTGTGAAGTATATTTTTAATATATTTTCATCAATATAAAGCTCCGATGCTTAATTTTCTAGTACACAGTATATTTTCCCAATCACACTACTATATGTTGAAAAAGCCATAACTTTTGTTTAAAAATGATGTTCATATCACAGAACCCTGGTTTTCAGCTGTCCGATTTTGTAAAGTTGCTCATTCTACTCTGCATTTAAGCATGAAAATTACCTCAAATATAAATTAATTTCATAGTTTTGCCTTCAGTCAGATTAGGTTATCAAGACATTTTGGTGTGCGCTTCAAAAATAAGTGTTTATTGTGATATAACTTGTTTCATTTGCACCGAAAAACCATTGTCAACAAAGCTACCCACTACAACCCCCCCCTCCCCCCACTCTCAAAAATGAACGGTTTGATTAATTTTCGCATTATTTGCACAGTATGATGATAGTTCCTCTGGATGAAACACTAGAAGTTATGTTCTCTCCCTTTCCCCTAATATTGGTTAAACTAGCAAACCTGTGTCAACAGTACTACACAAGTATTATTGCTGCAAATTTTAACAAGACAATTTAACTAAAACTTGCTGTGTTTATGAAAATATATTTTTAAACATACCATATGCTCAGTAGTTCTAAGCTTCCATGTTGAGTATAGGCCCAAAACACTAAAAATGTCAGCTAAGTTACCTGTCAACTGTGTACCAGTTGTCAACCCAGTAAAGGTAACATGGTGGACAGTAGCAAACATAAATGGTATTTTATGCACATATTCCTACAGATCACCTTTATTTATATAGTACTTTATACAATATAGATTGTTCAAAAGCAGCTGTAAGGTCATGTTTGGGTTTTTGGGAAACAGGAAAATTTTTTTCTTCATGTTTTCAAATTCTAAATGTACTCCTAATTATAGAATGACCCTGTTATTGTGTTGATTAGCCACCATTTTCTTTTCCTCTACTCTTTTCTGTCATTAGCTTAGCAAAATGCTAATCCCAAAGAGTCAGTTGTTAGTCACGTTCATTTTGTGCTTCTTGTGTCTGTTATTTGTGTCGTTTTTGGAGTTGTTGACTGTGTATAGTTTCAAATCATTGTTAGAATGCTACCTGAGTAGACTGTTTCTGTCATTAGCTTAGCAACATGCTAATCCCATGAAGTGAGTCATTAGTCACGTCTCTTGTGTGTTATTTGTGTAGTTCTTGGAGTTTTAGAGTTTCAAATCAGTGTAGAGTTTCAAATCGCCCATTTATGCTGTTAGTATGCTACCTCAGTAGACAGTTGTCTGTATAGGCTGTAGACAGCAAGGCAGCTCACTAGCTTTGGTTGGTTGACAGATTTACCAGACTGATTGTAGATAGTAAAAGTTGTTACAGAATTTACATACAGGTCAGAGAGTGTATTTAGTTGCATTTTATCATGCTATTTGTTATTGTGTGTTGATAGCCACCATTTCTTTTCCTCTAGCCTTTTCTGTCATTAGCTTAGCAACATGCTAATCCCATGGAGTGAGTTGTTAGTCACGTCTCTTGTGTGCGTTATTTGTGTAGTTCTTGAAGTTGTTGACTGTGTAGAGTTTTAGATCATTGTTAGTATGCTACCTTAGTCGACAGTTTGGAACAGTCACTCAGTCAGTTTTTTGGAACAGAGCTAATGAGTTAGTTGCCAGATTTACCAAAGAGACTGAATATGGTAAGAATTATTACAGAATTTACATACAGATCAGAGGGTGTAATTGGTCACATTTTATCATGTTATTTGTTATTGTGTGTTGATAGCCACCATTTCTTTTCCTCTACTCTTTTCTGTCATTAGCTTAGCAACATGCTAATTCCATGGTGTTAGTTGTTAGTCACGTCTCTTATGTGTGTTTTTTGCGTAGTTTTTGGAGTTTTAGAGTTTCAAATCATAGTGTAGAGTTTCAAATTGCCCATTTATGTTGTTAGTATGCTACCTCAGTAGACGGTTTTCTATATAGGCTGTAGACAGCAAGGCAGCTCACTAGCTTTTGGAACAGAGCTAATAGTTGGTTGCCAGATTTACCAGGCTAATCATCTCTTGAAGATGGTAAGAATACGTGATCTACATACACGTCAGAGGGTGTAATTGGTTGCGTTTTTATCATGTTATTTGTTATCGTGTTGATAGCCACCATTTCTTTTCCTCTACTCTTTTCTGTCATTAGCTTAACGACATGCTAATCCCATGGAGTTAGTTGTTAGTCACGTCTCTTATGTGTGTTATTTGTGTAGTTCTTGGAGTTTTAGAGTTTCAAATCATAGTGTAGAGTTTCAAATCGCCCATTTATGTTGTTAGTATGCTACCTCAGTAGACAGTTGTCTGTATAGGCTGTAGAAAGCAAGGCAGCTCACTAGCATTTGAAACAGAGCCAATACTTGGTTGCCAGATTTGCCAGGCTAATCGTCTCTTGAAGATGGTAAGAATACAGAATCTACATAAAGGTCAGAGGGTGTAACTGGTTACGTTTTTATCATGTTATTTGTTTTTGAATATTGATAGCCACCATTTCCTTTCTTCTGTTTTCTTCCGCAGTACTTCCTTTACCCCAGCCCTCTTGTAAACTGGTGTCTGCACCTGTCACGCCTTGACAGAGAAAGACAATGAGAGAATGGGATGGAATAGCAATGTGTGTGTCTGTTCTCAAGTGCTTTCATATGCAGTGTTGGCCAGTGTACGGCGGTCCTGCTGTGAACAAACAGCCCCCTCTGCTCCTCTCAGCCAAGCGTTTGTAACGTTTTCTCTGTGTCTGCTGGGTGGATGAATCAATACACATAAAAATGTGTCCAATGATAAAAAAAAAACAAGTGAAAAAGCAAAACCATTCAGTTCCAAACAGATGCATATTGCTTCCATTTATGATCTTAAAATGAGTGGACGCCCACAGTTTCTAGAGCATCCTGTCCAAGTAGTCTTTTTTTATACTTACCCAGGAAGTTTCACATGAAAAGCGGTGCTGACAATCGTCCTCACAATCGTCATTGTGAGGAAGCCGTGTGCTTTTTTTGTCAGTGGTGGGCCTGTGCTTTTAAGCCGTCCTTTCTAAGGACGTCCTTTATCATGTATATTAAAAGCCAGGAGACAGTCAAAACAAGCCCTGTGTCTCATAAAGCGGACGTGAGGGAGAGGCCCTTTCATCTGCTGAAGCCCGTCCCTTCCTGTAAACCTCCTAGCGCCCTCTTCGGCACCTCACTCACCGATCTAAATGGCTCTTTTATTGGGTCCTATCTCATGGGAGTGGGTGATTGTCCCGTTACTGAGCGTGTATCCCAGCTGGCATTGCACTGGCTGAGCTCAGACACTGATAATGAAGCATAATGCGGAGAGTGCAGTCTAACAGAATGCTAATATTTGTCTTTGTGCATTCTTCAAATTGAATGGTGCAGTTTTTATTCTCCATCAGCTGTTTATTTTTTTTATCTTTGCCTGGTGCTAACTCAGCGTTAACGGGCCGCTTCATTAAAGCAGAGTGCCGTAGTGTCAGAGCCAAACACTGCGGCCTTTGTATTGGTTAATAGGATTTTTATGCTCCCCCTGCCCTCTGTGGTTTCAAAATGTTTTAACTATTAATTTTCCCAGAACTGTTAAAGAGCTGTGGGTGGGAAAGTTCACCTAGCTGCTCTAGCATGTCTCGCTACTGTGGGTTTAAGTTAAAAATTGATCTTTTTAGCTATTTTATTGTACAAAGTAATAAAAAAACAAATGGTTATATATAAAGAACTAACATTATGTATTGGTGCTTCTAACTTCGAAAATTATGCATCTTTTCTTTTATTCCAAAAATCATTAGGATATAAAGTAAAGATCATGTTCCATGAAGATATTTCATAAATTTCCTTACGTAAATATATCAAAACTTAATTTTTGATTAGTAATATGCATTGCTAAGAACTTCATTTGGACAACTTTGAAGGTGATTTTCTCAATATTTAGATTTTGTTTTTTTTGCACCCTCAGATAGTTGTATTTTGGCCAAAAACGTATTTATTCAGCTTTCAGATGATGTACAAGTCTCAATTTCACAAAACTGACCCATATGACTGGTTTTGTGGTCCAGGGTCACATATGTTTGCCTTCCAACGATAATGGAATGTACATTAGTTGGAAAAAACGAAAATAGTTTATCTTTTTTATCCTATTTTTTGTTATATTTATTGGCTTAGTCAGTTTCTTTGCCGGTTTTGGTTCTTTTGCTGTTGTAGACTGTAAGGACCTTCAAAATCAGCTGGTGAACTGAAAAATTTATTTTTCTGGCAATGACAGAGACAGTCACCTTTACCAAATTGAAAGACTCACCCAGACCAATGACACAGACATAACATTTGCCTGTAACATTTTCAGAGGACACGTCTGAGGCAGTGCTCACCTTTAAATCATACTGATTAGTTTGTTTATTTAGGGTTCACCCTTGCGTTTAACCTTGACATTTGATATTTAGCTTGCTACGGTTCTGTACACACTTTCTATGATATGTTTTGTAATCCTGTATTGCATTTTATTGAATTTTACAATAAATTAACTGTGGGTGGGCTCGGAAAATGAATTGTTTGTTGGTTTCAGGGTCAAAATGTCTGAGACCTCTAGTGAAAATACATGTTTCTAATTTAATGCACATATATTATCTAGGGCTGTCAAACGATTAATCGCGATTAATCGCATACAAAATAAAGGTTTGAGTTTGCCTAATATATGTGTGTGTATTGTTTGTAATTACTATGTATATATAAATACAAACACATTCATGTATATATTTAAGAAATATTTACAAGTATATGTATTTATTATATTTTTGATATAATTTATATTATATATAAATAAAATAATTTGTACTTAATATATTTCTCTTAAATAAATACATTAATTTGTGTGTATTTATATATACATAATAATTACACACAGTACACACACATATATTAGGCAAACTCAAACTTTTATTTTGTATGCGATTAATTGCGATTAATCGTTTGACAGCCCTAATATTATCACTTCACTAGTATTAGTACATCTTTAGCATAAAATGAGTGAGTGAAATGTATTTGGTTTGTTCTCCTTTTGGTTTAATGAAAACAAATGTACTTATTTTTTTAGTGACCTTGAAACTGTGTAGAATCTGAAATATTTATTATTAATAAAATTTATATATTTTAATTATTTTTTTAGTGACACTGAAAAGTGTAGATTCTAAAATATTTATTGTTAATAACATTTATTTTTATTTCCCTAAATGGTTTCAATTTTATTTGAATCCCAGATATTCTCTGATGTGTTCTTTGTTTTTTTGGATCCCACTACATGTGATCCAAAATCTTACATCACTGTAACAGTATATATCATATATAACATTGTTGTTTTTGCTTTAAATATGGTCTTTATGATTCCAAAATTTTTGTACCACAGAAATTTTATAATTCTGTACCAGTGTAAATATAACAAAAAAAAACAAAAAAAAACTCCAGCTCACTGAATACAAGTAAACAGTCAGCGATTAAATAAGAATAAGAAATTGATTGCAAGCAATAGGACAGAAAAACTACAGTAGAACAAATAAGAAATGATTCATAGATTGTAAATAATCAATAAAATATAAAAACGCCACATATACTTCACTATGTAAATTAAATATGTATTTCTTCTTATTCAAATTACAAAAGTGATTTTCTCTCTTCTGTTGTTTGATTAACATGAATGACAGACAGCAGGAATATTAGACTGCTGTCACTTTAAGAGCTGCCCGAATTCAATATACTATTACACGTGTTTTCTTTCTCAGCTGTTTGCTTTTACTTAAGACCTAAAATACTGTGTTTATGAGGATACTTGCAAAGACAGGCATCTTGACACATACAAGTGTGTGGATTTAACTGTTCAAGGCTTACAAAGTGGCAAAAATAACTCAGTTCAATCCTCCCACGCTCTATGTGCACCGTTTTTACGTGTGCGTTCTCTTTTGCTGCTGATTGCGTTTTAATGGCTTAAAATAACGCAATGCTTAAAAACTTGCAAATTATACATTTTCATCACCACGTATTACAGCAACGTCATGTGAGCCTTTAACCTCAATAGAGACGATAGCTGAAACCCTCTAACGCTTAAACAGTTTCTACTGGTTAATCGTGTCTGCCAGTATATCATCCACCTCTATCACTTCGTATGTATTGCTCGTCACATTCACAGCTCACTGTCTCATGAAATCTTGCTCTCCTGGGATTGCTTGCAGGTCATGCTTAAACAGGTCAGTTTAAACCTGTCTGCTGTCAGTGGAAGACAAAATGTAGTGTCAGTCTTGACACGTCGCTGACTGTAAAAACACATTCAGTCAGAGCTGACATATAGAAATCCTTTCCAGTCCATTTTGCGGCTTTAAAAAGCGCTTTATCTTATCCAGCCGGTGTCGTTATATGCTTTTTTCTCTTTGCTTGTTTAGTGATAGGCCGTGTGTTTGACAGGTCATCCTGACCATTGGTGGAGATGCTCGTCCTCGATAGATTACAGAGAGTGGCTTCTCTGGGCCGGATCCTGTTTCTCTCGAGACTCATTCAAGAGAGTCTTTTGAAGTGTCCGCTGTCATAGCGAGAGAGAGGGAGAGACTAAGTGGACCAGTCCCGGGAGGGGAGGTGAAGGGGTGCAGGAATGCAGATTTCTTACTCATTCAGATAATGAGATTAGGGACATGCCGTCTGAGGGAGGAATTCCAGCTATTCTGTTTCCACCCACAGGCCTTGGCTGATCTGCCAAGGTGCCCTGTTCTTTTAATCTTTGCTTCCCCACCTCTTACCTTACTTTTTCTTTCTTAAGGGTTTAGAAATTGGGAGAGGACAAATGAAATTTCTTTTGACCCAAATGATTTCTTTTCTTGACATCACTGGTATGCAACCTGAAGATTGCAGAGCGCCCACTTTTAAAAAGGTTTTATTATTGAATATACTCTTGGCCTTGATGCTTGCTATAGAAATAGTTTACGGTCTTTCTTTCTTATTTTATTTTATTTGAAGCTTGGAAGTGTACATTGTCATGCAAAAAAGATTTTAAGTATAAAATTCTAATATTGGGCATTTGTTGGTGATTAGAATAAATAAATAAATAAATAAATGAATAAATAAATGTCTTACCAATATCAGAGTTATAGTGCACTAGTATATTCCTAGACATGGTGCATAAATGATAATGATATTTTATTATTTAAAGTACATCTGATATTTCAGCATTTTAATTTGATATAAAAATATAAAAAACTACATTTAGAATAATTATTTTAGTTTATTTTACATGCACAAAAAAGAAATACTTTGTGGTGCAATTTATTGTTATTGGCAACATTTATTTATTTATTAATACTTAAATGTAATATAAAATATGACATTTAATATAAAATATTTTTTGTTCATAAAAAAATATTTTATTTTATTTTATTTGGAGCTTGGAAGTGTACATTGTCATGCACAAAAAAGAAATACTGTATGGTGCAATTTATTGTTAAATTTTTTTAACAGTAAATATTGTTGGCAATATTTACTTATTTATGAATAATTAAATTTAATAAAAATTATTACATTTTTAATAAAAAATGTAAAATATTTTATTTTATTTTATTTTGAGCTTGGAAGTTTACATTGTCATGAACATAAAAAAGGGACAAAAATAAATATTGTATGGTGCAATTTATTGTTATTGGGAACATTTATTTATTTATTTATTAAATTTAATTTAAAAAATTACATTTTTAATTTAAAAAATATATATATTTTATTTTAATTTATTTTATTTGGAGCTTGGAAGTGTACATTGTTATGCACATAAAAAAAGGAAAAATATTGTATGGTGCAATTTTTTGTTATTTATTGGCAACATTTATGTTTTTACTAATAATTAAATTTAATATAAAACATTGCATTTTTTATGTTATTTTATTTTATATTATTTTTTATTTTATTTTATTTGTAGCTTGGAAGTGTACATTCATGCACATATAAAATATAAAGAAAAAAGGAAACATTGTATGGTGCAATTTATTGTTGTTGGCAACATTTAGTTATTTATTAATAGATAGATAGATAGATAGATAGATAGATAGATAGATAGATAGATAGTGTCTGTATTAGTGTACTTCCTTTGTATATCAGGTACATGTAGGGCACACGTCTCTCTCTTTGTCTGTTTAATGTCTGTGTGTCGTCTGGTGACTCTGGTAGCTGGTGGGTGTTTTTGTCTGGTGCAGGTAACATGAGCGTTTTGGGTGACGGGGCTCGTCCAATCCATCCATTCACCCATAATGAAAGTCGACAAGATCCATTGTCCCACCCGTTTTCCACTGCAAGGGCAAATAATGTGTGGAGAATATGTCTCTTTGCCATTCTGCATGGGATCTACAAAAGCGGAATTCCTGCTTTTGTAGGAATTCCTGTCCCTCATGGATGACTTCCGGCTCTTTAGATTTTGCTCTTTTTGTAACATTAGCTCACATTTGTCTTTTTCATCTTGTCAGCACAAGGTGGTCAGTTACTTCACAGTCACTTCAAAAGGCGTCGCGCAAAGATGAAATGTCAGCTGGGAAGGTGCCGTCTTTGTGTGTGGGAGTAAACGTATAGAGGAAGAAGACCAGTGCAGACATGTCTGAGTCTTCTTGTGCTGACCTGCTCAGCATTCCTCTCGGAGAAACCGTACGGAGGGGGAAAGAATCCACAGCTCTGAGCTATACATTTCCAGCACTTGCACTTTATTAGCCTGTTATGTGAGAACGGGCACTGGATAAACCAGATGTCTGCCACTTTTTCCCTGAATTCCTGCTGTCATTTTGTAGGTAGACGATCTCGGGTTTCACTCCACTTTATGTCAGACCTCTCAAAAGCTATAAATAACAATTTGTAGCTCTTCCGTTTTGTAATCTAATCAGATTTGCACAGTTTGTGGCATTTTGAAATCGATTATGTCTTCATGCTTTTGAAATAAATATGGTGGGGTACAAAAAGTCTGCGATTTAGGGAAGAAGTGATTTTAAAATTCCGTCGAATATATAAGCAAATAATAATTTTATCAATAATTAAAGTCTGTACAGTAATATGGTAAATATTTTTTTTTTTATATATATAAAAATAATTTTAAGAATACAAAATTATAATTTTTGTATGTATGTATGAATTTAAATGTAATGATTTAAAAATAAAATGTATTTTATTTACAATTATAATTACATTTTATATATATATATATACACACACACACACACTAGTAATAAAATGTATGGTTATAATGAAGTATCATTTTTTTTTACTTTTTCATCTGCTTTATTCAATACAACCTCTTAATATTATGTAGATTCATTATTCAAATTAAGTTTAAAATTATTTCTTTAAAAATAAAATGTACTAATGGACTAAAATTACATTTCTTTGAATTATATATATATATATATATATATATATATATAGACTAGTAATAAAATGTATGATTATAAGTAAATGTATATTTTTTATAAATGTAGTTACTTTGTTCCTTTTGTTTTATATATATATGATTCAAATATTACATAATTAATCAAAAAATAAGTTTACAATTTATATATATATATATATATATATATATATATATATATATATATAATTTTACAAATTAATTTAATTAAAAAAATGTATTTTATTTATTTTAAAAATGATATTATAAAAATGTATTTTAATTAAAATCATACATTTCATTCACTATTGGTCTCTGACTTTGCTTTTCCTCAGATTTTTTCTTTTTTAATGGTTGGTAGGCCATCTGCTCAGCTGTGGTTTTTTAAATTTGCAGTATTTGTCACCTCACTATTTAAATCACCTAATGCGGTCAGTGCGGCATGTTTCGCTGATTTGCACACTGCACCATGTTGTATGGAGCTTTTCAGCACTTTAATGAGCCTCTCTAGAGCAGAGAGAGTCAAGCCTACCCATAAGCTCCAGTCCCTATGGAAACATAAGTGGCCATTGTTTGCACAGGGTGCGTTTGCCGAATGCAAACCGGAGACAAGCCCGAAATTCTGGGGCAAGCTGACCATGCTCGCACAGCAGGAGAGCACCCTCTTCCTCGTTCTCTTTCCATTGCTTGTTCTCTCCCAGCCCTTCTCTTTTTCCTGTATCCCAGTCCCAGACTCAGCATCACTATTAAGTGGATTTGCTGTGCTTTGGGATCAGGCTCCTGTGTGGGAAGAATAAATTGCATAGTTTTTTTTACACAAGGGATACTGACATCATTTGAGGGCCTAAAGCAGGAAGAGTCTGGGGAGTGAGGATGCAACATTTCCTCTTGTGGATCAATAACCTGGATATCCATAACGACAATATTTTGAGAGCAGGAGGAAATTGTAGTTTTGACAGCAACATTTTAGCAAATTTTTTTTTAAATGATTTAGATTTTTATAGTACTGATAGTGACATGACTGACATGATAGTTCACCCAAAAATGAAAATTACCCCGTGATTTACTCACCCTCATGCCATCCTGGGTGAATATGACTTTCTTCTTTCAAATGAATACAATCAAAGTTATATTTAAAAATGTCCTGGCTCTTCCAAGCTTTATAATGGCAGTGAATGGCTGTTGAGATTGTGAAGTCCAATAAAGTGCATCCATTCGTCATAAAAAGTACTCCACATGGCTCCAGGGGGTTGATAGAGGCCTTGATGCATTTGAGTAATAAAAATATAAATATTTAAAACTTTATAAACATAATCTTTAGCTTCCGCTAAGTGTCGTATGCGCGTTTTTCTTACAAAAACACATCGATTCACTTCAGAAGGCTTTTATTAACCCTCCGGAACTGTGTGGAGTACTGTTTATGATGGATGGATGAAATTTCTTGGACGTCAAAATCTCAACAGCCATTCACTGCCATTATGAAGCTTAAAAAAAGCCAGGACATATTTAAATATAACTCTGATTGTATTCATCAGAAAGAAGAAAGTCAGGATGGCTTGAGGGTGAGTAAATCATGGATTTCATTTTTGGGTGAACTGTCCCTTTAAGAGTTCCTATAAAGCATGACGTACAATATATATATATATATATTTAACAATTTGGAATACTGGACTATTTTAAAGAGCAGCATATATGGTATTTTAAAGTGTCCTAATATTGTGTTGGAGTCCCCTACAACAGGTTTAAATGCATCTAAGGTCAGAAAACATTGTAATTTTCGATCATTTCTGAGTATAAGGTCTGTAAACCCCTCCCCTCCACAGGCCTACTCTGCTCTGAATGGTCAGCTGGACAAGCCTGTTGTGATTGGTACAGAGAGGAGTACTCGAGCAAGTTAGGGAGCGCTGCCATCAGCGTCGCCAAGTCTGTGGTTCTTTTTATTGTCTGCGGGTTTAAGCAGCCCCAATAACGTCATATTTAGCCCCTGGTATGCAAATTTACTAGTGGAACCCCGACAAAAAAACGTGTATTCTACACCCTGGAACGCGATTTTTAATGGGGAGCCCCCTTGAAATGTGATAAGGCTAGTTTAGGATTTGTTTTGAGTAGCAATTCGGTGAGTTTTGTATAAAAAACTAGCAACCCTGGCTACCATTGACAAAGCATGCACCAAAACAATAATATAGAGCTCCAATCTGTTAAAATTATGACATAAAAACTTTTAAACACTTATCTAAGCGAATCACGCCCACAGCTAACGTTAAAGTTTAGCTGCTAAACTGTAAACACTTGTGGATATGTTAGCCGAGTGCTAACATGACTAACTGATAAAACAACACAGTCTGTAAACCAAAGTTTGTCTACATTATTATTACACTAAGTAATTAGAACAAGGACAGTCTACAGTAATCGACATATTCTTAGGAAATAGTGGGTTCACAGCGAATTACCAGAAATATTTCAGCAAGACAGTAATATCATAGTTTACCTGGAAACTAGAGCTGCATGATTAACGTAATCGTTCTCGATTCAAACACCCACGCGATCTAAATTTAAAATGACAACGATTCTCCATGTCTGTTAAACTTTTGAAAAAAATCTTACCAGAACATTCAAATCTGTGACAGAGAGCAGACAGTTACCAAGTTTAAGTAGGAAACAGCTTCACAAACACACAGCTTTTCAACTACACAGTATTATTTCTCTCTTTTAGTAATTCATGTAATCACAGAAATACTGGGATGAAAGTTTATAGTTTGGATATAAACATTGATGTCTATGGTAGCGATCAAAATAGCACGTCATCTTTTGAAAGTAATTGCCGCTTCAAATACCAGTTGCGTCGATTGCATTGTTTCGCCACTAGGCGGCAACCTAGTAACTGTTTAAAAACGTATTTGTCATTGACTCATTCATTAAAGAGATAATATTTAATATTTTGTCACACATTATTTTGTTTAGTTCAGAATTGTGGGAGAATCGTGATCTCTATTTGAGACAAAAAAAATTGTGATTCTCAATTTATCCAGAATCGTGCAGCTATACTGGAAACCTAAAGCTGCGCTAGGTATACGTATCATATTAGCACAAACGACTTGCTATTTTTCAGCACTCAGTTGAAAATGCACACATAACGTATCAATTGTACTTACAGGTTGTGGTTCGGAGACGCTTGTTAGTCCAAATAAAGAAGATTAGAAGCCAACAAAGATAAAAGCCAAGAGTAGAGAAGCAGTCCTCAGTAAAATGACGAGCACAACAAAAGGTTCGAATTGTATTTCTGTGGTATCGTGGAAAAAAATAATTTGAACCACTGACTCTTCATATCATCGTCTTTCAGCAATGAAAACAAAACAAACTCGCTTTGACAGTGCAGAACACAATGTTTTCTTGACATGATGTAAACACTATCTAGCGGACGTGTTTGTTGGCAGGTCAGACTGTTCGTATTTCATGGGCAGGCAGGGATTTTGAAAATGTTATCTAGTGACGTATATCACTAACAGCCAGAAGATTCGAAAATATTCTCGTTAAGGCATCTATAAGTCGACTTTCTTTTGAGAGACGATATCTTTATCATGCACTTTTTTGCAAAAAATATATTTTTCGAAACCCATATGACCTGCTCTTTAACAGAAAAATTTACATTTTTCACTTTTAGCACAACTATAACTTGTTTTGAAACAAGACGTTGATGGGAATGGAGATTAAATTTCAGTGTTTTGATGTCATCATGAGTGGGTGTTGTTTTTAGATACTTTATGAGAGATCTTTGTCTTTCAGGTGCTTTAGAACGTTGTTTGTTTCTAATCTTGTCTGTGCCACTGGAGCCCAGAACTTCTTAAATGGATATTGTCTTGGCTCCTCACAGATGTGCTATTTGTTTGTGTCCGAAGTACTTTGTTTCCATAAATGGAAGTGCATTTGTGCTAGAAGAGTGAAACATTTCTCAGCGGTGACATCCAGGGAAAGGTTGTCCACATTCATTTTGAAAACAAATGAAGAGAAATAATTGGATCGGCTGGTCTCTTACGGGTGCATTTGATTACTCCCAAGTTACTTGATGTTCTGCCCTCTGAACTGGTTTACAGATGAGCAAAAACAAATCTTGTATTGTCAAGCAACAGATTCCCTTGAATGGTCAGATGAGTATAAGGCCTCATATGGGCCAAAAAAGCTTTTCGTTGTCTCTGTCTTAATGCTTCACTGCAGCGGTTAATACAAAATGCGGTCCTCTGAACTTAATGAACTCTGGCGGAGTATTGCAGACGTCTTTAGACTCTAACTCCTGAATCATGGTCATCCAGTAGGTTCATGAACGATGAATGTTTTTATAATTTCCAACACTGTTGATGAAACCCAAACTCAATATATTCATTACCATAGTGCATGGCCTGAAAACACAAACACGACCATGTATGAATCATCTGACTCATAGGGAACAACTGGAAGTTTATTCTAGGGCTGAGATAATGATACACGATTCTGCAACGTCTGTTTTCTGCCCCAGTGAACATGTTAATTGCATGCTTGTATGTTGAAATTTAATTTGGAAACCATTAAGAAGCTGATATGATTAACATCTGTTTGCACGACCTTTAATATTGAAACCCTGCCATTTCCTACTTCCAGTTTTGTGTTATTCCCTGCATTATTAAAAGTACAAGTTATTTAGACATTTGAGGTAAAAATGTAGTAAATATTTATGTATGTATTTATTTATTTACTTCATTATTTTTTTCAGTGTGCTATTGCAATGTGCTATGGTCTTTTTTGAAATACCCAGGAATATTAATTATTTTATAATAAAGTATTAACGTATTTAGACTTTTGTTTTATTTTATTTTAATCGAATTTTAAATCAAGTATCTTACATGACTAAAAGTATTTTATTTTATTTTATTTTATTTTATTAATTTTATTCAAATATCTTACATGGCCAAAAATATTTAGACTTTCTTTTATTAATTATTATTATTATTTTTTTAAATATATTTTGTTTTGTTTTGTTTTGTTTTTTGTTTTGTTTTATTTTATTTTTATTATTTTGTATTAAGTATCTTACATGGCCAAACGTATTTAGACTTTCTTTTATTAATTGTTTTATTTCTTTTGATACCTTTCATTTTATTTATTTAATTTTTTTTTATCAAGTATTACATGGCCAAAAGTATTTAAACTTTCTTGTATTAATTCCTTTATTTTATTTTATTTTATTTTATTTTATTTTTAAATTTTATTCAAGTATCTTACATGGCCAAAATATTTAGACTTTCTTTTTTTCTTTCTGTAATTTTTTTTTATAGTGAATTGATCAGTCTTTACTTTTCTCTTGATCTTGGAACATGAATGCAAAGATTTCCAGCTCTTTGTAGAGGATGGATAATTGTAGTTTTGACAGTCAAATTCATATTTCAGCAAGAAAATGCTGCCTTCAGGCTTTCAAACACTATTTGTATATTGTCACCAAGCTTTAGGTAGGTTGAAGTCTGTGTGATTACCTACTTAGCGGAGTGACAATTGTTCTCCGCTCATTACTCAGTCTTTTAGTCCAGTCACTAAGCTTGTCGTTTTTTTTTTCACAATGTTCACTCTTTTAGTCCTCTAGTATTACTGTCTAATGCTGTCATTTATACCGCATTTAGCCTCTCGGTGGGCATATGAGTCACTTGGCGATCTTTATTTCTCCAAGGTATGCGAAATGGCACTTTGCTGCCCTCTAAAAAGCAGCTCTATTATGGCTCTACAAAGCTGGCACTGCTTTCAGACGCCTCAGACCTTCCACTTAATCAGAGCTGAATTGACAAAGTCAGACGCAAAGAGGAAAAGTAAGCGAAAGAGAGTTTGCATGCAGTGCAGGTGCCAAAAAGACTATGGATTCAGCACCCGCCTCCGTTATCCGCTTCTTTTTGAACTTCTAAGCAGTAATGCTGACCTCAGAGGGGAGACACGGAAAGAGCAGCAGTGCATCTTGGGAAGCGTTCCATGAGTCACTGCTTTCATTAGGTTAATGCGATGCTGAAACGGCATTACTTATAATGACCCTTTGATCTGTCAGCGGGTCGAGGGTCTTACTTTGGATTATGTAAATAAAATGGAGGGGATACACTGAAGGAAGAAGAGATACCAAGTAACAATCTCTGACAGTGCAGAAGCCCAGGAAAGAAAAAGGAGCTGTTTCTGCTAGATTGGTTTTCTGTCTTCTGTCCAGTGACTGAAGCTAAAGCCTGTGTTTAATCTCCTTCTTTATTGGCAGCGAGAACACTTAGAGCGATTGCTTCGGAGGTGACCTCTATCAGACGGGATGCTGGGTGCACCTCCGGGCCTTTAGTACCGTAGCGCCTCTAATGGGCGACACGGTAATGACATCGGTTATGTATTGTAGTACATCACGTTCACGTTATTTTCATTTCCTACTGCAGTGCAGATGATCAAGTCTTTTGAAAGGGAGTCGGAAGAGTTGGATTTCCAAATTAATGCCGCTGTATGATGAGTAAAGGTGGCTTCACCCTATTAAGCTGAATGTCTTTTTACACTGTTTTCTTTAGTAGAAAATAAATAAGGTGCAGACTCCATTAATTTTCATTGAACTACAAGACAAGACAAAGTGATAAAGATTGATTGCAACCTTTTCGAGGGGCTGCTTTATCTGTCAGCAGATGAACGAGAGACAGGAGGAGACCACAGCTCTAATCAGGTCTGATGAAAAGCGAGGCAGTTTAATCATCCGTGCCTGACCTCATCCTTATGCATGCTTGGGATCTGCTGGAGATTTATTTTTTTATTTTTTTATTTTTTTAAATAAAATTTTATTTTTTCAACTTTGATGGGCACTTTCGGCATGGCTTGTTATTTAGAAGAATGCTATTCTGTTTTTGTTGTAATTTATATAGTGTGTACTGTATACATTCAACAAACACGTTTTAATAAAAAAGTTTTGTTTAGCAAGAACACATTAACAATAACTTTAATATAAATATATATTTTTTCTTCTTATGCTTCTTATGCTTAAAAAAATCTTTAAAAAAGCATCACGATTTCCACAAAAATATTAAGCGGCATTAATATTAGCATTTTCAACATTGATAACAATAAGAAATATCTCTTGAGCACCAAATAAGCATATTAAAATGATTTTCAAAGGATCATATGACACTAAAAACTGAAGTAATGGCTGCTGAATTATAAAATATATAATATCACGAGTAGCAGTGCGATATGGCTGTATATCGGCACAGCTGTGATTCAGCACGATTTTGCCCTCAGCCAAAACTATTTGCTCTGAAACTAACAAGAGATTAATGACACTCTGTTAGATTTACCCAAAACGAATTATAGCTCATTTTTAACCACTATAAAGACATCAGAGCCAGCGGCAAAATCCAGTAGACCTGGCTGAGGTGAGGCTGCTCTTGGCAGGTTCATGAGTGCTGAACGGCTGCTGACGCCCTGGAGCTCACATCTCTAAAAACGTTGATGCAAATTTTCAAATAGATGTTATGTTTATTAACAAACCGCATATTTGAAGTTTAAACACGTACATTCTCACCTAAAAAAAACTCCTAAAACCACACTGTGACACAAAAACAAATAAAAAGTATTATTTATAAAATTATAGTGGATTTGGGCTTCCGCCATGACACACGTGGTGAGAAATACAGCAAGCGGAGTGGTACAAACGCTGACTGTTATCACTAGAATATCACACTCCTCTTAGCCAATGAGATTCGAGGACCAGAAAGAACTGTTGTGTATATATGAGCAATATCACATGAGTAGACGTGAGATACGAGTGTGATATTGCATTTATACAACAGTTCGACGGCACGAGTGAGAATGAGACCAAAGACTGCCAGTGCCAATATACAGCCATATTTCACATCTACGAGTGTGATATTGCATTTATGCAACAGTTCGACGGCCCGAGTGAGAATGAGACCAAAGACTGCCAGTTAGGTTTACTCAAAACAAATTACATCTCATGTTTAACCACTATGGAGACAGCCGTAAATTCCAGAAGATCTGGCCGAGGTAACACTGCTCTCAACGGGTTCATGAGCGCCGAATGGCCGCTGTCGCCATGAAACTGTTGACGCAAATTTTCAAATAGACAAAGTTAAACAAGTACATTGTCGCCTGAAAACCGCTTAAAACTACATTCCGTGACACAAAAACAGTAATATTTTTTAAATTCTAGTGGATTTGGGTGTCCATCCTGAAGTACCGCAAGCGGAGTGATACAATTACAAACAGTGAAACGGCTGTTGGAGTTCTGTTGAACTCTTATATCACACTCTTATTAGCCAGTCAGATTCGAGGACCAGAAAGAACTGTTGTATAAATATATATATTTCAGGGAATATCAATTTACAGTTTTTGATTTGTTCTTTTTTAACTTGTAAAAGCTGTACAATTAACAGCATTTTACTGTGAAATTACATGAAATGTCTGGTTAGATCTTTTACAGTTTTTCCTTGTATATAGTATGGGAACTTTCTGTTAATCTATTAAGTTTTTTCAGTAGCATTTTACAATATTTTACAGTTAAAATTACACTAATTTAGAGTGTAATTATCTACTGTAATAAGTGCATTGACAACGCTAATAATCCATGATAATGCAAGTAAATTGTTAAATTGGAACAAACAGTTTGAACTGATTCATGAAATTTTAGTAATTTCATGATTTTAAATTTTATCATTAACTATTTTACATAAACTCAGCATAATAAAACATCCTAGGTATAATCTTACATTTTCATTTTGTAGACACTTTTGTTCACTAGTGCGAACTCGAACGCTGTGCATCAGGCCAGAAATTCTTCCAGTGGTGAAAGTTGTATGACTCCAGATGTGTTTTTAAACAAAAATGTGGCATAACTAACAATTTCCAACTTGTTCTTACGTGCAAAGAGAGCTACATTAACATCCCAAAAGTTCAATCTAGTTACGATCCCCAATAAGCCAGTCATCCTCAGGGTGTTGTGTGTGTGGTTGCGTTTGTATTTATCGCCTGGGGTCGTGCTGATTCATTCTAATGCTAGGTCGTGCCCTCACGGCTGCTAGGACACCCGAGCGGAGCTGACAAATTTATGTTCCATTTGATTGGGAAGATTAAAAGCAGTTTGCTGTAATAGCAGGGGTTTTAGTGCCATTAAATGAGTCTATTTGGTTGGAGGCATGGAGCTGCTCTCTCACAAGTGGATTCACCCTCGTTAGCACAGCGCATGAAAAATGATTAGCGTAATAAAAATCCCGCCAGGAGGCGGGGGAGAGGGAGGTCCAGAAAGAATGCAGTGTCATTGTGGGCACCTTTTCATTTGAAAAGGCTTAGTGTTAGCGTACACTAATGAAAACATGTCATGCAGAAAGTGGGACATTTTGTTTAAATTGTTCAGCTTTAATTCCTCTGACTTGTGGATGTTTTTGCAGGTTTATTTGGGATTATATCTGATTCATGCCTTAGAGGAAGTCTCTCGGCTCAGTCAGCTAGTGCAGGGTGCCAGTAAGAGAATTAGCAGCTCCTTTTCTTTCCTTCTTTTACCTAAAGTTTTTAAATTGTCGGTGCATACTAGTGTGTAATGAGATTTGTGAGACTGTGGGAGAGCGCGACTTCCCAGAATGCTCTCCGCCCTTTAACCTTTACCTCTCATTTGACTCTAACTCATTACCATAGAACGGAGGCTTTCGAACTTTAAAATGTTCTTCCATTGAGGACTAAAATATTATGGTAACTATATATTTTAATCTATTAAGACGTATTTATGAATAACTTAAGTGTTTAGCATTTTTGTAATTGGTAACTTCATCTTATATTTATCTTATATTTATGTTTATATATTTTTAGAATGTAACAATATAATATATTAATGCAGGTGCCAAAAAGTTATTTTATTTTATTTTATTTTTAATTTTTTTTTATTTTTTAATGTAATATTTGAGGTATGTACTGTATTTTTAACTGTGCTGATGCCAAAGCAAATTATGAAATTAATTTGACAGCATAACTTTTTTTCTTACTATTAGGGGTGGTAACCAGTAATATGAAATCTGTTAAATGAATTAATGTCGTAAGTGAACACAGTAACTTTGATAGCCCTGTAAAAAACTATACTAATGATAAAATAAAATAAAAATATAAAAATATAATATATATAATACATTATATAATATATATAATATAACATAATACATTTTCCAGAACACTTGCCTAGGTTATAGGTGCCATAAATATTTAAGTTAATTTTATTTTATTTTATTTTTTTTTTAAGTAATATTTGAGGTATAATCTGTATTTTTACTGTACTGATGCCAAAGCAAATTGTTAAATTATTTTGACAGCATAGCTTTTTTCCCTTACTATTAGGGTTAGTAACCAGTAATCTGAATTCTGTTAAATTAATAATATAATATAATATAATATAATATAATATAATATAATATAATATAATATAATATAATAAATATGATTTTTTTCCAAAGCACTTGCCCAGTTTATAGGTGCCAGAAAAATAAGATTTAATTTAATTTAATTTAATTTAATTTAATTTAATTTTTTTCTGTGCTGATTCCAAAGCAAATTGTTAAATTAATTTGTTAAATTAGGGTTGGTAACCAGTAATATGAAATCTGTTAAATTTATAATATAATATAATATAATATAATATAATATAATATAATATAATGGTATATATAATAACATTTATACAAATAAATTAATCTTGGTTTATACACACCCTGGTTAGCCTAGTTAGCCAATTTGAAAGCTTCTGCTCCAGAATTCCTAAATGTCTCCGTTTTGATGGTAAAGAAGCGAATGAGGAGGATCCTGGGAAATCTGTCTGTCTTGGCTGACTTTCCCACTGACTATAAAGAGAACAGACACTCTCTGGCTTGTCTGTGTGTGGTATATCCATCATCACTCACAGAAGACCAGGCTGTAGGAATCCACCCCATAAAGCTGCCGATAACCCTGCTGTCTCTCTGCTCCCAGGCATGACGTGCTGTGATGTGGGGAGGTTTTTATTGGAGGGCTTTCAGAAGCTCTGTGTCATGACCACTGTTTGAATCTGTGCGTGTAACTCAAAATAATTCACCCTGGTTCTTTCTCTAGCTGCTTTTAATGAGCCGAGTTTCTTGCCACGATTTATAGCTTAGAGTAAATTGAATTTGTGTTGTAGCCTCGCTGAATCGATCACTTAAATTTGTATGCTGCCAGTGAGTGGGCAACTTGTCACAAAGTTATAATTTGTGTCCAAATGCACTGATTTATGAGGATGTGAAACCTCTCACTTATTTAAACTGATTAAAGGCCAAGATTTTCTCTTTGTGGCGCCTTGTAGATGGATTATTTAATCTGACCGCTCACACTAAATGAAACAAGACAGTCCTAAAATGATTGGGAATTAGAGCTGTATAGCGTGAAATTGCAGTATTGTGAGAGTATGTGTCCTGAGTAAAAGAGATCCTTTTGCATTTTTATCCATGTCATATAGTTATACCCCCTGTTGGCTGTGAATGCAAATGAAGGTGGACCTCAGCAGTAATGCGCAGTGCCTTCATAAGATTTGCAGGGAAAAGACACAAGCAAGCCACTGCATGTCTAACCTCTTTATTCAAACTCAAGGCCGGGTTTTCACATTCCTTAAGTTCCAAGTATGTATGTAAATAAATTATCTGTCTTTCAATGTATTATTCAGTCTGTCTTATTTTATTTTTCTAAATGTAATATTAAGGTTTGATATTGTCATTCATATTATCTATCTGTCTGTTAGTCTGTACGTCTGTCTATCTGTCTATCTATCTGTCTGCCCGTTTATCGATCTGCCGTTTCAACTATCTGTACATCTGTCTATCTATCTGTCTGTCCGTCTATCTGTATCTATCTGTCTGTTCGTTTATCTATCTATCTGTCCGACTGTCTGTCTGTCTGTCTGTCCATCTGTCTATCTGGCTATCTATCTGTCTTTCCGTCTGTCTATCCTTCTATCTATCTGTCTGTCTATCCAAGTATTTATCCATCTTTCTATATGACTGTCTATCCGTTTATCTATCTATCTGTCCGACTGTCTGTCTATCTGTCTGTCTGTCTGTTCATCTGTCTTTTCAACTATCTGTACATCTGTCTATCTATCAGTCTGTATGTCTGTCTATCTATCTGTCTGTCCGTCTATCTCTATCTATCTGTCTGTTCGTTTATCTCTCTGTCTGTCTGTCTGTCTGTCCTTCTATCTATCTGTCTGTCTATCCAACTATTTATCCTTCTATCTATATGACTGTCTATCCATCTATCTATCAGTCTCTACGTCTGTCTATCTGTCTGTCCATGTATCTATCTGTCTGTCTGACTGTCTGTCCATCCGTCTGTCTATCAGTCTGTCCGACTACCTGTCTATCCGTCTGTCAATCTGTCTGTCCATCTGTCTATCTGTCTATCTATCTGTCTGTTTGTTTATCTATCTGTCTGTCTCTCCAACTCTCTCTCTCTGTCTGTCTATCTGACTATGTCTATCTATCTGTCCATCTGTCTGTACTTCTATCTGTCTTTTTGTCTAGCCAACTATCTATCTATCTATCTATCTATCTATCTGTCTGTCTGTCTGTCTGTCTGTCTATCCATCTGTCTATCAGTCTGTATATCTGTCTGTCTGTCTGTCTGTCCATCTCTCTGTCTGTCTGTCTATCTATCTGTCTGCCTAACTATCTTATCTACACTCTTAAAAATAAAGATGCTTCAAAAGGTTCTTCACAGCGATGCCATAGAAGAACCATTTTTGGTTCCACAAAGAACCATTCAGTCAAAGGTTCTTTAAAGAAACATCTCTTTCTTACCTTCTTATAATCTGATTTTATAATCAGATGTTAAAGGTTTTTTATGGAACCATTTAGACAAAAAAGGTTCTATGGTATTGTGAAGTACCTTTATTTTTAAGAGTGTATCTTATTTTTGAAATTTAATAGTTGGTTTTATATTGTCATTCACATTATCTATCCGCCTATCAGTCTGTACAACTGTTTGTCTGTCTGTCTGTCTATCTATCTATCTATCTGTCTATCTGTCTATCTGTCTGTCTGTCTAATTCTGTCCACCTGTCAAACCGCTCTAGTCTGATGTTGTTTTTGTGTAAGTAGTATGTGTTTGAAAAGGCTGTGGCTTGTTCTTTATGTACCCGTATTATGCTACCTGCTTATTTTCAAGGCCTGTTTGAGTTTAAGAGGATTTAACAGGATTGTTTGGTCACAAATACACAATGGAATCAAACTTTTTGCCAAGGCTGCCCCACTTGAACATAGTTGAATGGAGAATAGCTAAGCCACATGACTTCATGGCTCCGCTTAACTCAGTTATGTGATGTCAAGCCAAAAAATGAGCTGATTTACATAAAGAGGAAAGTCTGAAAAGTCTGAAAAGTCTTAAATGCAAAGGCAATCTAATGTAGAGGGCACTTAATGTAGAATAGTCTCAGAAGTTCTCTCAAATGCAAATGGGGTCCATGACCTTTAGCTCTAGCGTTAAGTAGTGTCAAGGCTACTGCAGGCAGAGGAGGGTCTGAAACGCATAGATAGCACAAGTAGCATTTGAGAGTTAGCAGTGTCACAGGAAAGGGTAATTGATCCACGGTCTGTATAAATTACAGAGTTGTCTTCTCTTGTGACAGCGTGCTAATGATGTTGCTTTTGGTTCTTTCCAAAGTGAAACTTTAAGACCCGACTTGAAAAGTCACAATTTGCTACTTACTAGCTGCTGTTTGGTTTAGGTGTTAGAAGGAAAGACGAGATCCCTCTGAAATCATCTGAAATCTATCTAGTAGGTACTGCATTTGGTTTGGAATATAAAAAAGGCATGTTCTATAAAGTGTGAATATTAAATATGAAATTCAGACCTCCATAATGTTGTCTCTGTCACGTCACATAAACGCATACGACAATTTCGGACTCGACCTTAAAGACTAGTTTTGTCAACTTTTAGATGTACACTTGCAAGTAGATTTAGATTTAGAACCTTAGATTTAGTAGACGTGGCTACATAAAAGGCTCTGCTATATTGTTTGCTGTTAAATGTATTCAGAAATATCCAGTTATTTCTTACTGTGAGTGTGCCAGTGTAAAAACATGGGTGCAACTGATGTTTTTTAGTCTTCTCTGCCTTCTTTTCCTCTATCCATGCACTTGTTTCCCTGGCAGACCTCAGTGTTTGGGGGCCTGTTCAGGGGAAACTGGAGTTGTACTGCTCTGCGGTGATACAAATGCCCCCCTGCAAGTTCAATAAGCTCTTTGTTTTCTGTATTAATGCTGCAGTGGAGTTCAAGTGCCCTCTCTACTGTGACTCCCAAGCAACTTTTAGACTCTTTCACTTTTATTGTGACCTGCCAAACCCACTGAGCCCAGAATATTTGTCACAGACTAATTTTGATAGATTTGGGTTTGTGTTCAGACCGATTTTTATGCAAAATAGTGCATATTCATTACAGTTTTTGAATTGTAAGTTTACTGACCAGTATTTAAAACTAAATGGTAATAATGTCAAATTTGGTAAATTTTAACTTTATTTAAATTGCACTTTATTTCTTTAGTGCTCCTTCTTGTGGTGTAGTTCAAAAGTTCCCGGTCCACAAAAGATGTACAGATACAATAAGATTCTTGCACTGATTTTGCGTGCTGTGTCTGCGATCTGTGACGAAAGCAGCATGCAGTGTGGAAGAAAGCACCCCACCTTGCTGTCTGATGGGAAGCCCCCTGCTGCGAACATATTGCATGCTCATGTACTGTACTTATAAAGATGCCGGATTACAGAAGTTATAATAGCCAAGATGCTCATAAATGAGTCATTGTTTTCTTCTCCATCATTTCCTTTTAGCTCAGACTCAAGCTCACCACTGTCTGGAAGCCAAGTGAGTCATAAACTCGTGACGTAGAAAAGACACTTCATTTGCTTATTATCTTATGTGAAAAGAAAAAAAAAACTTAAGTTTGGTCTATTTTACACATATAACAGATATGAACAAGAGCTGACCAAAAAATAGACCTTAAAAGTACTCCATCTAATTATCTACAGATCTTAGTGGTCTGAAACAGCAAGATAGATGAAGTGAGGGAGAAAAACGGATTTTACCCAGTTTGCTTAGCTGAGACCTGCGATGAAATAATGATGTGAATGCAACTGTCACAGGTGTAGGTTTAAGTGAAGGTTTAGTGAGTCAGAACCTGTTGTTAAAGGCTTTGCCTATGGCAGGTTCAGTAATGGCCTGTTGTGGAGTGGCTGTCGGCTTTATTTTGCGTAGGTAAATTCATTCTCGCACACACACTCATGCTTTATAGATGAGACCTGGTTGCAGTCGGTGTCAGTTACCCACAATCTGCATCAGAGCGGAGGTTGATATGGCGACAGCATGAGCGCATGGAACAAGTATGTGTGCCTGCGAGTCGACCAGGTGCTTCACTCACCTAATGGAGTGATCTCAAGCCGCTGGAAACGTGATGATTTAGCTAGTCTTTTGTCTGGAAAAGCAGCAGTGATTATGCTAAAATAGAGGATGTGGGTGAATCTTACAAAGACAATCAGGTTGCATTGTACTAAGGGTTGAATAGATCGTAGTTGATCCGTGATCTGTATGGATCAGGCTCTAAGGTTCAGCACACATGTGATCCACGGATTCAATTCAATTGCAAAAATTAACCATAATAGAGTAAAAGTATGTAATTTGTACGTGTTTAGGGGTCAACTGATTATTGGCCAATTATCGGTGCCGATATTAGGCATTTTTATGGTTATCGGTATCTGTAATTTTAAAAACTGATTTGCCAATAAAATAATTAAAAGCATTTAAAGAAAGTTTTTGTCAGAGCCCTTGTTATTCTTAAAGGGGTCATCAGATGCCTATTTTCCACAAGTTGAAATTATTCTTTAGGGTCTTAATGACAAGTCTATAATATACTTTGGTTAAAAATTCTCAATGCTAGTGTAAAACAGCACCCTTTTTACCTTGCCAAAATCAGATCTGCAAAAATCATCCTGTTCCGGTCGAGGTTGCTTTAAATGTTAATGAGCTCTGCTTGCCCCGCCCCTCTCTTTTCTTCTGTGGAGTGATGAGCCTGTTTACTTTAGCTGCATTTAGCCGCGTTTAGCTGCTAAACTTCCTAACTAGCACGTTATTAGGAAAGGCGATCGCAAAGATTAATAAAAAAAAAACCTTATACTCACTTCTCCTGTAAGTGAAGCTGGATCACGAATGATTTGCGCGAACATAGATGGATATATGTAGATCGGGAGGCGCATTCCATTCACAAACAAACGTAATCCACTGCATCCTTAGCAGCTCAGATGTCGGGAGTAAATGACGACCACTATGTTCATTATTACATCCAGCAACACAACACCTCAATCGGAGATATTCTTGTCTAACTTACATCCCTGCTCTGGCATCGAAACAATGGAGGTCGGACTGTTACAGCTGATGAGTAAGACGCTCATGTCAATCAACTATCGTGGGAGTGGCCTCTGTCGGTGTGACGCCACACCAACAGGCATCTGAGAATGGCTCGATTTGAAAAAGGGAATATTATTTTTACAGATTAATTAAAAACCACTCCATGATTTTTATCATTATAGGGTAGATTTGTACATACGCTGCAAACACACATTAATGTTCAAACAACATGTAAACGTGAACTTTGCATCCGATGACCCCTTTAAGTTTGGTAATCATTTTCATTATTACCTCATTATACGGTCGGCCCCTATAGGTGTTTACAAACGCAAGTGATTTTAAACCATTCCAGTGCAAGAAGAGGTGAAAGAGAACGCTATTCGGTAGTCGTGCGCTGTTTCCAATACAATGGACGCACACACAGAGAGGTGCATTTCAGATGCGCAAACACCAAAATAACTCCTCTTTTGCATCTCCTTCTCTTTGAACAGACACATACACATAAAATGATGACAAAAGACCCATCTCGACAATCATTTTGGTAAATGCAAGTGAAAAAAAAAACAGCTGAGAGAGAAATTGGTTGTGTATTGTTATATTAGATCTGTGCATCAGGTCTTAAAGGGACAGCAGCCTATAAATACCTGTTGCTGTCATTAACACTAATCAAAATATGAATCTAGATCTAATTTATACAGTGTTATTTTACACTTAATTATTATACTTCTGTACCTGAATACTTTATTTCTTTGTTTTGTTGTATTTATCTATGCTTGTAATTTGTGTAGGCTGTTCGTTCTTATTTTTTACTGGCTGTTCATTCTTGGTTAGGCAATAGTTTTTGCTGTGGTATTGAATAAGTACTTTGCTTTAAGTAATAAATGAAAAGCAAAGTTATATTGAATTTTTTTTTTCATGATCTGAGTTTTATGATCCGTTGAACGGCTACATATGACCGCCAAATCAAAATAAGTTTCTTTTTTTTCTTTTTTTGGCATTCAAGACAGTTAAGAACAAATTGTCCCTCAAATTGTCTTTTCAATATTGTAAAAATAAGGATTTTTATGGATTTGTTCCAAAATTGATGCATTTGGTAGATGCTTTTATCCAAAGGGACTTAAAGTGCATTCAGCTATTACATATTATTATGTTATCATATTATCATGATTATTAAAATGTGTAACTACTACCATTGTGTAAAAATAATAATAATACTGAATACAGTGTAAATAAAATTTATGATTCTATTTCACTTTTTAATACACCTTTTCATACTAAAAATAAAATACTTTCATACTAAAAATATTGTTTAAATTATAATATATATATATATATATATATATATATATAGTCATATTAGTCATTTTGATGGTCCTAAAATGCATAGAAAATTAAATTTTAAAATGAATTTTATGCCAAATTTCTACATTTTTTTTTTTCCTTTTTATTTTGTATTGACATCAGCATAGCTTTAATAAGATTCACCCTTGTTTTAGTATTTTTTAATTTTATGTATTAACATTAGTTACTGATATATTATACATTTTCTCGCAGTTGTGATTGTAATCCTAGAGTTTCTTAAATACGTAAGCGGTCACAGACAGTAGGTAATCTGTTTTTGTTTGTACGCAGGTGAGGAATGTGATGGCTCAGCTTCATCAGATATCGCCTCTCTATCTTGAGCTTTTATGTCCCACTTCATTTCGTCCCACTTTCATCCATCCCACGATTCCCCTCCAATGTTTGCTGCTTTACCACTAACCAAAGCTAACAAGTGTTTTTCTTATTTTTCTCCCTCCTTTTTTGCCTCCTGAAGATCATAGAATGATCAATGCAGGTAAGCACAGCTTTTACTAACTTAAATGCTTAATCTCTGGCTTGCTTAGATGTTTTATTCCTAAATCCCCTTTTTACTGCTCTGTGGAGCCTGAAACTTATCTACGGCTTTATCGGTGGGATTGCTTTATAAACTTCCTCTCTTAGTGGGGCGAACAGCCAGGGATGTGTTTTTGAACTTGTGTTTGCATTCCATGATGCTTTGGAATCATTCCTCCCACCCAGCATTGTTGTCACCCGTATTAAGCGAACGGCGTTATCCGCCACTGTCCTATCTGAGGGAAAAGGCCAGGATAGAGAGCCTCTTTGAGTAGGTGGCTTGTGAGGAATCTGAAAGCCTGTGAAGAATAAGCAGGGCCTCTTTTTTTCAAAAAGTGGCTGATAGCTGTGCCAGGCTCTAATTGAAAATGGCGGTAATGAGTGTGTGAAAGATCAATGTGGTCTCCGCGCGCACATTCTGCAGCCAAACCCCTGGAGTGTGGTTAAAAGATGGAGGGCCCTTCCCTGTTCACCCTGTGCACTAATAGTCGCCACTTTAGCAAACGGGAACAGGGGAATTTTTCTCTCCCAGGAGACTGAATGAGAAGAATCAATGAGTGTGTACATGTCCGAAAGTCAGCACGATGAGAGGAAATAGAGACGGATAAAAGGAGAAAAAAAGAAGCAAGTGCTGAAAAGGAATGGACTCCTGTTGTAGGAAAGAGAAGTTATTCAATGCAACACAATAGCCCCTCCATAGGGTCTCACACTTTTTTTTTTTGGCTGCTTTAGACAAGCTACATCTGAAACAGCAATGTGGGACAGATATGGCTTGGCACTTGGAAACCACTGCTAGTTATTTCCATTAAGTTAACTGGAAATTTATTACCAGGAGATTCATAGTGTTTTTTTTTTTTTAACTTTTTGTAATTGCAGTATAATTTTGCTTTAGTTTGCCACAAAACAGAAAGATTATAGAAATATTTTTTTTTCAGTATTTTAATGCTTTTGTATTACATAATATTGAATATATTTTAGATATTATAAACACAATATCTATATATCCAATTGAGGTGGGACTACACTACCAGTCAAAAGTTTTTGAACAGTAAGATTTTTAATGTCTTTTTAAATAATTCTTTTCTGCTCACCAAGCCTGCATTTTTTTTATCCAAAGTACAGCAAAAACAGTAAAATTCTGAAATATTTTTACTATTTAAAATAGTAAATTAACATTATCATAGAAATTAATATTTTTATTTAGCAAATATGATTTAAATTGATCGAAAGTGATGATAAAGCCATTTATAATGTTACAAAAGATTTCTATTTCAGATAAATGCTGTTTCTTTCTATTCATCAAAGAAACCTGAAAAAATTCTACTCAGCTATTTTCAATATAATAATAATAATCAGATTCAGCAAATCAGAATATTAGAATGATTTTTCATGTGAAGGATCATGTGACTGGAGTAATGATTCTAAAAATTCAGCTTTGAAATCACAGGAATAAATTACATTTTAAAATATATTCAAATAGAAAATGGTTATTTTAAATAGTAAAAATATATATATATATATATATTTTTTTTTTTTTAATTATTACTGTTTTTGCTGTACTTCGGATCAGATAAATGCAGGCTTGGTGAGCAGAAGAGACTTAAAAAACATTAAAAATCGTACTGTTCAAAAACTTTTGACTGCTAGTGTATAAACGCTGTACAAATCAAAATTGTCAAAATAGTCGATGTAACATCAGTGGTTCAACCGTAATTTTATGAAGCTATGAGAATACTTTTTGTACATTGTGGTACTCTCATGAACGTTTTTTTTGTTTTCTTTGTGCACAAAAAGTATTCTTGTAGCTTCATAAAATTACAGCGAAACCACTTTTAACCATTTTTAAAAATGTCCTTAGTAACTTTCTGGGCCTTGAACGTGGTAGTTGCATTTGTGTCTATTCAGGACCAGAAAGCACTCGGATTTCATCCAAAATATCTTAATTTGTGTTCCAAAGATTAACGAAGGTCTTACAGGTTTGGATTGACATGAGGATGAATAATTAACGACAGATCATTTTGGGTGAACTAACATTTTAAGGTATACTGAATGTGTAGGTTTTTTTGTCTCACTGATATGTAGACTTTTGCACACCCTATGAGCCCTATGACTTCATAAACTCTCTGAGGTACCTATACTTTCTGAGCCTCTAAATGAATGTATAAATACTATGCTCTCACCCTGTTATCTTAATAAACTCAACAGTGTCCAGTTTATAAGTCACAGAGACTTAGATTTCATTTGGCTTTGTAGGTTTGGTTTAGGGTGAACGAGTGTGTGTGTACGTGTGGTGCCCCGTATGGCGGCAGCTGTTGCCTGGAGAGCTCATTAACTGCAGAGATGTGACTTCTCTCTTCCTTCCATTACAGATATGCAAACACATAAACAACCACCTGCAGGGAGCAGCCCTGATGATGGCGCCCGGGCACCTAGACACACACACAAACACACACACATCTCACCCACAGGCATGCTAGTGAATTACAGTTAGTTCTACAACACAACAGCCGGAATTCTCATCATTATCTGCTAGTAGCTCTTTTGTTTACTGGCTGTGATTGCTGCTCCACACTTCCCATAATCCTCCAGGAGATAAAGAGACATGGTTATTAAGTTTTTACTTTGAACACAGCAAAGTTTTCATTGTTCTTCAGCAGCAGACAGGCAGTCATTTAGCCATCATTGACAGCACATGCTGTTCCTCAGAATAGAGGCTGATGTTTTATGTTATTACACAGCTTTGTGTAACGCTTGGTATTTTTAAAAATAAGTTTGCGTTATGTTTTATTAGTTTCACATCTCTGTGAACTTCATTCTCAGTTTTCTTATTATTAATAAACTTATTTACATTGATTAAAATTTAATCACATTGAATTGAACATTAGTGGCATTTGTTTTAGTTACTGTTTTATAAAATATATTGTTGGAGTGATTTTGCTAGTTGTAAGAATTATTAAGCTTCACTTTTGCCTAACAACACCCATTCCCACTGTTGAAATCGTGGCTTTTTTTCTTTATTCTGCCGAACTAACCGTACAAAAGCTCACAGTGCAGCAAGTCGCTGATGGTGCCTGTAACTCCAGCGGCTCCTGAGGTTCAATGAGGCTGTTTGTTACCCAGCTCTCTCTGAGGTGTGAAAACCCTGCCCCATTTCTTTTGTCACCATGGCAGGGCCACATATAAACACCATCCAATAAACACTCCACCAAAGCGCAGTGTGGGCCTTCAGTGACTATTGTCCCATTAGCTAGATCCACCTCCTCTGTTTCTTTCCTTTTTTCCCACTGGTTGATGGTTTTTCCGCTAGATTATGAAACCCCCTCCACCAAATTTGATGTGTGTTTTCTTCTTCTTCCAGCTATCAGCCTCAATTTTGATGTCGCACACTGAACCTCACCTCACCTTTTGTTGCAGCCAAATGAGAAATCCTTTTTTTTTCAAAGCCACGAATTTGCTGACCGACAGGTCCCTTTGTAGTAATCCCCCATGTTTTTCCATCCCTCCTTCATTGCTGAGCAGCCATTCAGTCATTTCTAAGAAGCTCCATTAAAAATGCATGCAGAGGAAAATTGCGTGTTTTGTCGTCAGGGCCTGCATTAGATTGAATGCTTTCCTCAGGTAGGAGAGGAAAGGAAGTCATGTACAGAACAATGCCAGATTCATTGTGCTCTTTATCTCACAGCGAGAACGGCGATAATATGTTTAATGTTATCACGGGCACCTGGGAGTTTGCAATTATGCGGTAGTGAGGAGTGAGTCCCGTGGAGTGGCGCTTGGGCTTTAGCGCAGCCGGTAGCTAAATGTTTAGATTCATTAGCGGCTCACTGCTGTCTGTCACAATGACTGATGCTGTTTTCACTGATTTACTTGGCACTGAAAATCACTAAACAAACGGGAGTGTTCAGGAGTTCCTGCTGAATGCAGATTTAGGTAATTATCGTGTTCTGTTGTGAGTTATAGTTCAGTTTTTTCTTGTTTGAAATGATTTTGACAAAGCATTAGGTTCGTTTGAGAGATTGAAATTACCAGCAAGATTGCAAAGTCTCATTTTTTTCCTGAGTCCACTACTATCCTCTTTATCTGGTCTGTCATAAGTTTTATTTTTAATCCACAAATGTCTGCCAATGGAAATATCTTAAAGGGATAGTTAATCTAAAATGAGTATTCACTCATCCTCATGTCAGCTTGTATGATATTCTGTGGAACACAAAAGGAGATGTTTAGCAGAATCTTCATGCTGCTCTTTTCTGTACAGTGGAAGTGGTGACCAGAGGCTGTCCAAAAAAGTTTGGGGTTTTGTTCTGATTTTTGTCCTTTTTGGAGCTTGACAACCCTTGGTCACCATTCACTTCTATCAGAAAAAGACCTCATTTGCTATCTATCTATCTATCTATCTTTCAGTCTATCGGTCTGTCCGTCTGTCTCTCTGTCATTCTGTCTGTCTGTTTGTTTTTCTCTCTGTCTCTCTGTCTTTCTTTCTGTCTATCTATCTATCTATCTATCTTTCTATCTTTCTATCTATTGGTCTGTCTGTCTGTCTCTCTGTCTTTCTTTCTGTCTATCTATCTATCTATCTATCTATCTATCAGTCTATCGGTCTGTCCGTCCATCTCTCTGTCTTTCTGTCTGTCTATCTATCTATCTATCTATCTATCTATCTAGCTATCTATCAGTCTATCGGTCTGTCCGTCCATCTCTCTGTCTTTCTTTCTGTCTATCTATCTATCTATCTATCTATCTATCTATCTATCTATCTATCTATCTAGCTATCTATCAGTCTATCGGTCTGTCCGTCCATCTCTCTGTCTTTCTTTCTGTCTGTTTGTTTGTTTTTCTCTCTGTCTTTCTTTCTGTCTATCTATCTGTCTATCATCTATCTATCTATCTATCTATTGGTCTGTCTGTCTGTCTCTCTGTCTTTCTTTCTGTCTGTCTATCTATCTATCTATCTATCTATCTATCTATCTATCTATCTATCTATCTATCTGTCTATCAGTCTATCGGTCTGTCCGTCCGTCTCTCTGTCGTTCTGTCTGTCTGTTTGTTTGTTTTTCTCTCTGTCTTTTTTTCTGTCTATCTATCATCTATCTATCTATCTATCTATCTTTCTAACTATTGGTCTGTCCGTCCGTCTCTCTGTCTTTCTGTCTGTCTGTTCTGTCTGTTTGTTCTCTCTGTCTCTCTTTCTTTCTTTCTGTCTATCTATCTGTCTATCTATCTATCTATTGGTCTGTCTGTCTGTCTCTCTGTCTTTCTTTCTGTCTGTCTATTTATCTATCTATCTATCTATCTATCTATCTATCTATCTATCTGTCTATGTCTGTCTGTCAGTTTTTGTCTCTTTGTATTTCTGTGTTTCTCTCTGTCTTTCTGTCTGTCTGTCAGTCAGTTTCTGTTTCTCTGTCTGTCTTTCTGGCTGTCTGTCTGTCTGTGTCAGTTTTTGTCTCTCTGTAATTCTGTCTCTCTCTCTGTCAGTTTCTGTCTCTCTGTCTCTTTCTGTCTATTTATGTCTCTCTGTCTGTCATTCTGTCTGTCTGTCTGTCTATCTATCTATCTATCTATCTATCTATCTATCTATCTATCTATCTATCTATCTATTTTAGTTTTCACTAGTAATAATCCTGACAGGTTTGGAATGAGATAATAATGATATAAAATAAAGTCTTTCTGACATAACTCTTCAGCCTATAATGGACCCTATAGCTGTTTTGAGATCAGCTGTGCCATTGCGTGTTTACTGCATATCAGTTAGTACTGGGCTGTGTGTTGCACACAATGACAGCTGCCCCGGCACACAGCGCTAAACTGCATCCCACCGGCCCCATATCTATGCTACAGAACCTGTCGCATACTCACCGCATGCTTTAATTGGCTGTTTACTATTCCACACACAGTGAGTGAAAGTCTCTAGATGTGTGTGCGTGACTGTGTCATGCCGCATGTGGTTTAGTAGGTTATAAGAGTAATACTAAATCTAGATTGTACTGTACATGGTGGTAAAACTTTGGCACAGTTTAGACTGTATGTGAGGCTTTGCTTTGAGCTGACATGCCAGGACTTTCCATCCACACAGATGATGGGTGGTGATCATAGCCTGTCAAAGCGAAACACCTGGAAAGAGGATGTGTGTAACATTAGATGTGTAGATCCATATAAAAATATGCAGCAAGACATGCCTTTATAGATCACAGGAATATTCAACGAAAACATTGCTCAGCTTTTTATTTGCCTGTTTTATAATGATGCTTTACAGCTATTGCATTTTCTGCATTTTTATATTCTGAATTACAAACAGATGTCATAAAACTCAGTTTGTTTTTTAAAGGTTCAGTATACACCACCCCAAAATGAGTATTTTCTTCATTTGCTTGTCGCTCCAAACACATGTAAATATCCTCCAGTTCTTAAACGATTAATTCAGACTGGTTTTGCTAACTGAATCAGTGGATTCATTAAAAAAAAAAAATGTGATTCACATCAGACATTTTAGCTTTTAGAAATGATTTGATGTGATTTTTAGTGAACAATGATTTAATTTGCATCAGTTTCTCACACAAACACGACATATTAAATGGGACATCGGATACAAAATTGACCATTCACTCCTTTTTTTAATCCCCAAAAACCTAAACAGTCTCAATTATCAAGCTGTTTTGATTTTCTAAGCAGCATGATGTCATACTGCTCAGACCCCGCCCACGACCGCTAGTGGACTGTCTCATATTAGCATATTTCCGCCATTAGCCAGTTGTACACTGTCTGCCATTTTCCCCGCATTCGAGCAGCTGTAGCAGTAACGTCTCATAAGCAATGCAGGTGTTTGTAGTTGGTTGTAAAAGTGAACAAAAGAGTCTTCATTGTCTCTCAACATCAGGGCCACTGAGAATGCAGTGGTTTTTGATGGTAATGCCACAGAATACACAAAAAACCGAAGAGGGGGAGGAGTGAGCAGTAGCTCATTATCATTTAAAGCGACATGCACCGAAATGGATCGCTGTGAACAGAGCTGTTTTTGACAAGGTGAAAATGGTGTTGTTTTATCATGACCATTGAGGAATTTTAAGCAAAGTATTTTGCTGACATTTCATTAAAAGACCCTAAAGAATCATTCCAGCATGTGGAAAATTGGCATCTGATGTCCCCTTTAAGAACTTAAAATAAAAGTTTTAAAGCTCCAGTCATCATTGTAATTCCACTGAAGAAAGTCAGTTACAGGTTTGAAATGATGTGAGGGTGGGTAAATAATTTAATACTGTAAACATTTTAATATTAAACTGTCCCTTTAAATAGTCTAATTTGCCAGTAAAAGTACAATTTAACATTTGTAAATTCATTTCACCTGCAATTTTCCCCTTAACATCAGAACAAAAATGCATTACAGAAATCATCAGCACATTCCCTCCGGGCTTTTTCATTACTCAAAAGTTGCTTCCACTCATTCTCCATGTTTTCTTTAGTACCATTCACCCGAAGGCATGCCTTATTCGGTCAAGGCACTGAAATTTAGGCTCCCGTTCAAGTTTAATGTAATTCTAAACCCAACAACCTCTCTTCTTTTTCTCTTTCTCATTCCCTCTTTTTTAACACCTTTCGCAATGTTTCACCATGTCTGACTGGCGCTCAAATTGAAGTTTTGTAGCAGTTGTTGTTGTGGCTTGTTTAATTGGCTGAGGGCCATCGCTCATCCGTGAGGAGCAGCATGCATTTACCAGCAGCTCCTCCTTGGGGCAGCAGAGGAACATTTAGCAGCTTACTATCTGTCAGTGTTTAGCCAAGTCTGTCTGTGTTCTTAGTCTAGTGTGCAATACAAACATCCTACTGGCCTTATAAGCCTCCGCCTGTTCCACATCATGGTTTTTCTTTTGTAAAGACCTCAAGGCTTGTTTCAGCAGGAGATAAACCGTAATAGTCTGTTTTATTGTCTGTGTTGAATGTTCACTCTTGGTAATTACTGTTGTTTTGATCTTCAGGGTGAGTCAGTGAGGGTAGTGATGAAAACTCATAGGTTCTGGTATGTTTGGAAAGACATGAGGGTTTCTGCCCTACAAAAGCAGGGCAGTAACTGTGCAAAAGCAAACACAGTAATTATGAGTAAAAAGTGACCGAGTTTTAGTTGTTAGTTGTGCGTCAAAGACTGACACGGAAAAGAACAAAGTGTTTTCTTTATGCACAAAAAGTATTCTCATAGATTCATAAAATTAAGGTTGAACCACTGATGTCACATGGACTGTTTTAACAATTTCCTTACTTCATTGGGCCAATCTGGGCCTTAAATGTGTCAGTTACGTTGCGGTCTATGCAGGGTCAGAAAGCGCTCAGATTATTACAAAGTGCTGTGTTATTACTACAAAATTATTATTTAATAATCTCTGAGATTGTATAGTTTCTGTGTTTGTCTTTGTACACTCTAAAAACTGCAGGGTTAAAAACAACCCAACTTGGGTTATTTGGCAACCCAGCGCTGGGTAAATATTGGACAGAACATATTTGGGTGAATACAGCATAGTTTACAATATTACATACATTTAAGTTCGTTTAACAAGTACTTTAGACATAAAAAAATGTAGCATTTAAAAGTGGAATTTTAATTTAAGTGTATTCAACCGTTCTCTGTTATCGCTTTTTACCAAAAAAGCGCTAATTCTCATGCCGGTGTGTTGCCGAAATCTGAGCCGGTGAAGGGCTGCTGTTCGCCGGGTTAACTGTGAACTTCAGATCGCGGCGTTAAAAATGACCGAGCAACTTACAGAAAACTTTAATATTAAAAGCATCCCAATAAAATGACCCAACAAGTTGAATCCTGCATTTGGATTTAAAATAAATAAATAAATAATAACCCAGCATTTTTTTTTAAAGCGTAGGGCAAGTTAAATTGTTTTGTTGCTCTATACAGAGCTCAGGGCAAGTAATGCTTTAGGAATTAAATCAGCCACGTATTCCTCATTCCTGGTCATCGGAATTTTAAAATTGGCAGTGTCATCATGACTAATTTGTGTTGATGTTCACCACAAAACCTTTTGAGACCTCGCCAACCTGCCTCTTCTCGTAAGGAGTCACCGCAGATCTCTCTGATTACCCGCTTTTGATTAGACCAAGTGATGACTGATTACTCAAGGAGACGGATCATGTTATTAACATCCATAAATAAAGCTAAGACATAGAGGTACAGGAAAAGGTAGCATGTAGCCCTTTTTTTCGTGAGACAGGTGTGGAGGAAACTAGCCAGAATGGTCTTTCCCTTTGCAACATTTGCACAGAACACATACTGCCATCTGGTGGCCACGGAAGGTATTGCTTTTCTTGCACGTGTGCACCGTTTACAATCACACTGTCCACATTGTCATGAGTTCAGCTCAGGTTAGATCTCTGCGTGAGTGTAGTATATAGTCTGGACCGAACTATGCCAAAAAAACACCAGATAAGTTAGAGTTTAGTGAAAGATGTATTATTAAACTCCATTGTTCATTATTGTTGACTTTTATATGCTTATTTACAGATGTTCCTGAGCAACATATGAGAAAGTAGGCACTTTTCCTAACAATATATAGCAAACTAATGCTAAATATGTTAGAATTCTTGCTTATTTGCAAAAGATCGGTGTGTTTGGTGGATTCTGTGTGGCTGTGCGAGGCTGGAGAACCAGTCTCTTGACATGACATGTTGTTTTGACAAGGTGAGTGTGAGCTATGCCACCTTCACACCTCCTTGAGATGACAGTTGTGCTTGCTTGGTTCTTTCGAACACACACACTTTACATCGACATGTAGTTAACATCCAGTTTACATACACACCAAAGATTCTTTGTTGGCATTGATCGTTCTTTTGTAGTGAAAAAATGCTCTTCACAGTATGTTTTTTTAAGAACTGTTCACTGAAATGTTCTTTGGGGAACCAAAAATGGTTCTTCTGTGGCACTGATATGAAAACCCCTCTTTTGGAATCATTTTAAATAGTGTACATGCTTTGTGCTAGTCAGCTAATCGTAGTTAGAGTGTGTTAGTTAGGGGGCATAGTTAATGGTAACCCAAAGGTTGCGGGTTCGAGTCTCAGGTCCAGCAGGGATTGTAGGGGGGGATGGGGGAGGGAATGTCAATACCAATCCCAATACCACAACTGAGGTGAGACCCTTGAGCAAGACATCGAACCCCCAACTGTTCAGAGTGTGTGTGTTTGTTCACTTCTCACTGCTGGGTGAAATGCAGAGCACAAATTCCAAGTATGGGTCACCATACTTGGCCACACATCACGTCCTTTCCTCTCCTATTTCCTTTTTCTGTGACGTTGTCATTGTTGAGGTGAATTGTATTTCCAGGCTTGTCCAGAAGAGGGCGCAGCTGCACCAACATCGATATTCACCGCTTATTAGCAGCTGTATTGATTTCGTAGCTGTTGTAGGTACATAACAACGAGATCCTGAATCCTGTGGAGGTCAACCTACAGATCCCTCTTGCACATCATAATCTATACTCCTGCCCACACTCTCGGAGAGATCATTACGTAGACGGATAACTGAATGCAATTGCTTTATGTAGCAAATGCCCCATTGATTTCATGTCTCTTTATGGTTGACGGATGGAACAATACCGTACACGGCTGTTAGAAGATAAGGCAGATTGTGTCAAGCGGATGATGAGCGATGACCCTAGAGGTCACCGTGGCTGAAATGCGAAGATGAGCGTGGGCGTAGTAAAGACTGTTTAACATTCAGGGACGGGGCTTGAAGTTCACCCCCACCCGAGTAGGTGTTAAGTGGGGGGTCCATCTGCTGTGCAGACATCTATGATCCCCAGTGCTGTACATTAATAGAAAATCCTGGCTCCTATCCATAATTTTTCACCCTCCCTCATCTCTCATATCTGCTCCCCTGCTTAAATGCACACATCGCTAGTGTTTTCTCTGATGTGTGAGGGGAGGCTCCAGGGGGTCTGCTCAAATGGGGCTGAGGTCTCCATTAGGCTGTCTGACGGAGCCGGTCTTTCAGCAGCAGACAGGCGTGAGGGAATTGCTCACCCTGACCCTGATCCACCAGCCCCCCCACCGCCAGTCCATCGCCAAAAACCAACGCCCAGTTCCTCCCTTCGGCCCAGCTAAAAAGACGAGGTAAAAGATGCACCCAGCTAGCCCATTTTTTCATATTTCATTGAATGCGTGCTTGCTGGAACCTTCAAATATTGTTTTGCAGTGTAACCTAACATCAACCAAGAAATGCGTTTTGTACTTTGTTTGCAGAGCGTAGACAGCTGGGTCAAAGCTCTTCAGATTACACATTCTGTTTCTATTGTGAGGCTCCTGTTAGGTAGTATTTCAATGAGTATGACTAATACTGAGGCTGCTGTTATTTTGCACCCGTTTCTTTCGTGACGCTGTAAACGTGTGAAAGATATCATCACAATCGCAGCTTTAAAAGAAGGAGCCCCGTCGTGAGGGAGCGTACTGTAAAAATAGGAGAGGCGTGTGGAGTTGCTGCTTAAGGATCCCGTTAGTTACCCCCCACACACCCCCGCTTACACTTCATAATCTCAATCAGCAGTTTGACACTGATTAATTCTGCTGTTGACACATTTCTGGCTGTCATGCTGACTTACCCATCATAGTTGTTAATGTTAGCACTCTTGTATGTGTCAAAATGGAGAATGAATGGGAAGCATGACAGATATGAATAGTGATACGCTTGAATCACTTTCTCTATTTGAATTAGCCCTATACAAATTCCTCATAGATATTAGCCATATCCGAAGAGGAGGCAAGGGAGGCAGAGTCTCTTCAAAATATTGGATGAGATAAAAAATTCATAGTACGTAAATAGAACATCACATTTATTTCAAAACATAATATTAAGTAGTGTATACATCTCTCATCTTACAAAAAAAAACAGAGGAAGCAGTGATATGATTGAATAAGACTGGTTATGTTCAGCTGTGATTGGTTGATGTGATAAATCCCGCCTCTTGTGTTTGTATGCGTTCTGCATTCACAAATCAGTCTGAATGAACAATATAATGGGAAGTTAATGGGAAGACAATTTAAAAAAGTAAGTAAACAACTTACACGCTTAGACATAACCACTTTACATCAAAATAAGACTTGAAATGGCATGAAAACATGATTCGGGGGAGTTTTTAGCGGGTAATCAGCTCAGTGAAATTTAAAAATTCAAAAAGTTAACTATTAGAGAAGAATAACTGAAATAAGTTTACAATAATATATATTGTTTAATTGTTACTGCCTTGAGTTAACATTTTGGAATAAATGTACAATGCTTAAAAATACTAACTTGATGAGATTCATTCTTGGCTTTAAAAAATAGAATATTGAATATAGCTGCAAGCAGCGATTACCGGGGTTCATGCGCTTAAGGCATTTAAGCATATAAGGAAAATACATTACATATTATTTAGCAAGGCTGTACCTACCTAAATCAATGATTAAAAATCATTTAACAAAGAAATACAATGTCTTTGAGTCTTTTAACTGTTATATCATCAGCCTTGGCCCGATCTCCTTAAAACTTTGCGTGCTTGTTTAGAATCACCTGTCACATGTGCTCACCAGGTTTTGTGAAGTTTTGAGTTTTCCCTTAGGCTTTATAGGATTTTGGGTAAATTTGGACAGGCCTCTTTTCTAAACGAACTCTTGAGTCCAGAGTTTTGTACTGCAGTGTTTTTTCCAGCAATAAACATAGGACTAGTTTGCAAAAGTAGGTTTTTGACATCTTCTCATTTATTAAACAAACAATTTGATTGACAACAGTGGTTCTATTGTATGATATGAATATCGTACACAGCGTACAATCGATTACACCCTTGAAAAATGCGATATCCAATGCCGTCCCAGCGCCTGATTTCTTTCCAATTTCTCTCAGACCTTTGGGGTCATGAGTTAAACAGGCCTACCTAGTTTTGTTCCGATTGGCCTCTGTTAACCTTGTCTAACAGGTGCTCAAATTTCGTCGACCAGTGGTGGCTATGTTTTTTGAGATACGCAAATGTCCTTATAGACACGTGCGGCACTTTGGACCAAGATCGTCCACACTTTTCATGTTGAAAGGACAAATGGTTGCACAGTTATAACCATTTTTATATTTTTTCCCTTTAGTAGCACCAAGCTTTGTGATTTTCTTGCTGTGACCTCAGATTTAGCTCTTACTTAAGTGTTCTTAGTTTGGCACATATATCTCATTCCGTTCAGGAGTTATAGGCATTTTACTAAAAGTGGCCCTGCACCTTTTGAACGTTTTGGCGTCCCTTTGCAATGTTAAGTCGAAAGTTCAATTTTTTTTGATAATTATTGATTTTCTCTCCAGAGAATCTTTCTGCACTGGTTTGGTCCCAATTGGGCGAAAAACCTGAAACTAGTTTGCAAAAGTATTTTTTTCAAAAAATGCAAAATACAAGAAAATTTTACCAGGCTCACAATGGTTTTGTCCAGTGTGAGCCAAGGATTTTAACAACATAAGATACTAGTGTCTGCGATTGACGGTTTAGGAGTTATGAACAATTTCATATTTTTGTTCGCTGTAGCGCCCCCGTCAGGCCGATTTGGGCGAGCCTTGGTCACATTGTAGGCAGTGTGAGTACTACCATTCCTCCAAGTTTCAAGTCTCTACGACTTACAGTTTGGTCTGCACAATCAGATGATCCATGACCATTCTAAACAATTACAATAGGGTTTCAGCGCTACACGCTCAAACCCCTAATTACATTGTTAATGAAAATTTTTAAAATAAAAAAAAAAATCTATGAGAGTGTAAGTAAATGTTTATTTAACCAAGAAAATGTGACTGGGACATGAATTTACATTCCAGCTAGCTTTACAAGAAGCCATTTCATTCAGATATATCACAGTTGGGTGATTCGCTTGAATAGAGTTGACTAAAAAATCTCTTGTTCATGAATCAGATGTTGCTTCATTAGTGAATTATCTCAAGTAAATCTATCCGCTAGGAATCTAGCGAATGAGTTGTATACTTTTGTGATGTTTTTGAAGCTTGTAAGCTTCAGCCCTCATTCGGCACTGGAAACAATCTTTAAAATTTCTCCTTATGTGTGCCAGAGAAGAAAAAGCAAGTAATACGGCATTGAATGACATAAGGAAAATAAGCAAATGATGAAAAAACTTTTTAGGTCAACTACGCCTTTAAACATCTACTGTATATTCACATCTTTTTTTCAAGCTAATCTGTGGAAAGGGTTTAGAGTAGGCGCTAGCATACATATGGGAAACATTATAAAGGTAATGCTAACAATAAGCAAACTGGGAATCCAGGCTGCAGCCTTGTTCATTGTATAAGTTATAAGAACAATTTGAGATTTTACAGCCTATGTGCACTTAATCCAGCATGCTAATATTATGGCTAAAACAATGGCAGTTATAGACAATAAACAAAAGCCGCTTGTTTGGAAAATCACTTTTTGATTTTGTAAGGACCGTGAAATCTGCGCATTATTCACATTATTCTCAAATTCTGCCATTATCATACAAATCAAGCCCTAATCCACTGTGAAACAAATTGGATAAATTGGTTTGGTGGTTTATTTTTTATGAACAATGGAAGATGCTACTGTCCCTCACGGCATGCTGTAGTGCATTAAAAATCGAGGGCGAAAAAATGAGTATGTCTGGCTAATTGACAAGAAAAGAGCGCAACAAACTATTAGCATTCCAGCGAAAAGCTGGGAAGTGAATAAGGGGGCTTCACTCTTAATTTATCTATCACTTAATTTAATTTTTAATTCTTTAATAGAATGAGATGTAACAAAGCAATACTGTTATCACACTCTCTCATTAATTATGTGCACTCCAGGCTAAACAATTATGTGCACTCACCACATACTGTTCTGTTCCTGCAGTGAGAATAATAAAAAGAGCCTTTCGGGGTGGTTATGACATGCTGGTCTCATAAGACGAAGGAAAATAGAGGATGAGGAAGACTGAATTCAACAGGATGTCCATTAAGAGGCTGTTTTGATATGCGTTTAGGAGCGGGGACTGATGGAGTTAATTGGTACTTTTGAATGTGCTGTCATACGGCGCTGTAATTGGCTTCCTGAGGACGGCGCCGAGCTGAAGGGGGGAGGCGGGTGGGCATTTAACACTGCACTGCCCCTCTGAGGGCTCCAGAGAAAGGAGCTTCATCAGCATAACGCATTAAACATTTACACTAACCCATAAACACTGGCTGGCCTCATTACTGCTATCAGTACCGGCAAGTCCTGAACACACAGCCGCATCATCATCATCATCATCATCTGGGTGCGATGGTGGGCGGCAGACAAAGACGAGCTGGCCTCGGGATGATTAGGGCCATCGCGGTCGTTTTCATCAGCGCTCCCTCTAGAACCAAACTACTCGACTTTTGTCACAAAGCAGAATCACTTTAGTCTCTAGAGCTGCACTTGTGGTTTTAAATAGATTTTATTTATTTAAATGAAATATATACTTCATACTGCGGTTCAAAAGTTTCTGAAGTTTGTGAAAAAGTCACAAGCTGCTTTTATTTAATAAAAATAATAGAAACAGGAATATTGTGATGAATGAGTACAATTTAAAGTAAAAGATTATTAGAACAGTAAAATAAAATTTCGATTCTATTTATTTAAAATATTGTCGTCAAACGATTAATCGCGATTAATTGCGATTAATCGCATTCAAAATAAAAGTTTTTATTTACATAATATATGTGTGTGTGTATATACTGTATGTGTTTGTATTTATATATACATAATAAATATACACAGTACACACAAAACACACAAAAACGTATATTTTGGATGCGATTAAATGTTTGACAGCACTAATTTAACAATTAAATATATACTGTGGTTCAGAAATTTGGTGACTGTTATTGTTTTTGGCTGCATGTATTTGATCAAAAATATCATAAAACAGTAATATTGTGATGATTTATTACAATTTAAAATGAAACTTTGTTACAAAAGTGAAATAAAATTTATTTTTTATTTATTTAAATTAAATATATACTTTATACTGCAGTTCAAAAGTTTGGTGTCTATTATTATTTTTCATGTTTTTGAAAAAGTCACCAAGGCTGATCATTCAAAATACCATAAAACATTAATATTGCGATAAATGATTGCAATTTAAAATAAAATGTATTACGATAGTAAAATACAATTTAGATTGTATTTATTTAAAATTAAATATTTAATACTGCGATTCATAGGTTTGGTGTCTGTTATTATTTTTCAATTTGATGAAAAAGTCACCAAAGCTGAATTCATTTTATCCAAAATATTATAAAACAGTAATATTGTGATTAATTATTACAATTTAAAGTTAAAATAAAATTTTGATTTTATTTATTTAAATTAAATACATTTTATACTGTCTGTTATTATTTTTCATGTTCTTGAAAAAGTCACCAAGGCTGCATTACAGTTAAAATAAAACCTTAGTACAATAGTAAAATAAAGTTTAGTTTTTAATTCTTTAAATTAAATATATATTTTATACTGTGGTTCGAAAGTTTGGTCTATTATTTTTTTCATGTTTTTGAAAAAGTCACCGAGGCTGAATTTATTTGATTAAAAATACCATAAAACAGTGACATTGTGATGAATTATTGCAATTTAAAATAAAACATTATTACAGTAGTAAAATACAGCTTTGATTTTATTTAAATTAAAAGTATATATTTTATACATTTGGTGTCTGTTATTATTTTTCATCTTTTTGAATAAGTCACCAAGGCTGTATTTTTTTCATCAGTAATATTGTGATAAATTATTACAATTTACTAAAGGTATTAATTAATCTTACTGGCCCCAAACCTGTACAAACGTGTTTATATGTACATAGACATGTTTTATATTTCATATTAGCATTATTAATATTTAAATCTGATTATATATTATAACTTGTTTTTCTATATAATGTATATTATTTAGTTAATTCTCTAATGTATACAGATATACACACACGCACATTTGGGTAAATTATAAATATACAATTTAGATGTCAAAATATAAAATCATTCATAAGAACTAAATAAATCTCACATAATGCGAAAAAGAAAAGAAAGAGCAGTAAAGAAAAAAGACCCTTCATATTATTCAACTTTTGAGTTAAAAACAGACTCAGAAGCCTAATGCATTATAAATATGTTTGGGCAAGCTGCGTTTGAAGCCAGTGTAAAATAAGGACACCTGTGACCTCACATATGATGAATTTTAGATTTGTACATCACCCTTACAGTGTGTTTACATCAGCCACGAGTGGAACATCAAAACGTAATAGATCCATTAAAATCAAGAAAGCTGTTTATATTGGAAGTGCTTCTCAGGGACACCATTTGAAGAGTAAACAATAGTTTTGTTTGCGGTGATCTCAGAAATAAGCATCACAGATATGGATGTTCATTTTGGTTATTTTTCCTAACCAACAGCCGAGGCTCGTTAACCGATTATTAACTGTAACCGACAATATTATTTTAAATTAGAATTGAATTATTTTAGAAAGGATAAGTGTCTGTGACCTGTTACAAATACCAAAATGTGTTTTCCAGGGATTAAAAAAGCACACAAAGCAGCAAACAACAGAACATGAGGATTCACATGGACACATCACATCACGCACCTGCAGCGCTTCTGCATGCAAAAGGAGAAAAATATATACAATACATTTTTTTACTTAATTAACAAAACGAAAGAAAAAACTATACAACAAGTAGCTAGTATGCAGAGGTTTGGTTCAAGTTTGTGCTGCGCGAAAGGAATTCGGCTGAAAACGGCATCCTATTTTTCTTTATTTTACAAAAGCACAAAGATTTGTTTTTGTTCTGAATGTAGGTGTCACGAATCCGGTCCGTGGCTTTCTGTCCGTTAACAGTCATTATATGGCGCTCACACTACACAAACTGTTGCGTGTCACCCCAGACTACATTTCCCATCATCCATTGCGCTGTAGCCATTCACACACACTATTTAACACCCACCCAGTTCCTTCTCAGATGGCCGAGTATTCTGTTACGGAGTGACTGAGAGAGGCGTGCGGATCCATACGCCTGCTTTTATTACACAATGGCTGAGCCATGGTCATGCACAGGCTTGGGTCGAACAGTGGCAAACAGGTATATTGAGAGCAAGACACAGGAGTAGTCAAATAAACAGGCGAGGGTCGATCAACGGCGAATGTAATCCAGGGTGCAAGGCAAACAGGTAATCCACAAAACAGGCGATAAATCCAGATCAGGAGCAAACAGAATCCAAACAACAAGATGAGAGCGAAATCCAAAACAGGCAGGTAATCAGAACAAGACTAAAATAGAACTAGGAACGGGATACAACGACAGGAAACTGGCTCTGTAATGTGCTATCACTGACCGAGAGATAAACGCAACAATACTCGTCCATCTGAGAAGGAACTGGGTGGGTGTTAAATAGTGTGTGTGAATGGCTACAGCTGTGTGTGCAATCAGCGCAATGGATGATGGGAAATGTAGTCCGGGGGGACGTGCAACAGTTTGTGCAGTGTGAGTGTCCATATAATGACCGTGCGACATCTGGTGGTGAACGGACGGAAAGCCACGGACCGGATTCGTGACACTAGGGAGTCGTTTCCACTATTAAAATTGAAAAAATCAAGTGCTTGCGCCGGCGCCGCATGCGCACACACAGTTAAGCATTGCTAACTTGACAATGCAGCCTTTCCATTATCACAATACAAAAATCATACTGCTTAATCGTTATCAACGTACTGCCGTGATACTATGCCAAACTATTTGTTTTGTGTGAATATTGGAATGCGAGGTACAAAACCAGGTTTACATAATAAATAATATTTTGGCATTCAAACATCTAGAAGACAGAAATATTTGGATTTGTGTCGAATGAGAGATGTTTACAGTGTTTATACACAGTTCGCATCGGCATCAGGACTATTTCTGAATGTAATAATTAAATGCGACTTAACGTTATAGGTCTACACAATTAATTTTATTTTAATTTTTTTCTCTCAAAAATGCTATTTTATTTTAACCATCCAGGAAAACGTTTTGAAATATTTTGATAAATTACTGAAAAAAAAATTAAATGACCATTCAAACCATTTAACTGATATTATGATATTATTATTTAACTGATGTATTAATTGGTCAAAACTCTTTCTGTCGGTTAACCGGTTAAAATGAGCGTCCCTAATCACAGATATACCATGGTATACTGTATATACGAGGGAAAATAAATGCATGTCTAGAACTCACGGATGAGATTTCCACATCCAATCACGTTGAACCTCATTCCGGAGTGTCACTTTGTATCTTGTGTTAACAAGGATTAGCACATGTCCGGTTCTTTGTCATTCTGAGGTGTTTAAAATGGGTCAGTTCATCGACAGGTTAATTCGTTTTTTTTGGGCCGAGCCGGAACGAAATACGCAGGAGAAAAAAAAAAGCCAAGACGGAGAGAAAAAAAAAAAACGACCAAGGGGAAACGAGAGAAGGTGGTAGTTTTTCTCCCACAGTCCATCACGACCTGCTAATGTATGAATGGTGCGATGAAAATTGATTTCC